>JACSYO010002157.1:549544-922044 GCA_016806645.1 Ophiodon elongatus
CACTTTTACTTGCTTGTGGGCTTCATTTTTGAGGTAACGTGTCACGTGACCGAGACGAGCATCTTGACATGTGTCAAGACGCTCAGACGCACAGGCGAATTTATCCGGTAATTTTTCAAATTAAAACATCTTTCAGACCGTGATAATAAATCAAATATTATCTTCATTCATTCTTTATGTGCGGCCCGGTACCAAGGGACCCACGGACCAGTACCAGTTCAGATTGTATCTATGACACAATCTGAACTAATAAACTTCTTTCAGGAACTGATCTAACCCACTTAATGGTTGAACATTCACGTTACCATGTGTCTGGACATACTCAGGGCAGATAAGACTCAACACTCAAATCGTTAAGGCTGAGTCTACCATGTTTTATGACCCAAACGTTGTTGTTTTCACGATTGTTCACATTCCTGAGGACAGAGAGAGCATCCAATTGTAATAAATAAATGAAAGAATCCTTTACTTTGTTAATTTTAAACTCTGTTTACAATTCTTGTAGTTTCCTGCCATACAAACTGGATATTTAATTACTCTTCCTGTAAGTTGTATCTCAACCTCTCTCCATCCAACAGAAGGGAGACGGGATACATGGATGTTACTAGGCCAAATAAAGTTCAGTAACATAATAAAATAATCTTAGATAGAAATATCTTAGACCTAATAATTTGTTTAACTTAAAATAATTAAAACTAATATAATGGTGGCTTATGGCGTAAGCTGAGTGCCATCATTTGCTTGTACCAATGGGTTTATAAATTCATAATTTAATTAGTTCTAATTGTTACATATCTTCATATTCATTTATTATTATTTATTAAATCTGGTACCAGCAACAATTCAATTTATTTTGTAAAGCCCAAAATCACAAATTACAAATTTGCCTCAGTGGGCTTTGCAATCTGTACACATACGACATCCTCTGTCCCAGGACCTCACATCGGCATTGGAAAAACTCCCCCCCCCCAAAAAAAACTTTAACGGGAAGAAAAAGGGAAGAACGCTACAATTGTTAATTTTTTTTCTTTGAGTTTTGTCTACATGTCTGGCATTTGGCATATGATATAGTGCTTGACAGTGTGGAGGAACTATGCTCGTCAAAGAGGACCATTTCACTGCCAAGAGAGATGTGCTCAGGACCTCTCCAGGCTGACTTGCCCATTCCACCTTTAATAAATCCAGCAGCATATGTACATTATAACCACATATGGCAAACTGCCTTGTAGGTCCCCTTGGCTCTGTGCTGCTGTTAAAACCCATTAGCCTGTAAATAAAGCTAACGCTCAAATATTTTACCATTACTCATCGCACGTTGCTATTCTCTTACCATGTTAACTCTTTTAAGAATTCAGAGGAAATCGACTGGTCTTGAGTTTTCTTGGGATGGATTGGAGCTTTTATAAATGTCCCAAAATGTTCTTTTGGCACCACTCTGGGCACTACATGTCTGCACTTAAAGGCAATACATCTCACTCCTTTACAGCTTTAATGCCAACAAAGCTTTAAGTTTATGACTTAATGCGACTGTGTCATTAAGTGATGTCTATTTACGTATTTTCTTTTAATTTAAAGCCAGTTTCTTATCCTTGAGGGAATGTTGTTGAATTACCATCTGTATCCATCATCTGGTGTTAAATCCCTCTTTCTCCTGCTCCCTTCCCCTGCAGACTCCCTTGCAGTGACCTTACCCTTTGCATTATGGGTAAAATGCTGCTAGAGCTTAAATCAAGACTATTCCAGTAACCCCTGAGGTAGAGCCTGTTAGAGATGCAATTAATCAGCTTGCAGATCCTCCATGCAACATGTTCGCATCAGAGTGAAGCAGACTCCAGACAGCTCTAAATAAATGAAGAAGGAAATCTAAAGAAAGACAGAGACTGAAGTATTCGTTACAACACAGCTCTTTGAATCAAGGAGAACTTTAAACCAGGGTCCATTCAAAAGTCCTTGTTCCGCATTTGCGGAGAAGGAAGGCTTGATGTATGTTCGGTGAAAAGGGCTAAATCAAGGAATGAACACTATCAAAGAAGGAAGCTGCAAGATCACAATCAAAAGCAATTCTGTCACTTTCAAAGGATGATTTATGACAGAATTAACGAGGAAGAGAAAGAGAGACAAAAGGACAGAGAAAGAAGTATATTGTGTATTTGAGTGAGACGCAGCCAGGCAGAAAGAGTGAGATACAGAGACATAAAGGGAGGAAGAGGAGGAATTTGCTGTAAAACATCAGATTTAATACCTTTTGATATTGCAGCACTGACAGGACCCACGACTGCCTCACCTGCTTCCATTTTGTCATGTCATTGTAATTTCATTTCTGGTTCTGGCAGTCTCAAAAGACCCAGGGACATTTAAACTTTCTTTAATATGACAGATGTCCAATAATTTCGCATTTAATCTCTGCCCCGAGGGTGCCAAGTACACGAGGCAGCAAACTGATGCCTCTGTAATCAGTGAGATGGTGGATTTCTGGTGATTCTGAAATTGGATACTTACTCATCCAAATTCACTGTCCTCATTAGAATGTTGAATGGAGTTTGGCTGGGGCTCAATTTCTCTCTCTCTTGAGCCATGTCTTTTCTGAAGGATGAATAAAGCACTGGAAACTGTGCACCCAGGACATGAAAAGACTTGAATGTTACAATGTTGGTGTTGTCTAAACATATATAGCATTTGGTTGCTTCAATTACACTTTTATTGTACTATTTTGAATTTGCGTGAATGTATGTGTGCGAGTGAGAGAGAAAGATAACTGGTGGAAAAGATGATTGAGCAAATAAAAAATTATATTGGCCTGATAGAATCTCCCCTATACTTTATTGCTCAATTACATTCACATTCCCTTTCTACAATTCTTCTTCAGCCGCAAATTAGTATTCTCACTGGATCTGCAACACGAGAGTGAAATTATAATCATGTTGCTTCAATTAAAACCATGTTGCTTTGGAAACCACCTTTGAACATTAATATCTCATTTCAGTCATTTATGCACCTTGAGACTCTCAGTCTTCTATGTCATACCTTTGTAAAAGATGTGTGACACAAAACAATGAACAAAAGGTTAGCCTAATTATAAAGTAGAAGAAGACACTTGTCACATGTTTAACTTACATAACATTCTTGTCTCCATGAAAATATAGGACATTCTTAAATTATATAAAATCCTAAAAAATAATATTTTTACAGTTAAACTTCTAATGTATGAATTATAAAACTATTAGAAATTCAACATTTGGTTTCAACACTACTTGACCATAAGTTTACCAAATTTCAGGTTGATATGTAAAAGTACAAATGTTTTACAGGGCAAATAATCAGTGTACCTATCATGCTTTTTTGTGCAAAACCTATCCAAAATGTGCTTTTCAATAGATAATCTCTTTGAGCTAATGACAAACATATTCATAAGTACTAACAATCAGAAAATGAGAAATAGAAAATGGATGCGTAGACATTTATGTGTCCAAAAATCTATTCGGAATGTATCCAAACAGCAATGTGAAGCAGATTGTCCATTTGTAGCATTTAGCTTTGTTTGGGTGCAGCATGTGACATGCACAGTGCCAACTGACCTGCAAGATGTTATTCTGTATTCTAAGGGGATTTTGGTCAGCAAAAAAAATTAGTTTGTTCATTCACAGAAATCTCTTCTGGTTATCTCCTTATGAGCAAACTGTAGATGCCGGCCTGCATAAAACCAGGAGCACTGCAGAAAGGGGTTAATGATTTACTGATGTAAAGATTCATATTTTCTTCTTTGCAAGAATGCCTATATTGAAAGTATCGTTATCATCTTCCAGCTGTTATATATAGTTTTTTCTTCCTGTAGCTCTTGAAGCCTGAGGTTAATTTGATTTTTTTCTTGTGTTTGATTGATGTTCCCCATCATCATCCCTTGCAATATATGATAACTCTGCACCAGGTACATTGTTAAGATGACTCAGTACAAATGGGAGAACACAGTAGGCAGAAGCCCAAGACAGGGGCGTGATTTATTGGGTACAAGTAGAATGCACTGTAAACCAGAGGAGAGGGAACTTTTTAATGGATTCTCTGTGAAAGACAAACAACTGGAAGTGTTCCTGTTCATCTTATTGAATGGATTTGGGGCCTCTGGCACCCGCCAGGTGAGCTGTCAGAACTTTAACAAGCTTAGTGGTTTACAACGCTTTACTTGAATGTTCTACTTTCATTTTCTCTTCTTCTACTCTTTTTTTTTGGCCAATAAAATGACTAATTTCTTATTGTCAGATTTATTATATCCCCTAGTTGGCTGCCTGGCCACATAAAGCCTCTGTCAATCTCAATGTGCTGGCACAGACAGAGCAATGGCAGTCAGTATAAAGTGGCTTCAGCACAGCCGAGGAAAATCAATAACAATTTATCTGCGGTCGATGTCAAATATGAGTTTAATGAAAAATGTCCTATTTCTGAGAAGGTTACATTTTCTTCTAATGTGTGCTTGACCACTGATTCATTCCAATTATGTTGGGAGAAGAGAAAAAACAATAAGTGCGGTTCAGTTGTTGCGTTGCTGACCTGCACTATACTTTTTTTTCTAAATGTAGTGGTTGATCTGTTGAGTTAACGTCTTCAATAAATCCTGACAAATCCATTCACTAAATCTGATTTTGAGGTTTTCCTGTCCTGTCCTGGCATTCTAAATGCTTACTGAAGAAGTCTTCAGCACTGTGTCACTAGGAAAAATTATGAGAAAAATACACTCAAGACTTTTCATCACTTATCCCCAGGGTAAGAACAAGATCAACAGTGGTGTGAACATTTTTTATTTCCTATGTTAAAAATTACTTTCTGTAGCATGAGCCCACAAGGATTTCTTTCAGATACAAAATAAAGCTTTGTTGCATCAGCACAGGGCGATGAAATAAATCATGTGGAAGCACTGGCAGATGTATTGAAAGGGGCAAGATAATTAGAACTTGTCAGATTTAGAATAAAATATTGATATCAGTCCCATAAACAAATAGTGGATGAATAATTAGACGAATAAAAATGGAAACTTTCCCTCATAGCAACATGTCCAAAAATAGGAGTTGTTAATGACATCTGGCATGAAGCCAGTGAGCCTGTTGTTTCGGGCTGGCTGAACTGAGCCAGTGTTTGACACAAAAAGGTTCTGATCCCAGTATTTATCACCTCATGAGCCTGATATTTCCTGCTTTAAGTGCAACCGCTGCCCCAGGCTTCCCTCTGTTGTGCTTTTTGTATCAATGAGATTGGACAAAACTAAAACATTTTCGGTGATCTGTCAATTTAGGGTTGTGTGATGTGGACAAGGCAGCTATTTTGAGTTGCAAAATGAAAAGCAAAGAGGCCAACAGGATTCAGTGACAGCAGAAAATAATGAATCAAACATGTACTGTTTGCAGTGTGTTTGTTTGTTTTGGTGAAGCTGGTTTATTTTTCAAAGCACTGACAATTAGAGCAAACACTGTTGATGCCACTGACAAATGCTGGCAGTATCAAGCATGTATGCTGGAAAAGTGGCGAGCTAGCAAAGTCTAATCGTGTTCCAGTGATGTGTTGGCAATTTAGATGAATGGAGTGTATTTATACTCAGATATTTCCTGAATACCACTGTTTACATGTACAACAAACATATGAAATCAGATTCAAGTGTGTGTATTTATATTTCTAAATTGTTTACAACATTAATCTCACTTATATATCAGACAGTTTAACCCATCCTGCAATCTCATGTTTTTCGTGATTGGACACCAGCTGGCTGTTAACCACTCAAGGTCCAAGGCTTTGCTGTTATGGTTTCTGAACCGTGCATTAGCCTTCCCCTCCTTACTGGACACACTCAGTCAGTCCACTCTATGCTCAAAACACTCTTCTGAATGTAAAGTATATTTTTGTTTTTTCTGGTTATATATGCTATTTTCCCCCATTGGAGTTCTATGTTTAGTATCATATTCCATATTTCAATTTGGACTGATGCGCCCCAATCAAGCAGTTCATAGAGATAATCCAAAAATATACAATAGGGCTAGTTTTTCTTTTTAAATACACTTAGTATTGCAGTTTTTTTTTACATGTATATTTTGCCCTATGAGCCAAGTAAAGGACAATACAAAGAGCTATCCACTGTAAAACCTGGCAACATCATGTACATGATGAGTTTACAAGGATATAGGAGTCATTATAATCCTCCATCTGTGACATCTGTGGCATGTCATCTGTGTGATATGCTCCTGGATATGATACTGCGGCTCATCTCTCCATTCGCCTTTCTCTTGCTGATGCAAGGAGCTCAGAGAAACAACAGCTTTCACTATAACATAATTGATATGCCTATTTGTTTTCTCTTTCCTACACTGTCACGTTGCTAAATGTCGTCCTTAATTTAAAACTAGCTTCATATTAAGGCTCACAGTCAACTACTGTTGGCAGTTTACAACACTATCCGGTTGTTATTCTTCTGCCAGCCCATGTGAAATCAAGCTAACAGTGGCTTAGAAACCTCATCCCACACAATGACCAATAACACACATCATGCTGTCCATACGCCTGTGAGACTGTGTGGGTCCACTGTGACCAAGAAATACAGTATGTGCTCTTTTAGTTCCTTTACAAATAATGTCTTAACAAATACTTCTGTCAGCCTTGTGTTGAGGTTAATGTAATTCAAAGGTGTTGTTTTTTTTTTACAGTTTGTCTAGATAAGTAAATAGTAGCAAAAAGTGTCCATGAACTGTAAAGATATTGATGTGAGGTAAATTTTCTGTTTACATTTGGATTTAAGCAAATGTAGTTATTCTCATTGTCAAATATAACCACTAAAAAATACATTTAAAAATAACGTAATGTAAATAATAGTAATAAAAAAAAGCTTGACTTCAACGCCATAACTTCACTATTTTTTTTGCCTGAGTCCAGTTTATTTTAGTTTTAGTAATCTTGGCCATTACTTTCTTTCGTTAAGGAAAAGCTGCACTGAAATTGTGCAGGTGATTGACTGTAGAGGCCCTGTACTACAAAAAGTACTGAGAAAATCCACATATGAAGAGGGTCTGTACAGAAGCCCAACACTGTGATCATTCAATTACTGGTAAGTTCAGTTCAGTTTCACCAAAGCTCTCCATTCTGTCATTTTAGGTGGTTTTCTGTGAGCAAAATAAGAGAAGAAATCATAAGTATTGCTTTATTCACGAATAGAGAAACTTCAAAACAACCGTGAAGGTCTAGAGAAAAGGCTAAGTGTATCACTGCCTGGCTCATTCAAATTGTTGTAATTGTCCCTTTGCTATCACCGTTGAATAGTGTTTTTTCTTTACAAAGGTTAATGGAAAAACTTTTGACTCTTTACTTGTGTAAGGAGACCTGTTTAAGATACTGGCACTTTGTTGCTTAAAGATATTACAAGCACATTCAGTGATGGAGTAATTGCTCTATTAAAATAGCCCTTGGGTAAGCAAGGTAACACAAAATTGCAACAAGGTTCAGCAAATTTACACTTTATGTGCTTAGGCTACACTGCTGCATTGTACGTGATTGCATTAGTGTTGAGTTTAGTTCAGTGTTTGTGTCAGTGGTTGCCTCTGTGCATGTGCTTTATCTAGAATTGTGTGTTTATCTGTTGTCTGTGCTATGTACTCTGACATCTGAGACATATAGTTAGGATTGTATCCTGGAGCAAATAGCATTGTTCTCAGTCACTGTTCACTACCTATTGCATATTAAGGAGTATTACAGAAATCTCATTTTATTCATACTACTAAAGTACAAATCCAGTCAAGCACAGATTCATGAAAAAAAAATGTACACCTATTTTATTTATCGCGTCCTTATTTTTTTCATTGTGTTGCCAAATTCTTCAAGGGTATAATATGTCTGTTGAATGATAGTCTGATTGATCTCAGAAGTTAAAATATAAACCAGTACCGCAAAATGTCAAACTAGTTCAAATTAGATACCTGTATATACGTATAAACAAGGAGCACATATTTTATGATTTGCATTTTCACCATATGCTCTAGTTTCCTCCCACAGTCTAAAGACATGAAGGTTAGCCCTTGAACTTCAGTTGAAAGAGTGGCTATGTTTTTTTTGTCTGTTGATATGCTCGAGCCCTCCATGACATTGAACAGGTTATGTGAATTAAAAAACAAAAATGGATGGATGGAATCCTGTCATGAACTGAACTGTTGAACAAGTGGAAATGATGTCCTATTAGTTGAACTAGATGAAAAATCAAGGGACAAAAGTCAATCCTTTTGAAAAATCTGTATGAAATGTCATCGCAATCAATCACTCTGAAAAAAACTGTTGGACCAACAGGCTGACAGATGGAAGGACCCATACTGCCATCTCTTGAAGCACATTGCTAGCAAAACAAAAAATGAAGCGATAGGTGTATTTATTGTCAGGTGTTTACAAGATAACCTGGTTTTACAATGCGGCGCCTTCTGAACAACATGGGTGGAGTCAATTTGGGATCAAATTCAGGTCACTCCATATTAAGGTCTAAGATCATTTTAAAATGGACTAGCTTACAAAACAGGGACTGGGTTAGCATTGTATGCTCATGACATGGCATCATTAGTGCCTGCAGTACCTATGGAGAAAAGAAGTTCCCTCGTACATATCGAGTAGCTGGCATCTGCCACCTTGGCTCTCATGAATCAGAGGTTATGTTAGTTTCTTCGATGTAAAATACAAGGCATTATTTATTATGAAAAAATGGACACTAATGAAGGATACATGACCTTTTACTTCTTTTTTTAGAACATGACTCATTTAAGGTAATGAGCTCATTTGGGTTGGTTTTGAAATGTGAAAGCTATTTTTCCAATGAGTCTCAGATTCTGAAAAACAACAAAAGAAAGAAAGCGGATAACTCTCTCACAACACTGAGTACTCAGTAATGTATAACTGCTCTGAAAACAAAATCATGTTTCACTGTAATCACAAACACTGATTGGGTTGGAAATATGCTACAAGCCTAAGACACAGCTTCAAGTCTAGAAATGGAAGGGGAAAAAAAGGATAGTAAAATGAGATAAAGAATGGAGGCTATACTAGATGAAGACTTCTCTTGAACTGTTGAGGTTTGCAATCTATGTGTATTGGACTACAACATTTACAATACAGCACAAACCAGTAGAATAAAAAACAATATCTCCTCTGCTGCATGTATGTATATGTACTGACCATCCATCGTGAGTCTGACAATGTTGTAGGAGCGCAATGCTAAATAGGTGGAGCACTGTTTTAAGCACCATCTCAGTTTGTGCAAGGCTTGAAACGATTATGAAAACAAGATAATCGACAAAACGATAATTATGCCGCACACAGTTTTGCATTGACACTCTCATTTTGTCTTGTTATAAATCCAGCACACCCCTTTCCTTTACAGCGGTGCGCTTTTGTGGAGGGTCAGGGACGGCTGCTCATTGTGGGAGGATTCCCTTGTGGGAACTCTCCCACACAATGGCTCTAGGTTGTCTTGACAGTGTGTGGCTAGTATTGTTTTCATCTTGTGAGTCTTTGTGTGTGTGTGTCATTATGGAAAAAATGGGCTATTGTTATGTTAAATTCATAATCTTCAGCCTTCTTTCCTTTTATCTCTGTAGTCCAAATACAACCTGGATATGCTGACAGATTGCACCTTCTGCCGTTGTGAATGTAAAAAGCCTGGAGGCCAAAGCAAACTTAACCGGTGTTTAACATTCTATTGCTAACTGCGTAAATTATGCATAGGTGCAGTAGCAGCAAAACTTCTGTTTACAAGACCAATTATCAGCTCAGAACCCCATATGTCCCCGGAGCTTGAACCACTTTTCAGAAAAAAAACTTCTATGCAAAGTTGTGAATTTAAGTTGAAGTTGAAACTGTATGGTAAAATTCTCACCATCCTATGCTACAGTGCATCCACACAAGCGTTTTCACTTTTTGGCTGATTAGAGATATTCTTGAAATAAGGCAGACATGTACAGACCATGCTCTGACGTCTCTAAACAACAACCCATTTTTAATTCCTTCCACTACACCAGTAGTTCTCAAGCATGACAGGTGGGGCGCATGCCTGGGGAAGAAATGTGATGTGAAACTAATGTTTTGAGAGCAGAATTTTTGTCACGGCGGAACAGTAAACAAATCGTGCTATCACAATATCAATGGCGTTTATTCAGACGGATGGACAGTCAGAGTCTGCAGGGCTTAACAATAAGGAAGGACCAGGACAAGGAAAATAGCCATTTTGGGCTAGTAAATCCTGCCTGATTGAGCAAGTGGTTAAAAAGAATAAATCACATTGTGTTTTCCAGAGCTGATGATGGAAGTAGCAAAGGATTGAGTCATCTTACATCCTTCTCATCTCTGTTGAGAGTTGCACACACGCATTAACCTTGAGGCATTGCAAGAAAATGGCACCAGCTAGAGACTGTTGGAAGTTGAAATGCAAGCAAGCATTTTCAGGTGTTTAGTTGCCGTTACTGGATGTAGATGAAACTCCAGTTTCATTTACTAACATAAAGATTAAACATGTCATTAACTTAGGTCCTTGTTGTAATTTGATAACCGCTAATAATTAAAACATTTTTAATTAAAATCCAGTGCAGAGCAGTTTCTCTTAGTGTTGTCCCAATTACGCTGTAATATTGAAATAGCTTACATTTGAATGTATATCATATGTCAGGATACAACCTTGAATGTGATGATAGTATAGATTTGTTTGACCTTTTTGTATATACAGTAGAGGTGTAGAGGTTCACAAATGTGTTTACATGCTTTATGAACACAGGTTCATAGAATGCAAACACAATATTGCTCAATGACAACTAATGACACCCTTCTGTCTGTACACAACCTGTAACAAGGGACACAAGAGCTATTGTTTCATGTTGTCATCCAGTGATCGGCACCACACTGATTAGATAGCAACACATTGTGTGTGTTCCTTACGCTGGCATCAGTGGCAGGCAATAACAAAGATTGATAGCAGAGTTACGACGGCCATTTGGAGCCTTGATCTATGGCAACGGATCTCGAGGGATGAAGCTATCCCAGCTACACTCAGCTGCCCAGGGCCGGTGGTCACAGTAATCGAGAGGAGATGTATTTATAAAGTGCCCTGCTCAGCAACCCTGCTCATTCCAGTAAATCTGAGGGGGAGCTGAAAGGGAAAATGTCACAACCCAAGGACACAACAAGGATCTAACTCTGCTGTTGCCAGCAGGTAATTGGGTGTCAGTGGGTCCCAGTCCCAGAATGCATTTCCTGCTATCACACCTTTTGGCTGTTAGCTAGCGTAGCACCTTCCTGCCAGTATAGTGATTAAGAAACAGTGGGAGGAGAATGGAAACAAACAAAAGACAGAAAAGCTAAAAGAAAAGTGATACTTTAATAATAAGATGCACAAAGTTTGCTTTGATATGTTATTAGAAAAAAAGATATTTGACATTACATACACACAGTCATTTTGTACATTACATACCTGCATTTTTATGTTAAACAATATGAAAAAATATGTAATTATGAGTAAATCAAAAATAACAGTGTCTTCCTTAGTAGTAGCTTTTAGGCCAAATATTCATGAATGTTTCAGCATATTAAATGTTAGTTATTTGCCACATCTGTGCCGCAGCCCTTGCTCCTTTTACTTGCTTAGCCTATTGCTTGCCTTTTAGCAGCAAACACACATCTCACATAGAGGTATTGATTGGGGCTTATGACAAAATCTATATGAAATACATTGAGGTATTAAAAGGCAAGCAAGAGAAAAGTAATTCAATGACCTGCTGTAGGATGAGAACGTAAAAGAATATTTTGGATACAGCTGCTTTACTGATTGCCTGACTGTGAATCCCCCCTGCATTCAGACGATTAACACAGATGCTCATAAAATGTCGGAATACTGAAAGCCACCATTTTCTCTTGTTAATATTCATAGACACAAGACTGATGAGAATTTATTGTAATTCATGAACTTGTTCCATGAAGTTGAAGGCCAAGGTAAAACGGATTTGCAGTAATTGTTCAAAAGATGCTACGCTGAACTGACATGGCGGTTATGCTAGCACTAGTATCAGAACAAATCCATTGGGAAACACTAATGTGTTGTAGATGTTACACAGATGTCCTTTGAATTAACTAATTAGAACGAAGGGGAAAGAATAATGATGTATGCCCAGATGTGCTTAAAACATCCATGTCTCTTCATCCCTGGCCCAAATGCAAGGCTGCCACTTTTAACTTGCATGGCTGACGGAGATCAAACAGATACTGATGTGCAAATGAGGACAAGAATCTACCATGTCGATGTAAGAGAGAGAGAGAGTTGACTGTGTTGATATATTGCACACTGTGAAGGCTGTGTTGCCATCCCACCAACAGCAATATGGCATGTCAAACACCAGCTTTCTTCCTCATGGAATGGGACACTTTAAAGTCAAAATCTTTCATATTCAGAAAACAAATCCCCTTTTCATCCCCCTCATAGAGCATCCCTTTCCAGGTCAATGCATATTTAATTTAGAAGATCAATTTCAAAAAAGTTGTTGTGAAGCAGCATAAAAAAATTGAATAGGACAGGATTTACATTTACACATCATAAAGAGTATATGATAACCACTGAACTTCACAGAAAACCTCTCCACAGGAAATCGGCTACAGAAGCATAAATTAACAATGGATAAATGAAACAACACTAAATATTTAAAACAATACAAAATACAACAGTAGCATATAAACTATGATGACACAGAGGCAAACAAAAATGTTGTATTTTGTAACAATTTAGTCACAACTTATATTCTAAATTGAAGTACTTAGCTTTCGATTTCGACCTTCGAAGTCTAAAGCAGGTTCGGCGACTCTCCCAGGATTTTTTTTCTCTCCACCCCCAAATACTTGCGCGTGCCCGAAGGGAAAAAACAACACCACTTCAAAGACAACACAGCATAGCTTACCGGTAGCCTGCAGCTGCACTTTGATACGCCACGGCCACTGCCGGAGACGGGAATGACGTAGAAACAACAATCTGGAAAATGCTCCTGCTTTCCCCTGTGTGGCAACATTTTGCCTTTACCGTAAGTTATGTAAACAAGACACGCTTCATCATGCTATCTCCACCAAGTAATGTCCGTTGGGTCGGGTCGGGGCCTGATATGTACTACAAAGTGCTGACAGATCTAACAGTGTTTACCTGAGGGCAAGCTGGAGGGTGGGTGCTACGCTTCCGCGACGACACCGTCGGTCGGGACAGCGTTAGCTGCTGTGACTACCGCAAGAGAGCAGTGCAGAGCTATTCAATGGGGCACACTCACTTGCACTCACATGCACTCACATGCACTCACATGCACTTGGCGCGGCCAGCCCAGATATGTCAATAAAGCAAGGAGAAGCTAGATAGACAACACACACCGAGGGAGAGTGAATTCATTCTCTGCTCAGGTAGACAGTACTCCACTATATCTTTTACATAGCTAATAGTTGTTTGCTGCTGTATTAATGTTCAGAATGTAAAATGCAACTTCTTTAAATGTATTCAGACAGATGGACAAAATGTGCTTTTGGGTAATTTAGTAGATGGGAATCAGTACCTAGCAGCATGAGCCTTCAAACCGGAGAAATCTTTTTTTCCGTAATTGTTCACATTCCTTGGAGACAGACTTAGTGGTGCACCGAAATGCTCAATCCTTAGTGATAAGCAACATGATACACATACAGAGCAAATGCTGCAAGGTATCCCAATCCAATTACCATTATCCTCCATTTACTGGGCAGAATACTCGCCTTTTTTATAATGCAAGTCTGAATGAAACCAACAGAAGGATCCAATTACTGTATGACTGTACTGAATTCAGGTTGTGGCTGCTGAGAGGCTCCATGTTTGCTATTCAGTAAAGACACAGCACTGACAAGTCAATCAGTATTGTCAGACATATTCAGGTTTGCAAACAAAAGAGATTTTTAATTAGTGGTAGATGTTCATTGGGTTTTGCTCATATGTGAAATGGTGATTTAATTATTTTAGCATGTTTCCTGCTGAAAAAAAAAACCTGAATATGAAAGACAACAGCTTTATGATTAGAATACAGAAATGAGCATCTAAATTACTTCATCATAGACTGAGACAGCATTGTTTCATTTACTTAAGATTTATTTTGCTCCACAATTCAAACGCTTTTGTTTTCCCTGAGTACCATCATGCTCAACCAGAAATCACAGTCAATTTCAAGTTATATCTCTTGATGCAGACAAAGCAAATCCCACAAGTGTTGGTGTGTTTGAACTAAATCACAGCCACTGGCTAAGAGAAGGTCTTAGTTGTGGTGTTCAAGTTGCTCAAGTTCTTTAGTTCTTCAGAAGACACATTGACTCATAATATTTAGCTTTATTGTAACAGTTAATGCATGTTCAAAATGCATTAATAATAATAATTTCAGGTGAGAAGTTTTGAAACTCATCCAGAGCAAGAAGTTATAATGACGTTAAAGTAAAAAACAAATTCCACAACGACACACCCCTCTGACTCCAGAGCTATTATATCACTCCAGTCAAGACTACAATCCAGCTGAAATTAAACACAGATATATGCCACTGCACATATCCCTAGTGTGAATTTGACACAGCAGAGTTATTATTGCTGGTGGAGTTAAAGTCATGCAGTTGGTCAAAGAATCTCTAGAACAGTTCACCTGGCTGATAGAAGGCAAAGCAAGGCAAGGCAAGTTTATTTGTATAGCACTTTTCAACAATAAGGCAATTCAAAGTGCTTCACATAAAACCATTAAGCATCAAAACAATGCAAAAAAAAAAGAAGATTTAAAAACAATTAAGAACATTCATTTAAACATTGAAAACAACATTAAAACCAGTTAGTAAAACATTAAAAAGCTAAAAAATAGAATAAAAGTTGCAGTGCAGTTTAAGAAATAAAATACAGTAGTGAGATGTAGAAATTGATTAAGATCCTTGAATCTGGTTCAATTAAAGGCAACAGCAAACAGAAGAGTCTTCAATCTGGATTTAAAGGAGTTTAGGGTCTCAGCAGACCTGCAGCTTTCAGGGACTTTGTTCCAGATATGTGGAGCAGAAAAACTGAACGCTGCTTCTCCATGTTTAGTTCTGACTCTTGGAACAGAAAGTAGACCGGTCCCAGACGACCTAAGGGGTCGGGATGGTTCATAAGGTAGCAGCATATCAGAAATGTATTTAGGCCCTAAACCATTCAGTGCTTTATAAACCAACAGCAGGATTTTAAAGTCAATTATTTGTTGGACAGGAAGCCAGTGCAAAGACCTCAGAACTGGAGTGATGTGATCCACTTTCTTGGTCTTAGTGAGGACTCGAGCTGCAGCTTTCTGATTGACTTTTTACAGAGACCTGTAAACACACCGTTACAGTAGTCCAGTCTACTGAACATAAAAGCGTGGACAAGTTTTTCCAAATCCTGTTGAGACATAAGTCCTCTAATCTTTGCTATATTCTTCAGGTGATAGTAGGCTGATTTTGTAATTGTCTTGATATGGCTGTTCAGGTTGAGGTCTGAATCCATAACTACCCCTAGGTTTCTGGCTTGGTTTGTGGTTTTTAACATCAGTGATTGAAGCTGAGCGCTGACTTTCAATCGTTCATTCTTGCTACCAAGAACTATTACTTCTGTTTTATCTTTATTTAATTGAAGGAAATTCTGGCACATCCAGTTGTTGATTTGTTCAATGCATTTACTCAGCCTTTGTATGGGATTATAGTCCCCTTCAGAAGTAAAGAATAACTGATAATGAAGGGCTTGTGGAAAATGTACGTTGGCAATGGCCTTTGTCAAATAGGCTACATACGATTGTTTTAAGTGTTTTTGTGGACTGAATTGCTTGATGGGATTATATTTCATTTGTGGAGCTCTGTCAAACATATGTTGCAGGAGATACACAACCTTCCTTTTATTTCTGTCTCAGATCATTAAATTCTCTTTTGGTCATGGTAGGAGCAGTTTATTTCCCTCACTTTCTCCGTTGGCTTCCTCAGGTTGGAAGAGAGACACATCATTGAAGTAAGTGGCATGCTGTTCTAGATTGATTTTAATAAAGTGCTGTAACATGACAATGGATAGTCCGGCATTAAACATACAGGACAAAGTAAAAAAATACTAATATGAAAGAAAAGCAATATTACTGAGGGCGAGCGAGAATGAGAGCCGCCCACCTGTGAGAGCTTTCATCCTACAAAACCTTCAGTGGGAACCCATTCCCAACCTGTAATTTTAGACTGTTATTTCCTCCACCAACTCTAAAAATCAAGTTAAATTTAGCCATAAAAAGGTCCTTTGTGAAATTTTTCGTGGCTCTGATGGCAAGACAAAAGTACTGAGAACACTAGTTCCTCTTACTTACAAAGTTGTTCAAATAAGTATGTGAGGAGACAGGAAGAGGTTGCTCCAAGTCTCTTCATACGTTTAAGTTTATACATCAATTCTCTGGTTATGTTTATGCATTTTTAAAACTTTTGATTATGATATTTCTACCATGCTGGCAGATTACATTACAATGTTATCGGTATCAATATTGTAGTATTTCAATTATTGTATTATTGTTTGCCTTTACAAGTAACTAGTAAGTACTATTTGGTGCTTTCACACCTGTAGTGTTGGAGATCTGGACCAAGGGAAATTAATGATACAATGTTACATTTTAATTATTGTCCTTTTGTTATTACGCTGACTTTTCACAAATGAACCAAGAGGACTAAACACGAAGTTATACAGACTAACAGGTATTGGACGGTTTGCCGATAGTCATCCTGCGTCATCAGGACCCACGTGGGGAAATCAAATTCCATTCAAATCAGTGTTGCAGAGCTCAAGAAGAAATAACTAGCATTATTAGACTGCACATAGGCAGCATGTTATGATGAATTATGAATAATGGGTAGAGACAAGACTGTACAAAAGCCCCTTTGCACGCTTCAACGTGGGAACGTTGGGGATACGCAACTGTGGGATCGCTGTCACACTCTTTTAAATGAACGTACACATTCAGCTGAGAGTCACCTCTCGTTAAACCAAAACACTGGTGGCATCTATGGCTACAAACATGTTTTGACTACCAATGGACTGATCAAAATGCCTGTGTGTATGCCACCCATTTAAAAACTCAAACACAAAACTCAGAGTCTATGTCATGGCAGAGCTCCAGACTGCAACCAAAGTGGTCCAATTGTGTGTGTTAAAATTGTCATTCATGCGAGTGCTTGATCATGACCATTGGAGCAGAGGCATCAGCCACTGTCTATTCCTTCCCCACCTCCGAAGCGAACAAGTGTTGAGCAGTTGAGAGCACTACGGGAGGGTCGAGCTTGCGCTCACAACCCTGTGCACACCGATGTTTTTCCTCTCGCTCTGTGCGCTCGTAGTATGTGCAAGCACCTTTTGTTTATGCATATAGGTTGAAACTAATTAAACTCCTGTACGTAGCGATGCAAAATGTATTGAATTAAAAAGTACAATATTTTCTTCTTGAATGTATTGGAGTAGAAAGTAGCTTCAAAATTAAGTACTTGAGTAAATGTACTTAGTTTCATTCCATCACTGATTAATAATGTACCAAAAGAAGGGTGCGTCCAAATCATGTGCTGGTGCGACTAACTCAAAAGGTTGGTAGCACCAGTGGTACCAGTTGAAAAGTTACTCCGGAGTCCTGATTTCTGCTTCAGTGGTCCCTCTATGTGCTCATAATCTGAGCTTGTCATAACATTAGAATTAAACCTTCATGCAACACTATTATAGGCCCACAATTTCAATCTTTAATTCCCCAGCAGCAGCTCCATCTTGAAGTGACCTTTCAGAAATGACAAAGTGTCATATGTTGGTGCCTGACTCCTATAATGTCCTGCAAGTGTGTCTGTGCTCCATCTTTCTCTTCCGTTTTTTAATGTATCAGACACACTCGCCATGCACAGACACGAGATAAACACAAAAGTTGGATGTGTTTTAGGATAATTAAAAACTGAATAAGTTTGAACCAAGATGAGTGCTTTCTTTCTTTTCCATTCCTCTGTGAGGATCAAGAGGAGAAGTGGTGTGTCCTGCATCATTTCTATTTATATAGCACACATCCATGGAGGTTCCTCTGAGAGTCCTACAATATGTGGTGCTTAGTATGTGATGTATGTAGATGAGGTACAGGATGTGTTTAGCAGGTGTTGAGTGAGTATATTTTGTGTGTCTCTGCGTGTGTGTTGAATTAAAGAATGACAAAGTAAGAGACTACATTGTGAGTTATAATTATAACATTGCTGGAAGTTTGGCAGTACATAAGGCTGTGGTGGATCTATTACCAGAAGCTTCTCCTTCCCCAAGTCTGTGGATGCAGCAGGGAGAAGTAAGTTATTCCAAACTCTCAAGTCACCTCCCCAACTTAATTTACATAAATGTCTTGAAGCAGAGTTGTAAGAATGTGTCATCTATCCTTACATTCAAAGAAAATGTAGACCTCAGTGGCGTTTAAAAAAAATGCTATAACCATAAATGTCCATCACGAATAACTGGCAGAAGACCACTGTTGCTCTAAAGGGGGATCAGAAGATACTTGGACAGGGAGAGAGACAGAGAGTTGGAACTACACGCATGTTTGTATTGTGCCTAAATTGGACAATGTTTTACAACAGGTTACACTTTAAGATCAGGATTTTGGGGACATCATGAAGAAAATATCACTAAATCACTAGAAAATATAATCCAACCTCATTGTTATGTTTAGTTTGTATATGCTTATTTGCTTATTTGAGTAAATAGGTTTATGCCAACATGAGGAACAAAAAAAGATGTTCCTAGTTTTACTCCACATTTACAGCATATCCAGTTTTGACAGTTACTCCTTAACACTGGCTCACCTTTTTATACCACTGCTCTCATTCACTTTGATGTCTGATGTTGTCTCACAGGGAAACTCACAAATAGACAACTACGGGGCTAAAAGGCTTAAATACAGGATTGTAAAATCCAACTCCACAGCTTTCTAAAAAGCTGTCAAAACTTCAGCTTCTCCATATGATAAAATCTGCAGTGCCTCATGGGGGCTAAAATAAAACTGGGCTGGTGAGTATCACACCTCTCTCTCACTCGCTCTGCTGAATTGAGGTATTAGTTTCTTAACCAAGGCTGAGCCAAGTGTAAACGATTGAAATCCACAAAGCTCTTCGTCACTCTCCTCGTATATTTATACCACTTCATAGCCCTCTGTTGTTCCTTTCCGTAGCTCGTCTCATGTCTATCACTGTTCACACATGCACTACATTCAGGAGCGTTTCCATCTTGCACCTTTTCAAACATGCCATGGCAATGCCGGGAGTTGATGGGGCTCGGGACAGTCCAGCAGCTGGCTGGGATTGGGTAAGGCCGGAAGTACATGTTGGTGGCGAAAGACCTCTCTTACTATTTTCAAGAACAGAGCTGTTTTTGTCCATTACCAATGTTTTTGTAATGCATTCATTATTCAACAAGTTTACAAGACAACTAATCTTTTTTTGTGATCTACTTGAATCATTGACACGCATTCGATACATTAAATATGAATAAAAACAAATACAAATCAGCAGAGTCTTGTGATTGGTTCCCTCCCTCCATGTGAAAGTGTCTTTAGTCGGATGGACATGCCGCGTTTGTCCCTGCAATGTTGCTGCTTTCATTCGCAACACAGCCGTACCGGCATTTTCCCTGAAATGCTAGTAGGTCTTAATTTAGTACAGATTTCCCTGAAAATCGACCCCTGCTCCCTTTAACACATGACCCCGTGCAGGGAATGTTCCTGATCATTTCAGGGATGGACTGCATGTGTGAAAGGGTCTTTGGACTGGGCACACGTCTCTCGTTTATACTTGCTGAGTCATTTCCTTCCATTGTGCTTTTTCTCTGTCATTAACAGTGTGTTTGTTTGTACTCAGTTTTCCACAATGTATTTTTACTAACAATCACCTGTACATTGCAAACTTTCCGCATATGCGCCAACAATACTTAGAAACAATGCAAAGGAATTCCATGTGAAGTTAAAACATAAACTCAATAAATATCTGAAACACTTACTTTATAGCTGTGATAGCTAAACCTTGACAATGTGATGAATATGTATTTGTTTTCCAGTCATTTAAAAAAAGATTCTGAGTAAAGCCATGAGGACAGCTACACAGCAGTTTGAATCGGTCTGCAACAGTCTGAAAACCCACTTAGCAATTTAAATGTGATCAGAGGAGCTTAGAAGGGGCAGTACCAAAACACTTTGTGCAGTTAAACTGATAACTCTAGTGGTTTGAAATCCTCTGTGTGATAACACCTTCTCTTTTCACAGTGCAGTGTGTTGAGATACAATAATCCTAAAAGCATAGGTATAAAAAAGATAAAACAGTAATTATCTCAGATACTTGAAATGAATGCCTCAGACTTGTAAATCTCATAAACACAAGCATGCGACTCACTGTTTCATAATAAAACAGTAAAAGTAAGTTTAATTTCCGAACATTGTGATAAGTGAAACTGCTGCTGGTTCTCTTTGGAAAGAGGGAAGAGAAAAATGTGCTGGCAGTGTCATTACAGACTTTGTAATAGAGTAACTGGCAAGTTTTTTTGATTTTCTTTTGATTTTCCAAACCTAATAATCAGCAAACTTAACATTGTTTTTCACTATGTTTAGACATTTTAGAGGTGCCAATGGTAATTTTGTTTGGTTCACAAGATTATTAAGACAATACTTAAGTCCAGAGTCGAATGTCTGTACAACTATTGCCATGACATGTGTCGTTCAGATATTCAAGTCCAGAGTGGATCAATCGTAATGGCTTTGGTGATCCACTGACTTTTCATCTAGCCGCATCGGCAAGTCAGATTTATATATATATATATATATATATATATATATATATATATATATATATATATATATATATATATATATATATATATATATATAATATATATAAGTGTGTATGTATATATATATATATATATACACACACACACACACACACACACACATATATATAGATATATCTATCTATAGATAGATAGATATATAGATATATCTATATATATATAGAAAGATATCTATATAGATATATATAGACATTAAATATTTTCCCCATACAAATATATAAAAAAGAAAAAAGTATGTTCATACATTTAGGTGAAAGAAGGGAGGATGAGGGGGAAGACGGGTGGGAGATTTCAGTTGAAGTAATTAACTCTTTCACACTTGCAATTTTGTGACCATAGGTGAGGCAAACTCTGGGTCATGACCGAAAGAACGAGGTCTCGGATACAAGCGGCCAAAATGAGTTTTCTCCGTAGGGTGGCCGGGCTCAGCCTTAGAGATAGGGTAAGGAGCTCGGACATCAGGAGGGAACTTGGAGTTGAGGCGCTACTCCTTCGTATCAAAAGAAGTCAGCTGAGGTGGTTCGGGCATCTAATCAGGATGCCTCCTGGACGCCTCCCGTTAGAGGTTTTCCAGGCACGCCCAACTGGTAGGAGACCCCAGGGAAGACCCAGGACACGCTGGAGGGATTATATCTCCCAGCTGGCCTGGGAACGCCTCGGGATCCCCCAGAACGAGCTGGAACGTGTTGCGGGTGAGAGGGGAGCCTGGGTCGGCCTGCTAGGCCTGCTGCCACCACGACCCGACCCCGGATAAGCGGATGCCAATGGATGGATGGATGGACACTTGCAATTTCCAATATGATAATATGAAAATACTAGTATGTCTAAGGATGGCTGATAATTATCTGAGATTGTTCACTAATTGCCTCATTATGTTTTGCACTTTGCTCTGTACTGTGTTGCGTTTATATCCCCTAGCATTCTCCTTCATATTCACACTATTTTTTCCATACCGACAAAAGAAATTCTCACAGAAGCTCTGTTCTTGTAAGAGCTACTCGAGCATGAAAAAAAAATGTTCAAGTCCTATTGTTTTTCAAAACATAAAAGCAGTCGACCTTGCCTAGCATATTTAAGCTTCTGTTTCTTTTCCTAAATCTGTAATTATTCTCCCTCTTCAGGATGCGTGGCATTATTCTTAAACTGGGTTTTATTTCCATGTTGTCAGTGCACTTTTCAGTCAATCAACACTTCTCCTGAGGTGTATCCAGTAATTTATTCAAACTTGGCTTGCAGCAATGGGTGATGCCACAAAAGGCAATGGCATCTTACAAGGGGGGGCGCTGGAGGAGCTGGATGAGAAGTGTTGTTATTGTAGATTCACAATCATCTACTCTGTTATTTTTTTACTTTGGAGCAATATTCCAATAAATCCTATTGTTAATAGTCACAGTCTCTAAAGGTTTACTAGAAGGTTTTGGGTTGCTTTTCAAGTGTTTTCCACCTGCATAGTGACTGCATTGTTTGCTGTGTCACTGCTTTTAAGTGAATTTGATAGTTCCTCTTCGAGTTACTTTAAAAAGTTAAGAAAAGAGTATATTAGGACTATATTTCTAATATGTGCAGAGGTACATCAAGGCCCCTGGTTTATTCAGCAATAACTGTGCAAAGATCAAGTGAAAAATCCTGTTGATATGGGTACAACTACCACAGCTAGTCCTGAATGGTAAAATACTCAATGCTAGTTGATAGTAGAACGTACAAGCAGTGAATGGCCTGGTGAAGATCACTTACTCATTTACGCTACACAGGAAAAACAACAACACAATAACTCTGATATCTATTTATGTTGCTGTGAAAACATCTCAATCAAATAAACTGGATTTATTCAAGTTTCTCATCAACACTACATTTCACGAGATTACATAGAACACATCATCACGTTATAATTTACCTTGGCCAAATACTCATTTTCACTGAACAGAGTCTGAACACCTCATAATATAACTGAACGGAACCTTTGTTCATTAGCCGTTAGGGGTGCTGCCACCGTCCTGTCAATAAAAACACGGAATAGTTGTTTACCATGTAACATTATCAGAGACCGGCGACTAGAACAGCATGAATGCTAATTTCTTGATCGCACATTTTACTGAATATTGGTGGATAACAATCGTCAGTAAAACTTAATTTCACACTGCGATGGGTAACGGTAAACTGTGTAATTAATCCAATGCGCAAAGAAACCGTGAGGGGGGATCCATATGGATCGACAATGGTCCGTTACACCACTACTAGCTACCCTCTAACCCTCAAACTAAGTCCCGGATTGCTTTCTGTTGTAGGCCCTGTGACACATGGCTTAAAGTCTCTCTTCCCAAACTCAGGCCTAAAAACTGTTTTCAACAACAGACCAACCTCTTGTCATGATCCATGTGACTCTGAACATGACCTCAGGACATGAGGACAGACTATTTCTCTTTCTTTATCTATGACCTCAAAAAGCCTCAGTTGAAGTTGCACTGCCCATCAATTGCTCCCAATAACCATGTTTTTATGGCAAATGGCATTCAGTTAAACCAATGGATCTGTGCTCTCATGATTATTGTAATTTACATGAAAAAACTCTCTTGTCTAGCATTTGAAATCATAATAATGTTGTGTACAAAGTTTACCTTTGTTAATTTTCCATTAATTTGTGGGAACTACACATCTTTCGAGGCATAAACTGTGGATATAGATTTTGGTAATTGAAGACTTTTACAATTAAAAGACCTTAATCAAGCTTTTATATGTTCTGGGTAACAGGGTTCCACCTATTGGGTGAATTTAGACTGAAAACTCACATTTCTTAATCACCATCTAATGATATTCTCTATTGACTCAATTGTGCGCAAATAAAATCCATTCTATCAAGCTGTTTTTCTGAGAACGTTTTTTCTTACATTATCATACCATGGCTAATAGGAGATAAATCCGCTTTATATCTTTTCAAATATGGATTTCTATTTTCAGCATTATTCCAATATGTTAGTACTATTTGTCTGATTCATATATTTTTCTTATGCTGGGATGAAGACTCAGTTTCCCCTTGGTCTCAGTAAAGTTTTTGTGAAAACTGTCAGGGCACAGTGGCTCTGACATTTTTGTGTCCGTTGTTTGTGCTGCAGTTTAAGCAATTAAGAAATTTGAACTAATTCTGCTTATACAGCAAGTTCCATCAGGTAAACAACTTGCAAATGTACATTAGCAAAACAACAGTTTTACACAGTGAAATCGTAAAAATATATTGATTCTTCACTTCTCCCTTTCTTGTCCATCATTCCCAACTTCATCAAAAACATGATGACATATTCACTAAAAAACGTACAGCAATGTTACAAATATAATAACTCATGTAGATACTTTACATACTTTACTCTGTTTTCATCCCATGATTTTCCACAATGCCTTTATTGCGCACAGCGGACTGGAGTAGATCCTGAAACTAGCACCCCTTTGTGCAGAATTGAGAATCAATTTTAATTCAGGAATCGATTTTCAATCGAGAATCAAAATCAAATATTTATAGTGCAAGATTCACAACCCTACTAGATATTGTCTTAGATCTTGGAAATGGTTGTATGGTAACATAGCATCAGAGCTGTCTTTTCCTAGTTTTAAAGGCCTCATCCATTCTATCCATCCATTATCATTCATCTTATTTGTGGCCGGGCTTAGCGTGGTATTCCAGATGTCCCTTTTCCCAGCAACATGTTCCAGCTCTTTCTGGCGAACCCCGAGGCGTTCCCAGGCCAGACGAGATATATAATCCCTCCAGCGTGGTCTGGGTTTACTCCGGCGCCTCTTACCAGTTGGACGTGCCCGGAAAACCTCTAAAGGGAGGCGTTCAGGAGGCATCCTGATCAGATGCCCGAACCACCTCAGCTGGCCCCTTTCGACGCGAAGGAGCAGCGGCTCTACTCCGAGCTCCCTCCGGATGTCTGGGCTTTAGACCGCTTGTATCCACATTCTCATTCTTTCAGTCACTACCCAAAGCTCATGACCAAGGTGGCTTATGAGCTTTGGGATGACGCCGCACTAAAACCGCCTGTTCATCTTACGCTCCATTTTACCTTCACTAGTGAACAATACCCCATGATACTTAAACTCCCTTGCTTGGGGAAGTGACTCATTCCCAACCTGGAAGGCGCAATCCACCGTTTTCTGGCAGAGAACCATGGCCTTAGACTTGGAGGTACTGACTGTCATCCTGACCAACTCATTGGCTGCAAATCACCCCAGTGTGTGCTGAGGGTCACGGTCTGAAGGAGCCAACAGAACAACATCATCTGCGAGACGCAATTCTGAAGACCCCAAAACGGACACTCTCTTCCCTCCAGCTGCTCTGTGAGAGCCATGAAAATCACTGACAGGATTGATGACAAGGGAAAACACCCACTAGAAACGTGTTTGACCATGTGTCGATTATACAGACACAGCTCTCCCTTTGGTTATACATGGACTAAATGGCTCGCAGCTACGGCCCCTGTACCCCATATTCCCGCAGTACCCCCACAGGACTCTCCAGCTTCATTACAGTAAAATTATGTTATTTTCTTTCTTACTGTTCTATTATTTGTCTTTACCTACCATATCCACATTAGTGATTATCAAAATCTAAATACTTTGTGAAAGTACCAATGGTTAACCCTAATGTTGACAATATTGTCACAATATCAAGCTATCTGGTCAAAATTATTGTAATATGTGATTTTCTCATAATCAACCAGCTCTATTATCAAATATACTGTACATGACGGAGGACAAGGAGATACAAAGCCAGCCATCCACACAGGTCTTTTTAATAGTTTTTAAAGTAAAGTAAAATCTCAATTCTAATGTTAAGTGATAGAGGCAGCTCAATTGATAGCACATGAATGGTTCAGTGCAGGTGACCTTTTGTGTGTCATAAGAGCAAGTTAAATATTTAATCCTTTTCCTTTTAGTTTAAATGAGGTAGAATGTCAGATAACCCTTCATGATAAAAACACTAATTAAAATAGGATGTTATACCCTGAAAGTAAGGTTAACTATTATAAAACCAAAGGTTATATAGACACCTTTCTCTCTTATTTGTGTGCATAACTTAACTTCCAACTTTCTGATCACTGCAGCAGTCAATGACCCCTTCTCTTACCTCCGCAAGAGGAAATTGGTGAAGAAAACTTCTTCTTAAGATCAGACACCAAACTGACTGGGCTTTTTGCCTTTCCCTAACCTGTCTTTAATGACTCAGCATTTCACGGGGAGTTTGAAGTTCTGCAGACTCGTGGGATTGAAATATTCTGGTCATTCAGATTATTCACGGCAAGATGAAGTTTTGTTGTTTCAGCCTGAATTTGGTGAACTGACTTCGACCAAAACTCAAGCTTCAAGTGTGCATGTTGATATTTCTATGAACGTCTTATGTAGTGAGATCTTTCATTTGTACTTTCAGGGGCTTGGCATCACTATGACATCTAATATTAAGCTTATAACATTGAGCGTTCACAACAAGTTCAGCCTGGAAAGTCGAAAAATACTATATTTAGCCAGGTAAATATGATAGTACTGCTGATACCCATATATATATATATATATATATATATATCATTTCACAAGTTAAAAGAAAAATGTTTGCGTGAGCACCCTTGAGATTGAAAATATGTATCTTTACACATTTGATATGGACCACAGCCTAGGTTTAAGCCAGCTGTGCTAGCATGAGGTAATGCTACCTTCTTCACTATAGAATAAACAAACACTAGTTGCAATGGCTTATTATACACATTCCATCCCATTCACATACCATGATTACTTTGAGATGAATTTGTGCTGACTGTATGAGGAATACTGCTGGTGCCAGTACAATAAGACAAATTGTTTTAAATTAACACACAGTTGCTTTGCTTGAGACGTTAAACCTTGATTGGCACATTATGCAATACAATTTCAATAAATTCAAAATTATCTTGATGTTGATGATCTGATCAACATGTAGCCTAATCAAAGATAGATTGTGTACATTCTTCCCTTTTACATCTGACTGTGATAAGTTGTTTTAGTACACCGTACACTGCAGTGCTTTTGTTTCTGAAATGCTTTTTGATTGTATATTTGTAGGTATATAAGGGAATTCTTGTTTGTTTAGACAATTATGCCGGTCCACAATTATGCTGGGCAATGTTTCAGAAAGGCCAATCCCAATGCTGTTTTTGACAAAATTCTAGTTGCCTTCCATAGCAATTCGAAAAGTGTCGAACAACAGCAAGTTAATTATTCTTTTGCGAAGCAGTACAGGAGTAAAAACTGATTCCTATCAGCAGAAACAGCCACAGCAGTATTTTCCCCTTCCTGTCCCTCCCCTCATTTTAACCAGGAGTCTGATTGGTAAGATAATCACACATGTTAACATAATGTTGTGAAATGTTTATATGATATAGGTGTAGGCTTCAAATAAGCCCAGTTGGGGTTTCTGCCTCTTCCTGCACTGTGATATTGTTTATCTCTGTTAAGTTTGTGTATTTTTTAAATTGTGCAAAATAAAACTAAACTAAAACTAAACTAAATCACTTTCTGAGATGAACTGCTTTCAAGGAATTTGTAAGATGTGAATGTGGTGATGAAGCCACAAGGGGAAAACATTAAAGGCTGCATAATTTGGAAGAAGATGGAAATTTATCTTCAAAACAAACAGGTGGACAACATATTTTGCATTGATATACGGTATACATTTGTACATGTGATAAAATAAATCCTACAGTGATATAGAATAAACACAGTAGGGCTGCTACAACGAATCAATTGAATCCATTATAAAAGAATAGTTGGCAATGAATTAATGGTTATTTGATAAGTTGGGTCTACGTTATGATGCACGCTGTGGCAACATCTCTGTGGGGACAGCAAACTAGCCAATGCTGCGGCTTTTGTAGCTCATGTGATGAATAACAGGAAATAACGCATGCCTACATGCATATACAGTATATACTAACTTAGATACATTTCCCTTTTATTCTCAGTGCATGGGATGCAATGGCTTAATCACCAATGTGTTGTGAAATAAATCGTAAAAGAACACTAGAAATAAGAATTACAATTTTTATTAATTGAAGTAATAGACAGAAAATAGCAATTAGTTGCAGCCCTATAACATTGCATTATAAACTCAAACACTGAGTATGACAGAATCAACAGGCCTTCTTCGTGCCATGACTTTTATTAATGAATACATTATAAAGGCCACGCTAAGCTTTAATTCATTATTGCTATTGATCAAAAATAATGTTAAGTATGTGGCAAACCCAGGGACTATTTATAATGCATAAGCCCCGTGGGATAAAAAAAAAAAGCAGTTGAGCAAACATGTCATCTGATCCCTTTAAATGAAAGCCTAATCAAAACACTCCAGGCTAAACCATGTTGCTTAACACCTCTCAGTGAGATTTCAAAGTCTCTTCACTCTCCACATACCTCAATACTATTTTTGTAAATTGCAAATTACATCACATTCCCTTCAAGTAATTTCTTAATTAAAGAACATTTGATAAAGTCCATCCCCACTGGTTTGTTTTCCATAATACTGATTTCTGTTGATTAATTTACTTTTTGCTTTAGAATTAAAGGCTGAGGTTTATGGGGCAGCTTAGGTGTGCAAAATTATCCAGGCATACCAGCAGATAATGGTGTTTAATTGAATGACAGTCCACCAAAGAGGCAGAAAGTTATGGATACGAAAATGGAAATGGCATTTAAAATGAGGCATGTATGTGCCTGGGATATTTATCTATCTCTGCCCAGACTGGGTGTGTTATGAATGACAGCATGCTTACTCAGGTAGAAGGATATTCATGCATGAGAAGTGCGGAGAGAGACACAGAGTCAGACATCAAGAGAAAGAGACAGAGAGAGAGAGAGAGAGAGAGAGAGAGAGAGAGAGAGAGAGAGAGAGAGAGAGAGAGATAGATAGAAAAAAACTTAAGTATGAATTATTGATGAAACAAACATCTCCAAAAGAGTAATCAAAATTCAGGAAATTTGAGTATAGGGCCCAAATCTATACAGGTGAAAACAACATATGAGTCATTATCATACGAATTTTAATAGCCTTCGATTTTCTCGAAAACCGTTTCTCATATCGGCTTCATTCTTTGTGTCTGTATTGCGGAGGACCCAAGGCAGTGCAGTGTCGAGTGTGAGCTCTTGAGCTCTACATGACGTGTTTAGTATTAGTGTGTTATGTACACACTATATGAACCCTGTATAAATCCTATGCATTAAGGCTAAAAACAACCACAATATATAAAGTATTGTAACTCTGAAAGTGCTAACCCTGCATCTTTTATGACCCTGAAAGATTCACAAGAAATAAACTCAGAAAGCGTGACACTGCAAAAGGTCACAAGTTCACGGGCCTGTTCAGCAGCAGAGCAAAGGAAGCTACAGCGCTGATGTCCGCTGCCTTGAGATCAATAATGCATTTTGCGTATGTCACCTCAGCTCGACTATAACTGCTCGGCCTTCACTTCCATTTTACAGCACACAATCTAGCCAGGGACCAAAAAGTCCATATGCTGACCAATATTCCTTGTTTCAAAAAGGGATTTGATTGCTCTTGCAGACAAAACAGATTTTTTTCTGGATAGAAACGCATTCAAACAGTGACTTCTTGTAAACCTTTAACACTTCATAGTCATGGGACTGCACCGAAAACACCAAGGTTACAGCGGACACCGAGAAGTAATTAAGATAAAGTTAATAGAATGCAGTTATAGTTCAATAGGCTAGCGTTTAATTGAAATGACGAGGCCTGACTGACTTCTAATGTTAAAAATTAAACATAAAAACAGTAATTGAATTTCACTTTCAGCTCAAGAAACAGATGAAGTGATCAGTGGGTCATGCTTTGGGCGAAAAAGCTCCCTGAGCCAACAGAGCTTGTCCTTACAACAAATGTGTACAGCTAACGCTAAACACAGAAACACAATCACGAAACAATTGCCCTTCTTTACGGTGAATATGTCTATTCTATGAAATGCTTTACTGATTTGACTTAAGCTGAGCTTTGTGCTGGAGGCTCACAGAATGCATTCATGGCAGAGCCATTCAAATTATATGTATACGTATTATACATATTATTTGCCAGAATAGTTGACACAATGGTGTGAATTCAATGCATATGATAGCTGTGGGATCTAATGTGGAATTAGGATCATGCTTGAGTAATACGTGGGTTTGCCGCTGAGGGTTAAACAGAATTTCATGCTAACAGATTTTAAAAGTTAAAGCGCACTGACAGTTTAGCAAATGGCACAGACTTCAACGCAGTAAACAGCAGTAGTGAATAGGAGGGATAGATAAAACATGAATATGTTTACAAAGGTTTGGCCCGTTTTTATGATTATACTGTATGCTACCTTTCAAAAAGTCATACTTTTCACCTAGTTACACCTATCTCTATATTATCTATTTGTGTTGAAGCATATATGTATGTGGGGTATTTGTGTGCTTTCATGATGACAGGGACATAAATGATTTCAGTCATTTCTGTTTGTGTGTTTTACGTGTTTTCAGTGCTATTTGTGAGTGTGTGTGTGTGTGTGTGTGTGTGTGTGTGTGTGTGTGTGTGTGTGTGTGTCAGGGTATGTTTAAAAGGTGTGTGAGTGTATGTGCGTGTCTGTTTGCAGCTCAAACAACAGGAAATCCATTTGTTTGCACAGGACTCCACAGAAATTAATTATGTTCTCCAGGTTGACAGGTTTAATACCTCAATGTAAACTTGTCATTATAACAACGGCCTGACAACTAACAGAATGGAAGCAATATTGCATATTTAATATGGCAAAAGTAATTGCATGTATTGATTTATTTTCGTAAAACTTACTTAAAAGTTTGAAGAAAAGAATGTTGTTGTTTTTTGTCCATAAATGACAGGTTTGTAAGATTTTAGACTTGGGACTGTTGCTGATTAAGTCCCCTTTGTTTACACGCTATTAGATGTCAACAAGCACCGAAGCCAATGCCAACAAATGAAGACAATGATTTTTTCTCTCTAGTGCTTTTTTTTTTCTGGAAGCACATTTGCTCACTGGGATGTCTGCTCTCAGACACTGGGCCAATTTAGATAAACGTCTGTTTTCAAACGCTTCAGTTTGTCCACTCATATATTACATTCATCAAGTGACTGTTTGAGCTGTGAATTGACCCATCACTATTACAGAACCGCTGCACCTGCATGACAAAGTCGATCTTTGCTGAGAGACAGTGTGTTAGTGTGAGTGTGCCCTCCATAAACTGTGTTTGGCCAGTGAGCAGTGTTGCATACAGTACCAAGGGAGTATTTTGGCAGGGCTTGAAAAGAATGGTTGAGAAAGGCGGAGAGCACTAAGCTGCCTCCCAGTGCTCCTGCCCTTGATGCTGTGTGGAGTGAAGAGCACAGAAGAGCAGCACGTCACCCAGGGCAGGAATTGGAGGCAGGAGAAATGCGGGTGACATGCTTCATTAACCAATATACAGCTTAGGGCCGCTTACACTTGGCTGCAGGTGAATTAGTTGTGGATGACAAGAGAGGGAAGAGGTGTGGGAAGAACACGCGGCGGGTTTGCGGAGAGGTTTGCACCTTAATTTAATTTAGGTTGACAATAAAGTAATCCAATGCTCCTTCATGGTGTGATGTAAAACAAAAGAATGTGGAAAGTTTTATGAAATAGGCTAGGCGAGTAAATGAGTTTCCTGATGGGCGTTCATTTTAATCTTTAGCAGGAGAAAAAAAAAAAGAGTGAGATGTGGGGATGTGGGGGAAATGAAGAATTTTGCATTCCTTTTCATCGCTTTCTCATGTTGTGTACTAAATTCAATTTGACATCCATTACAGTTTGCTTTAGTTGACACTACATTCTTCTTCTATATTGTATATTAGTGCTGAAAAGATGAGTTGATGAATTTATTATTTGACTCACCTAAAGTTAAATTATTTATCAACCAAAAATACCAAACATTTACAGCCTCTCAAATGTGAGGGTATTTTGTTTTTCTAAGTTCTGTTTATATTATTCTAGATGTTATAATTTTGGGTTTTGGACTGTTTGTAATTCAAAACAAGTATCAAGGTATCACCGTGGCCTGTAGGAATGTGGTTTATCAACTGGTCTCACATTTCATAGGCTAATAGATTTGTCCATTAATTAATAAAATAATAATCGACAGAATTGAAAATAATAGTAAGCTGCAGCCCTACTTTATATTTATATGGTCAGTATTGTGAATAAATCTCCTGTTTACCTCCATGACATTCATTTCATTGACTGGTAATTATGTGGTAATGGTGCCATTTGAGCCTTTAACTGTAATTAATTAAGAGCAATAATATTGTGTTGAATGCCTCTGAGAATTTGTTTACTTTGTGAAATTTGATTTACCACTCAGTGAGCTCCCCCTGTTCAGTGCCACCTTTGAATCCAATCTTAGGAGCCATGTTTTCACCACTGTTGACCTCATTTACAATAACACAGCGCCTTAGGCAAATGGCTGCCCAACATAAAAAAAGTAGAAGCATTTGAGACTGATTGCAATCTGATTGTTCAAACTACCTTGGAAGATGGTTTGTGAAGATGTTGAAAAGGTTTAAATACATAGTCTCACGTCTCTCCGAGACCTCAAACTGCAACATCAGTGGGCTGTCTGTTTGAAATAGCCTCCATCCCCCTGTGATGATGGCAGCTAAAGGGACAACAAAGTGACACTGAAATCAAGTGCCATTCTACCGAGTCTTTGAGTCTCCACAATTATTATCTTGCTAAATATTCATTTTATTGCATTTTCTGTATTTCGCTCGTTACTCATGAATCTAATTGTATTTCAATATCTCTGCAAAGCGCTTAATCAACATTTGTTTTATTGCCGTTTATATCGACTTCTGCTTGAGTGCACTCTTGAAATTATGCAACACAGTGAAAGATGATTAAGATTAAGAACCATCCGTTTTACTATGAGTTAAATTCATTACCCACTCTGTTCAAAAGTCCATCTATACACAGCTCTGAAAATTCAGCAACTATAAAGTAACTTTCACAGTTGAAATTTTTTATTTCTGAACAACAGAAACAATCCGTGAAGCACTGGGATTAAAGGTGGCTTGAGGTCTCTCTATTTTGAGTCTCACAGAGGCTTTTTGCGCTGTAGACTTTTTTCTCTGTGCTGAAGTTGACTTGACTTTGTACAGCTAGCCTAAAATACACCCATGAGCTGACAGATGTTAGCAGATAGCAGTGGGGGATATCTATAATTCCCTGTCTGTCGCTAAGTGTGATTGAAGGCCGTGCCATGGTACAGTTCATGGAGGCCTTGTTTAAAAATATATTTTGGAAGAAACTGTGAGAACATATTTTTCTTTCTCATTTCACAATACTTCACAATTTTCATAAAGAACTTTGAGTTCCTCGCAAATGTACACTACCGAAACACAGTGTTAAAAACAGTACACTTTTAAAGACAGTACTGATTCCCATGGTGACATTGTAGTGGGTTAGAAAGCCCAATGCTATTGGTCCAGCGGATGTTTTATTTCTATTTCTATTTATACAAATAGTAGTTTGGTGAAATGTGTTGATTTGGTAGGCTTAGAGCATAAATCAGGTGTTGCTATTCTATATTTTGTAGTCAAAGGCATGTCTGCACACACACAAAAACACACAAGTATGCACAGTGAGAAATGGGCGTCCTGGGGCTGGGTAAGGCCAGAAAGCATCTTGGCATGGAGAGTGCTGGCCTGGTCTGAATATGAGAATTTTGCTAGAGTGATCCATCTTTCTAAAATATACACTTATTCTGACCTTGGTGCTGTTACATAGATAAGTCCGAGCGGGCCTACTGAGAAGTAAGGTAGAAAAATACAACCATCCCTCTGCTCCTTCTATTCATAAATTTATCACAATGCAAGAAGAGGGGCATCAATTATTTACCTCTTCAGACAAGGCCGGTGATATAGGCAAAGGTAGGAAGGAAGCACAAGAAGGAGAGAGAAAAAGCGTGGGAAGAGAAATACTTCATAGAGGTTTATAGAGTATTACAAGGGGTCAATTGCAGCCGTATCACTGAGTGGGACCATTTAGTTAAGGAGCCTTTCCTGAAATAAGAGTTCAGTTTATGAGTTCAGTTATGAAAGAGGCCAGATGTTACTGTAAAAGTAAGTGGACGTTCACTCTGCGCCCTCAAATCCATTGTTGTCAATGCAAACGCTCGATAGCGAGGGCGCCACCGCCACGGCGCAAAGGCGCTCCCAAGCACCAATTTTTCAGGGCGCAACAGATGCATCCCAAGATAATAAAAGTTAAACTTTTGGAAAGCTACAGTGTGCACCGCATGTCATGTGATGAGGAACAACCAATCACATCAAGTAAATATATGAAGAAGTTAATCATTTTAGGGCAGGGCTACCCAGAGCTTTATAATCTGTTCCACAAACTATTTTAGGAAACTAAAATGTAGCCAACTTCATCGTCATTGCAACATGCAGGTTTTGGTTTCTAGTGACGGCAGGCGTGAGAGGAGAGCAACCCCCCAAGCATCCAGGATAAAAGGATGAAAATGGCACAGCTGACATTTTAGATCCAACATCTGAAGGGCCCCCAAAGACAACACTTTGATGAGGATTCTTTCTCTAGTATATCAATCAGAACACGTGAAATCTTTCTATTTTATTCCTTACAAATCCCTGTATTTAAAATCAATACATTAACTTCTACAAAAGGTCTTTTGGAGAAGCACATTACATAGCAGCTTTCTGCAGGGGTTGCTGATTTTGCGCCGTATGCTTTTTAGTCACTGACGTTTTTTCCTGAGGTCTTAAATCTTGTAATTTCTCCCCTGCTGTAAATATAAAAAGCCTTGAGGAAGTTAATTGGATTGTATTCGCAAGCATCAAATTAGTTTTTTATATTCCATTTCACCCAACTTATCGTATTTCACACAACTATTTATCAAGTGTGAAAGTCATTCAGGCACAGGCTCTGAACTAATATTGGCAATTAAGTGTTTACAATTGTTAATTAAGCACATGATTAAATTCAAGTGACTTGTTGTGAATGGAAGGGCAATACAAATCGTTCCACTCACACTCTTAAGTCAACACCTGTCGTGCTTTAGAGCAAGCCTGTTATACTACTCTGCAGACTTAGAAAATGTCTGCAGAACAAACCATACAATCATATTACTGTGATGCTGAGCTCAAAGGGCTCTCGGACAAAGTTAAAGCCTAAACTTTGGTGGTTTGCCAGAGGACACAAATGGTAATTCATGAACAGTTCAAACTCACTTTAATCCTATTTCAGCAGCCAATCCTGCTGACTTTCGAAATTGGTGTCAGCCTGCACCTGTTGGCAGTGTTTAAACACACTTTGCAGGTGTGCTCTACCTCGTTGCTTTTGATTAAGGTCCTTAGGTTAAGAAAATGTCATTTGCACCACACAAGGTGGCTCGGGGGGCACCATTTCAACAATTAATTCTCACTGTGCTTATGACAGTGACAAAATACCCACCAACCAGACTAATAACTCCAAGCCCATTTGGAATGGAAATATGTTCCCTCCTCATCCGTTACAGAGAAAAATGACTCCTTGTTGGCGGCATGGGGTAGCGTTTCTTTTCTCCCTTTTTTTTTCCTTCCGCATGGAGCAAGGTCTTTGAAAAATTGGGTTGTGTGACAGAATCAATAATTATCTGGCAAACCTTGGTTTCTCAGATGGCTCATGAGACCAGACCTGGCCTCTAGTTGCTGGCTCTAAGAAGGAGGTTCAGCAAAGACGTTGAGGTAATATGACATTACCTACAGTGAGTGTGGGTAATTCACCCTATAAGGTTGCCTGTCACCTCAACTGTTGATTGATGCCTCTCATTTTCCCCTTGGACATCATTAACTTCGTCTAGGAAAGTGAAATCGCTACAGTCGCTGGGAACAATGACATGAAAGGCTGCACAAAGCAGCGCAGTATCTGACTGTATATTAAACAGTGTGAAAATAGGAAGCAATAATGTGCCTGTTTTGAATGGTTATGAGAGATGTTATCCTGCTTCTCCTAACTCCTGGCTATTTCTCCAATTCCCCCGCTCTGTCTATATTTCATCACATTACCACCCCAATCTCCTTATTGCTACTTTCCCAGCACCACATACAGTATATGATAAGAGGGCAGTGACATTTTTATTGCCAGGTTTAGATATGACAAATGCAAATAAACCTGGCTGGAGATGTTAGTATTCACCCTGCATTGGTGGTTTACAGGTTATTCTTATTCCTCTTCTAGTGACATACTGTACTCAATGACACACTTAATCAGTCTTATATCATTACAGCATGTCAAGTAGAGGTGTGCCGAGGATCTAAATCACACCCAAGTTACAGTACATAAACTGCAGCGCAAATAAAATGTATGAAAAATATTATTTTTTTCTACTGCTAGATGTATTCTATGACGCAAAGACCCCAAGGCCTGTGTCAGACTGCACTGCTCTTAAAGGCCTTAGAGGCCAAACTGGGAAACAATAAAAAAAATTATAATAATAAGAGAAACAAAGTAAGAGAACCTCCCATCTGCAAAATGATCCAGGAAAAGTGGGAATAACCTCCTATCTGCACTTTGTATATTTTTATTTTTTTTGTATTTTTTTGCATTTTGTATTGTGTATTGGGTATCCTTAACAAATAGCATTCTGCAAGAAAACAAACTTTCTTTAGTATTCTCAAAAAAAGTGCATTTTTCAGGTCGGAGGTATTGCTCTTCGACCATCGATATACCGAACTAGTTTTAAAGTTCTTGAGTGTAAACGTTTTAAATCCCCACGTTCCTTGTTTCAGCACCAAATGTCAGTACTTCAAATTAAAACCTTAATTTGGTCTAGTTCACATATCTTAAAAGTGTTGCTACATATATACTACCAAATGTCAGACACTGTCAAGTCAAACAGGTTTTCTTTATTGGATAAAAAGAGATAAGGACTAAAAGAGATGGGAAATAATCGTAAATTAAGTAATGAGTGAAGCAATTGGATTTTCCACATATTAACTTTAATATTAACATTACTGAGTATTCAGAAAGGTAATGGGGCGGAGCCACTGAAACCACCGGAAATGGCCAAATAAGCAGAGACGCAGTGGCGCGGGGTTTTTGCTTTAGACCAGGACCGGAACCAGACAAACGCCGCACAGATCGAGGGTTCGATCAAGATCGGCAGTAAACTGCGAAAGGACTCTACGGAGTCCGGAGAGGCAGCCGGTAAGAGGGGTGAACTTTCTAAGGAATAAGCGCTTTGTATTTAAAGATCACTGCCGCCACCAGTTAGGGGAGCGCGAGCATTGGCTTGACGTCACGGAGAGATGCGCAGCCCATTGGAGTGTGGCCATAAATGATTGATTGTTGTGTAAATATCGGTGCTTGTTTATAGTTAATTGTTGTTTAGGATGTTTAGATCAGAGTAAATGGCACTGGTGCATTATCACTCAGGCTGTTGTTGAATTAACTTATATATTGAGTATTTGGTTTTTTTTCTCTGTTTTTCTGTTTAAAGGTTTTTTTTACCTTAAAGGTTTAAATGCCTGAAATGGCTTAAATAACTTAAATGGCTGAAATGTCTGGAATGGATATGCTAACCCCTACCGAATAAAAGGAGGAAAAGGAAAGTTGTTTGGTCATTTGAGTGAAATGCAGTTTAAATATCCGGGTAGATAAATCAATCCCTATCAAGTGGGGAAACTGCACATGGTTTAAAACGAAAACTTGACAGACACTGTGAGCAGCAACTGGTCAGTAAGTGTATGTAAGACAATGTGAGAATGGGATCTATTTTGTTGTTCTGTCTCAGAGGCTAATTTACTTTCCATTGGACAAACAATCACACCTTTTGATTTATTCCCCTTCCATTCTAATGCCTCTTGTTGTAATTCATCTTCATGCACTGTGCTCACAATCCCTCTCCAGACACGAAACCACCTCTCTCACCTCTCTCGTATTGCACTAAATTCAAATGCCAATCCCAGTGTTGGGACATTCCCAACTGGCCTCCACAGTAACGAAAAGCCACTATATATTCTGCCCCGCTCTCACCCCTCCTGTCCTCCTCTGATCCTGTCGACTGTTGACCCCCTCACCACCACCCACCGCACATATCTCTTTCTCACATTGCCTGGAATCCTGGGGAGAGTAGATTTTTCTTTTCTCCCAGGCACTCTTCTGTCCCTGGACCTGTTATTCCCCCTCCTGCCGGCAGCCTTGCTAACAGATTGCCAATAAGCTTGGTGGCAGGCCCTGCCAACGTGTCCCCCCTTCAGTCCCTCCCGTATAATGGTCTCTCTCTGTGGAGGGAGATCCTGCTTGTCACTGATCCGACTACCCTTATAACCCTCTCACATCCTCCTTCCCTCCTCTTCCTTTCCCTTTCGTGTCACACCATCTACCCCCTGCCTTCAGGCCATTCCATCACAGGTTGCAGGTGTGCCTTTCTCGAGCATACATACACGTGACCATGCGTGCTTGACTGCACACATGGACGGACACCCAGACACATACACAGAAAATAAAGGTATCACACAAAATTGTGCATGACATGCACTGACATATATTTAAGAATTCATGTCTCCCTCTTTGTTTCTCTTCAACACACATCCTGCTTTTTTTCTTTTTTTTCTTTCTGACCCCATTTCCTATATTTATGATTGATAATCCGCCAGCGGCCATGCAGGATGAAGTGTCAGGGATGACAGTGAAGAACAGAACCATGTGGGAAAGTTCATTCACCTGGCCGAAACTGAAATTGAAAATAACGGTTCGCTAAATCCCACCCCAAGTGTCCAATCACAGCTTAGCAACCGTAACTTATTTCACCAGTCCCGTCCCCCTTCTGTTGGTCTGAGAGAGGTTGAGATACAACTTACAGGAAGAGTAATTAAACATACAGTTTATATGGCAGGAAACTACAAGAATTGTAAACAGAGTTGGCTATCATGCAATTAACAATACATAACTTTATAAACTCAGAAGTTTTAATATATATATAAATAAAATGCAGGTACTTACTACGACTAGGCCTAGAATATCAAGTAAAGGATTCTTTAAGATTGTTTATTACAATTGGATATGTGCTCAGGAATGTGGCTAATCGTAAAAACAACAAAGTTGGGGTCATAAAACATGGTAGACTCAGCCTTAACGATTTGAGTGTTGAGTCTTATCTGCTCTGAGTATGTCCAGACACATGGTAACGTGAATGTTCAACCATTAAGTGACCTATAGGTTAGAGCGTTCCTGAAAGAAGTTTATTAGTTTAGAGTGTGTCATAGACATTTCAGTTTTATAATTTCTCGGTGGGCGTCCGCTACAGCGTGCATGATCAAAGTGGACAGGTCAAGTTTCTTCACATGGAGATAAAGACTGCATTGCTTAATGTTCAAAGATGTGAATGTGTTTACAAATGAAAAACTATCAAGTTGATCAACAGTGTTTTGTTCCATACCATTCCAAACTACTGAAATGAAAGCAATAGGCACCTTACCAAATGCAGCATTTCCAAATACTAAGAACTAAACTACTAAAAAAGCAAGCATTGTCACCACAAGCGAAGATTTCAGCAATTGGCTCGTGAAATATTGTCATAGCTGATTGGAATAGTTTCCTATACACTAACAATTTTATGTTGTGTTTAAGTTTAAGCTTTTTCTAGCGTTGCCGATTCATAGTGATCAATAAAGACGCACTGCAACGGATCGCTGAGGACCCACATGAGACCCAAGAACATGAAAAGAATGAATGACTTGAATGTAACATAGACTAGACCAGATTTCCTCAGGAATGTCTCACTGTTCTACAAACAAAACATATGCCATCAGAATAATTTGAAAGAAACACATTCAACACATTGACACTTTAATAAAGCCACATTTGTTGTAAAGTAAGACCTTGCCATTTCTTAGTTGTAAATCCAACCATAAATTACTTCAAACTATCAAAACAAAAAAGTTCTAAGTCTTCAAAACAGCCATGTGTAGTCATGAATACAGTCCATGTGAAAATGCAGAATAGCTGTAAAATACATTTTATATGTAAACCTCTGCGCCTTGAAAAGTTAATACAATTTAACTACTTTACTTTATTACTGCCAGCAGTAGTTATGAGACATTTTGTATGACACTGTGTCATGTGAAATATATTATTGCTATAAATACTATTGTTATAAAAAGCATTTGATCTAGCTGTTATCTCAAACAAAAAGCTTTTCCCCCGTGGTTTCAAATCCAGTTATTGATTGAACAAATGGCCTAGAGAGCTCCAATGTGTGTGATATGACTAAAATGTGCTCTCAGTGTCCTGTAACCTTTCGAGTGTATCTGCCGCTCGCTTGCTCTGTCAATGATGATTTAATGGTTCAGATTACCCTTTTTCTAGAATGCTCCACAGTGTCAGACACGAGCTTTGGCTTGGGAGCAAGTGGGCTACCCTTTGTGTGTGTGTGTGTGTGTGTGTGTGTGTGTGTGTGTGTGTGTGTGTGTGTGTGTGTGTGTGTGTGTGTGTGTGTGTGTGTGTGTGTGTGTGTAACAGAGACACAGAGAAGTTCAAATCGATTTTCATAGTTTGACAAACTCATAGTATTGGACTTCAGAGTATGAATTGACATTTAGGAGTTCTGCTATTTTCTTTACTGTTCCATTTGTAAGTGTTTCAATTCAGTGTATTGTGTTCCTTGAAGGGATGTCCTGTTCACAGAGGCATGATACAAATCAGTAATTGTTGGCAGCTGTGCATTAGATTAGATTAGATTAGATCCATCCTCTGATGAAATAAATGCATTTCTTGGGCTTGTGCTGTCAGCAGCTCCACAACAAATAAACATCAAACTGCTGGGATTTCTCTCCATTGCATCAATGATGCTGCCTAGCTTCTGACAGCTACAACAGTATCAAAGGGCAAGTGTTCATTTATGTTCCGGCAGCAAATCCATTATTTCCTCCGTGTGCGTTTTGTTTTTTGCTAGTAATTGTGTGTATGTAGGTGCATGCATTTATTCATGGATCACTGTACATTTCTCAGTCAGTCAAAAGGACAGGTGCGCTGCAGGTCTTGGCCTACTTCTGAGTCATGTGACTAATTCAATGTTCATGCTGCCATATAACAAGCAAAAGGGAAGTAATGAAAAGTTTTCAGGGAATATCATGTCACTTAAGAAATAAAAAGTGGAAAAAGAAATATCACACCTGGTTATCATTTTATTCTCTCAGGTATTTTTCTCCCTGTTCCCCAAAGTCAACCTTGATTTGGTTAAATCTACCTCTCATTCCTTTTCTGCCCATCTCAAACTCCCACTTTTAGCCTATTTTTTTCCTCTATTGCTTTTCAACATCCCTCGGTTCTTCCCCCTGGTCTCTCTTATACGTCGTGCAATTAACCACAAGTACCCCTGTGATGGTTGTCATTACACGTGAGGAACAGATCCACTCCCTCGGCCTGACTAAATGAGATACTTGCAATAGAAATGTATCATTTTCTCCTTTTCCATGCTAGCCTGAAAATGTATGCAGACTTTGTGTTCACTATATTGATGTCTGTGTGCGTATGCATATGTATGAAGGCATGTAGGTTTGGGGAAAGAAGAATTCATAAGTAAAAGACACCAGCAGGTAGGAACGTTGCCGTGATATGACATGATCAAAGATCACCCTCTCAGATCAAAGATGCAAGACTCATCTGCAGTTCAGAGCTCTCAGGGTTTCAAATAGAAATCAGCTTTGCAAAAGTCTGTGACAAAAAGGGATGCCTCCCGAAACTTGATTCTAAACAGGAACTGATAAGACAGCAGCAAATACCCGGAGTATCGATAAGGTCCGGCGTTAACGGTTCTGCTATCAGTACTTTATAAGTTACGGAGTGAGATCTCCGCGGAAAAAAGCAGCGTTGCAAACGTCCTCTCTCTGTTTCTGTCTGTCTTTGCTCGAGGGGCGGAGTCGTGCTTTACTCTGACACACACACACTGACTCAGTACAGCGTGAGAAAGTTGAAAAAGAATGAAAATGTGATTACATTTTACTTGAGTAGGTGCTGAGAACTGTCGTTGTTTCAAATGCATTAAAACCCTCACAAGTAAGGGAGGTGATACCAGCAATTTATCAAAACATTTGGCGAACAAGCAGAACATAAATGTGCAGAAATGCACAGTTTTCCACTGTTTGACGAGCAGCCGTCCATCCTCGTCCACTGCAGGTAACGTTAGCGATGCCATACAGAGTTTGATCATAAGAACAGACTAATGCTAATCACTTAGCTAATTGTTTAGCTGCGACTGTATTTGAAGGATTTTGGAACTGCTTATAGTTTGACAGGCTGAGGCTGCGGCCATTTATTGATTTATTTTCATCTGTTGTTGGCATTGAAATAACAGTCTACAATAGTGAGTAATTTAATGTAGATTATTTTCTAAATAATTGTGTTTTTTTTCACAAAATATTTAAAAAGAACCGATAACAGTATCTATAAGGAACCGAGCCGCTAAGCAGTATCGATAAAATCCAAACGATACCAATCCCTAGTGAAAAATATTCCAGAAATTTCCAAAATATGTGAAGACTCCCCTCCTCTCCACTGTCAACCACTCAATAGGCAATTGCTAATGTTTTCAGGAAAATGTATGTTACTTCAGTGTTGTAGAAAAAGGTATACATACAAAAATATCAACCTATTATTCTGCTATTTTACATGACTTTTTGTTCTGAGTGTTGCAGGAGTATAGCTGGCAGAAATCCCTCAGATCCTCGGATTTTGTGTTTGAAGATCTGAAGGCCAAATTTGATCGTAGGAACTTACGACAGAGAGGAGGGTGAAGAGTCAGACCCTCACCGACACACTGTTGAATGTTAACACCACACACACTGGACCGATTTTTATTGAGTAAATTGTTCATAGTTATAGACCTGATGTTTTCAGACGTGCTGTATCACTCTAGCCTTCCTGTAGGCCTAAAAACAATAAGATGCCTAATCATCCTTTTCCTTAGGTCATCAGACCTGATTCATCTTGGATGGAACCGCTGGCTAAATGTGGCTTTTGCTTATGTAATATACTGTATGTTGTTTTTTTTCTATTCTTACCTTCTGAACTTAATTTCCATGATTGGGGTAGAAAAATGATTCATATCATGTTGTATATGGTCCTCAAGGTTAACGGGGATGGAAATGTTTTTCCTGAGATTTGTCGCTGCTATTTACTTCAGAGATGACAGGGAGAAAAAACTAAAATTGCCTCTTATCAACTGGATAATGGAAAACCAACAGGGAGCTCAACATCAAAATGGAGATATTACTGACAGCAGATCTCATCTGAAGCTAAAATGATTCGAATTTGAGTCTGACTTTTCTATTAATGAAAACCAAGAAATTGCCTCAGAGTAACAATGTGTCTCTTCAAAAAAGTCTACATCAGTCCATCTACTTTTACGTGCATTCAAAGGCTTTCAACATTGAATACACACACACTTCATTCAGAAGTTCATACTTAAGAAACCAAACTCTGTCTAATTAACCAAAGCACTCTTGAAATGTTAATTAGCTTTTTTCCTCTACTTCAGTAGAAGGTAGATCATTAAAGGATAAAAAGACAGTCACTTTACAACTAAGGTTTCAGTGACATTGACATGAGGGTGGTCATTTTAACAACAAATTGGATAGCAGTTAAACAAAATAGTCCTATTTCTTCCAGGCCTCTCCTTCCCACACCACCAAATAGAACCCCTGAGGCACCTCAATTCCTTCCCATCTTCCTTTATTCCAGATTAGGACTTCAGGAGAGCTGGCAGGATCAGACGGCTCCTGCTTTGCTTGCATTTTAGCCGCAGTAGCTCGGGTGTCTTATCTGTTACATTTATTGAATAGATTCAGGTTTCTTCATCCCCTCGAGCTCTCGAGAGCACGCCCACTTGCTGGTAGGAGTGAGGTTTTTTTTATGCTGACTGAATGAACATGTAAGATCCCTTACAGCGGTGGGGATCACATGTAGACCCCTCTTCACACTCACTGCTGTGCATTTAAAAACACATACCTGTAAAATGCTCACTGATACAATTTGCCACAGGCCCTCTGGTCCTCTGACTGACAGCAGAGGACGATGAGAAGGGGCAGTGGTGAGATATAGATATGCTGCAGGCAATAGTTTAGATCATAACATTGCAGCAACTCCACAAATCCCAGGGCAGACTCCCTCGGGTCCCACACAATCTCTCTGGTGCTATTGCCCTCCATTTGAAGGGATATCACATGCAAATACTTTCAGAACCTTAGTGCTGGGGGTGTGAGGAACGCAGAAATGATTTGCATGGAAAACACTGACAAAATATGCTGTTACATGTGTGGGGAATAGTTGTATACAGGCCTGCAACTGCTTTACACCTGGTGAACTTGCAGTACAAATTAAGCCTCTTAACTGACTCACAAGATTGGATCCTTTGAATTCGTATTGGACCTGAAACACTTCCTTCTCTCCTTGCTCTTGCCAGCTTCTTGACTAAATCATTACATAATGAGACGGCATATGATCCAGTGCATAAGGTGAGTTACTTTGCTCTGGAGCCATTTCCTCCTGACTGATATTGATGCAGACACTTTGCTTCACATTAACCTCAACCTTCATCCTTACATTACAATGTTAATGGTGGAATAAAGTAAAGACATAAATTAGTTATATTATCCCATAAGCAAGGAACTTCTCTCGCATATACTATGTTGTAGAAATGATGTTTCAAGTCATATTGTGCATATTGTTCTAGCAATATAAAAGTAGTGTTAACTTGCTGGGTTTTTTTTACTTTGTGGACAATAATAACTCATTTTATATGAAGGATTATGCAAGCAGTAGGTCGAGTAAAGATGTTGAAACTCTCATTCTTTTACCAATGTTCAGTGCCCTTAACACTGCAGTCAAGTGACCTTTCTCAGAGTACACTACAATGTACAGACATCATTATATTCAGTTCCACCTCTAATGGTAGAACTACTAAAGTTAAAATGTCTTGCTAACGATTAAGCTGTGCAGGAGCACATTTGCTGCCGCTCGGAGCTCTGTACTTAAATTAATCAACACAGACATCACTAAATGGACCATGAAACCGTTTCCCAAATAGGGGTACAAACAAATCTACAGTACAAAACCCTTCCAGCTGCTGACCTAATCTGATCTGGCAGATCAGACAGAAGAAAACGGGAAGCAAAGTGAATAATCACATTACTAATTTCAACATGACACCCAGACAATGTAGGTGAGAACACACACATGGTAATATGATAATAGCAACATGTGGTGAACACCAGAATGTACTGCAAATGTTAAAACAACTTGATTACGTATAGACACACCAAAGCCAAGTGTTACAGTACACTTCCTTCATTTACACTTTCCCATCCTGACACATCCACAGACTAACACCAACCCATGCGCGATATGGCGTTTGAATGAACTACACATCTGATGTTTCTCAGTTTAAAAGATCATTTAGAAAGTCAAGAAAGTTGCAGTTTGTCGTAAACTGTGAAAGTATAAGTAATGTGAAAATGCGTAGTTGGAAAGACTGCGACTCTCTCGCTGAAGCTACGATGCCTGTATGTTTCATGACGGGATGTACTCACACAAGCAACTGGTCTCGCTCGTTCTTTCGCTTCCCGGCTGATAAAAAAAAGTCGCTGGGTAAAACACGTTTGATAAGGTAACGTTAAATTTGAGCGTGGAACAGCGCTAAGTTACCGAGCTAGCAAGTGTCAGTGACGTAGATTGAGCGTGACGATTGATGTAGTTCACTGAGTGGTTTCAAATGAAACGATATGATGATACGATAAAAATGAATCTTATAAAGTGACAAACTGGACATATTTTTTCCGAAATAAAGTCTAATGGGTGACACTGGAAGAGGAGGGACTTTGTCTCTCTATTCTTCGGGAGTTGGTCTTAACTGTGGTTGCAATCTGTACTGTTGACACTAAGTCATCTTAAATTGCAAATTGTAGTTTACAGAGAAACTATAAAATATATTGAGAGCAGCACTGTTTAGTGTTTTGCACTGGCTCGTAAGAGAGCCACCATTTACTGGTGGGCCTCTTCTAGTTTGAACAGCACCACTGTGTTGACCTCTCAGCTAATGATGCACCACTTAATGTTTAGACGTCTGGTACAGCGCATCGTGACGGTGCATAAATGCCCATTTTACTATCTCTTAACGATTACTAATTATCCCAAAGGAAGCAATTAAACTGGGGGAAAAAATAGGTGCAAGGGCCTATCTCTACCAGAGTGGGTAATTACCATACTTAATTTTTTCCCCCAATATCAGACACAGTTGGCAGCACAACCCCAAAGGCAGACTGGAGCTTTACACTCACAATAAAACATCACATTGCCGAGACTATCCATTATGTGCTGAGCTATCATTTCTTGAAAGAAGCTTGGCCAGACACATTGAAGGCTATAAGGAGAACGGCTGTATTTTCTCCTTATTACTTTAATTTAGAACCTATACATTGTGCCTCATTTTAGTTATCCCTCTCAGCTTTGCCCATTTACAGTGCCGACAACTATGGAAAGAGATTTGATGAGCTCTGAGAAACCCTCTTGGGATAACTCACTGTATACCTCTGAATCCATTGCATTCCATTATCCAAACTGCCTGCCTCCTCTCCTTTCCTGAATTAAAGTAATGTTCTTATTCATTTAGTCTATTGAAGGATTTTTATGAGATTCCAGCCTGCTTAGGGACTTTATAGGACGCTTTTCACGTAAACACTTCCTCTTTTCGGTGTTCAAAGAGAGCATTACAACAGTGCCCATTAGGGCTGTCTATGCATATATTCAAATTGTAAAAAAAAACAGACGTTCGATATAAAAATTATTATTCAATCGTGGAAAATAAATACACGTCATTCATTAATTGAAAATGAAAAAAACTGAATGACAAAAAAAGCGCTACGTTACAAACCACGTAACCTATCAGAAAGGAGACCAACCACTTAAAAGATGGCTGAGTTGTAGCCTACTTGCGATCCTACATTGTTTGTACCTTTTAAAAAGAAGACACATTTTATAGTGTGATAGTTACTGTAAATGACATGCAATATAGCCAACAGCGAGAAAGAAACTTTCTCTCATCATCTCCTGGCGATCTCCCTCCAGCCAGCTGCTGCTTTATTTAGGTTCTTGTAGTGAAATGAGGAGGTATCGTTAGATAAATCCTTGTTTTAAGAAATCTCACGAATCAGCCGTTGAGAGCCCTAGTGCCCATTCATGCATACATTGTGCAGAAGTCAGGTTGAATGGTTTGATATGTGAAAAGCAGTGTTTATGTAGTGTGAAACTACTGTGCGTTGTTTTCCATGAAAACACACACCATTCTGCCTGCCAGGTATACAGACATGATGACAAATGCTGTACCTGATAAATCAGTGAGGCTGAAAGAGGTAGACAAGATGAGCCAAGACTTAAAAGGTCACAAGTAACAGATGTCAGATTGGAGAGAACAGAATTTCCAACCCAATCCTTTTTGTTTTTTTCTCTGTTTGCATGTGTATGGCAAGCACGTTCATGAAATGGCTTTAAAATACCATCTACGACCCATCTGCAACAAGAACATGCACAGGACAGTGGCAACATATCACAGGTAAGTCACCATTCCACAACAGTATGAACAACACAGTATTCCATTATAGTACTCCATGTAATGAGATCAGAGCTATTCACGAAAAGACGAAGAAGACAGCCATGAAGACACAACCACGAAGAGGACAATGTGAATATTTTAAGAAGTATTACCACTGTTAAAATATAATACGTGCATCCAGAATGAATTGACCTATGCATTGTCACTGATATTTAAATATGGGTATTAATCATTTGAATTATGGAGCAGATTTATCAGCTGAGGTCAAAATTAGGGAGGCAAATGGTTCAAAGGTCAAAAAGGAGAAAATCCCCATTAAAACACAGAAAAGTGGGTTTGGGTGAAAAATGGGAGCGGGTGGGCTTAAAGGGAACATCATTGGATTTATGGTAAAAAAAAAAAAAAGGCAGATCTAAATATGCTGCTCTAACATAACTTGAAAAGTATAAATTAACGAGGCAGAAAAGTAATTAGCTATACTCATTTGCATTTCCTTTAAGCCCACCAGGTAAAATGTTAATTGAAAAATAAATAAGGTAAAGATACACATTATTGTCTATTTAACAGTGTACTAATATAAACTGCATTCAAATATGAAAAATATACATGCTTGATAGCTTTATGTGATTGCAATGAACCATACTATGCAGCATGTTGTCTGTTTGCTACCGTGATAAAATTCACGTTTTGATTTCAAAAGAAACAGTATTTCTAATTAAAGTAATACTGTAATATGTCTTATTCAAAACACTAATCACTTAAATTATGATAACAAATGAGTACTTTCCTAAAACAGGAGTGGAAATATTTAAAAAAAACATTCTGAGGGCACCGAAATCACTGTTTTTTGCAACGTCTTCTGGAATCAGCAGGCACACGTCACACATCAATACATCAACACATCAATATGGACGAATCTAATAGACTTACAATAAAGGTGTCATTCATGAAACAAGTAGTTTCATTGAAAGAAACATACAGCAAAAGAATAAATATATATATATATATATATATATATTGCAAGTGGACTTACATTGACATTAAGCTTCCTTATACTGAAGTATTGACAATGAATGACGCTCCATTTTAAATTAATTACTACTTCCTTAATTATTTGTTTAAAAATTCAGTGAGCATGTCAGGTGATAATGCTCTGCAGGTGAATTAACAATAAGACACACATTGTATTTTTCAGTGTTTGACTTGTTTGCAGCAGTGTGTAGAAAAGTACATAAATATAACACACAGATTCCCCTAATGTGGGAAATGTTTATTGAAGATACTGCTTCTTGTATACTGTTTATATATATATTATGGTTACCTGGGAATTTTGTTTACATCATATACAAACAAACCTAATTCTACTGGGTTGTATATTGAGTTACACCTGTTTAATCTAATTAATTCTGTGTCAGTTGCTATTAATTATCATGTCGATAGTTAAAATGTGTTGTTGTGTCTTATGCTGTGTTCACACCAAAAGCGTTGAGGTCTGATTTGATTTAATCTACAAAACGAAGCAAACAACTGTGTATTTGTTATTAATACCTATTGTGACATCCAAATGAAAATTAATTAGTTTTACAGTTACCTGAGACAATTTTAAATGGTAGCCAAATGGCCAAGAAGCTGCCTCAACATGCTGCTACTAAACCCACTCCCACTTTGCTCTGCTTCCCTTTATTTGCATCAGTCTGTGCACAGGTGATGTTCAGATGTTGTGATGTGGTTTGCTGGAGGTTTTGGACTGCAACTAAATCATTCCAAAGGGATATTTGCTGTAAGAATTTACAGTTTTGATCGGAGGATATTAAATCTTGATTTATGCCAAAGGCAGTGACTTGAGTCTGTGACTTGAACTCAGACTTCAGATTTTGAGACTCCTGAAAAATCATTCATTACATCAGTACATCATTTTCCAATCTATCACTTTACTACTCTCTCCGACAGCCAGCCGATACACACACTGCTGCAGTGGCCACATAGTCCCACCTCCTCTCACTCACTTAGTGCTGTCTTCTTGCCTCTCATCTTGTTTGCTCTGATAGAATATAAAAAAGTGCACCAGATTAACTGGGCATTTTTAAATAAAAAAAAATAATTAAGTAAATGCCCTCAATGTTTTTTCACTTCGTCCCATGTGGTATCAGAAATATTATATGCAATATGGATATTGATTTCTTTCAATGTATTGTATCAAAGGTAGAAATCCCAGTATTATGACAACACTAATACTGATAATGTATGCTAATAGATGAGGGAGTGATGATAATACAGTAAATGCTTTGAATTCCTTAGATGTAGATATGCCATGTTCAGACCGGATGGCATGTAGCCAATGATAGATGGAAGTCTCATGACAACCACGAGAGACTTGAGACTTGATTTGACCTCTAGCTCAAATACTTGAGACTTGAAGGTGACTTGCAAAAATGACTGATGAGCATCTCTGACTTATGCTGTTTTACATTTTCATTTACCAATACCCTGTAACATATGTACTGATGCGTACACGTCTGCAGAAATAGCACAACGTATTACCTTTACTATGATACAAACATTGTTGAAATAGACCTTGCAGTTGCAGAGATACACTCTATTCATTTTGGGCATAGGCTTAAATGTCAGATAGGTGTCTTACACAATGTAAAGGATGCATGTATCAAAGACACTCTGAGATCTAAAGAAAAAAAGCCTACAGACTTTTGTTAAAGATAATCATTATGTCGCTCAAATAAAAGCTATAAACCAACCAAAAGACGTATATGAAGCCAGCAAATGGTCATATTACACACTGCCGACAGGGGAATTCAAATTGTGTTCAAAAGCCCAGCAGGCCATGCCCATAGTGCTGAGTGTCTGTGTGCACAGCATACAACAGTAAACTTCAGTATCCTTTACTACAACGCAAACAGCGACAGTAATTCAGCATATTGCCACGGCGGGCCACTTTACCATGAGGAATACCACAGTTAGCAGAGATAAGAGGGGGGGGGGGCATTTCTTCACCTACCGGTGCTTGAAGACCACCGTCGTTTTTGCTGGTGAAGTTTTACCCACGTCATATAATTCCCCTTTGGACTTGAGGTCTTCAACCAAAGCGTCCAGCCTGTCCTGTCCACTCCTGAATCGGTCTTCTTTGTCTTACCAGGGTCGGGTTTCGGAGAACATTGGCCTGCATTCACTTTCCATTTTATGCAGTTGTTTTTCACCAAAACTCCAGCAAAGCCACCTTCGCTACGAGCTAAACAAGTCATGCAAAACATTACATTTGTTAACTTAACGTTAACATTGTTTTGTTAGTTTCATTATGTGGTTACGCAGGTGTAAAGCGACAGAAGCCCCTGTGGCCTCATTGAATCCTCGCCATAGACGGACTGGCTCAGTGAGCCCAGTTCACACAAAGGTTCTGCAGCTGAAGCAGTGCGACAGGAGACAAAGGGGATACGATGTGCATGGTATGGCTAGCTGCCTATCAAGCTTTATCAGGTGCATTTTGTTGAAACGTTTTTTTTTCATGAAATCGATGCGCTCCTCAATGTGATGTCACTTTTCTTAAACCGACCAATCACAGCTTGAATGGGGCGGGACGTTAAACAATTCTGCTATCACATGCCACCATGCCACTATTGTTTTTTGAAACATTGAACTCATTGTTATGCCTGAATGGTTATGATTATTAACAAGTTGGTACTAAGCATGAACAAATTAGACACTAACCAACATTTTCTTACACAAGAATGTAATGGAGCAAAACCTACAAAAGATATGCTGTGTTTTTTCTTGAACTGCGATTTTGTCCAACTGGTATTAATATTTTGTGGTATATATTATAATCACGTATATGTCAAATTATTTTACGAAAATGATATGTTATACATCTATATATATATAGATGTATATAATATTATACTTAACTATTAAATTAAGTTACCTTCTGAGTTGCCAAAAGGCAGGGAAATGGTGTAAGACTTTTTGGGCTGGTGTATCGTAGCTTGTCGAAAACTAAAGGGCAGCAATTAATGCTTGAAATTCTAGGGTATCGTCCCATTTGTTGTTTTGTTAAGTGTTTCTATGTATATTTATTAGGTTTAGATACCTTATTTTTGGATTTACGTTCACTTTTCATATTTCATTTGATTTACCTCTATTTTTTAGACACTGGAATTCTTACTTTTGTGAGAAACACACTGTGATCTGGTGTGTACAACTTATCGAAAACCAAGGAAGACATGGTCGTAACAACAGAATCGGTATACAGTCATGTTAGGTGGGGGAAAACAGCTTTTCGTTCAAATAGAAAAAATAAAATGCGATTAAGAAAAGTCCTTTTTGCTTAGGAAGGAGTGAAATGACCCGGTAGTATCTAAGTGGCCGCCATTATAAGAGCTGTTTAAATTCTTTAAATGCAAAGGAAAAGTGCTTCAATGCTTCCTTTCTTGACTCATTTATAGGAAACTCTGGATCTTCCTTTACCAAAGGAAATAAGATAATACTTCCCCACAATTCCTTGTGGCGGCAACATTTAAACTTACGTACTATTCGGCCATCCATGAAAACAAACGATATGCCTATCTTGCACAGGTTTAACAATTACTTTCATACAGTCATAAACTAATTGGATTCATGTTGATGGATATAAATAGACAGGGACAATCCTTTCGTTTCATTTTATATGTATTTATTTACTTCAAACATGTAGTAAATAAGTAAAAACAAAATAAAATGAAGAGTAAATATAGCAAACTGTCAATGAATAAATTATAATTCTCAATAAAAAGAAGCGTTAGAAAGAAAAAAAGAGCTAGGCCTATGATAGCTTATTAAACTGTTCTCTCCTTCACACACTACGAGTGAAGCAGCCTGTTACTGAAGAAGCTCTCTGTATAGCCTGCATGCAATATATCAATACACTTTATGGTGTCACGTTTTTGCTGCGCTTTTTGTGATCCTTCTTTGTTGTAGTTTCGCCATGGCAGACCTACATTAGTGACATCCGCCGTTGCATCAAAATTATGTAGTTTAGCTAGAGAATTCTCTGAGCATCGCAGTTATCTTTTCCCAACTTCTCATGAAATTCCCTTCACATCTTTCCTTGACCCCATGACATTTTCCTTCAAGGTCAAGGAAAAGTGACTAGGAATAGACATTAGGAGGTAATTTGGGGACTTTTCAACCGCAGCCTAAGAAGACCTGGCACATAGATGGGGAACATAGAGGATATACTGGGGAGGTTTAGGTGATTAGACACAGGTGGATTCAATCAGGGGCGGGGCAGACAATTACAGTGGCGGGAAAATACACAAAGGCAGGAAGTGAAGTGATCTAAAACGAGAGGAAGGGGTAAGTAACACAGAATAAAACAGGAAACACTGACTGATAAAATAAGAAAAAACATAATTTAGGAGACAGGACGAGGCATCCCACAGGCCACAAGTTGTAGTTAAAACCTCCAGCAAATTTCTAATGATTTGACCTTGAGTTTAGACATTTTTTGTCAAATTACTGAACAGCATTATGCTGAATTTGCAAGAGTAATTGTAGTACCAACAGTAGTATAAGTAGTTGTAGCAGCAGTAAAGGTATTTGTACCCTAAATAGTGGTAAAGTACTAAAAGCAATTTTGGAATTACCAAGTGCTGTCTCCCACTGTATCTAAAACCATGCTGTGCAGAACCAAAACCCATGAAAACCCAAATAAATGATGAAAATGCCAAACTACACCCTGGAGGTGTCACATTTATGAAAAGTTTTTCCACTGCCCTATAATCCAGCTGCTGAGGGAGAGCACAGAGACACACACACACAAGGAGAAATTGTGAGTTTGGGTTCAGCATCAAGAGAGGAGCATAAGAAGTGAGAACCGACTTATTCAAAGTAATAGCAATTCCCAGTAGTTTCATCTTCCAGTACCTTAACTAAGGCTTTGAAGTCACACAGAGAGAGGAACTAGTTTCAGAGGTTCCTAGTCTTCATGTAGGTCATTTCATGAAAAGGGTTTAAAGATCACAAAGGCTTTCTTGCCAAATCTTAGCTGTGCTTTAGGGAGTGTCTGCTGTTAATTTTGGACTGTAAATTACAGTATATGGGCCTCCACATTTGTGTGTTAAATCATGCATGAAGAAGAGAGAAGCTGTCCTTACATTGCCCTTACACTGAAGGACCTCCATTAATAAACACATCTAAAAACGGGTAAGACTCTTAAAGTAAGGAGGAAACAAGGTGAATGTTTAAGATGTGATCCTGCTCCAAAACCACAACTTATGTAGTTCCATTTAAGCATAGTGAGTAGCCTATTAATGACCATAGAAGTAAACATGAAGCTGATACTTCCTGCATGGACAAAATTTGTTCAGTTACTCGTTGTGGATTGACATTATCAAAGACCAAATCCCAAACCCGGCCTGAGCCATGTTCACTTCTTGAATTAAGCCTGATATGAAACATAATTGTCTTTTAATTGCAGATTCATTCCTGTGAACAGACTCCGTTGTGTACTTCTACCTCTTTTTCCTGGCCTGTTATGATCTACTTGGAGAGAATCACAATCAATTATTTAGCATGGTGGAAATGTCTCTGCGTCCTCAGGGGTGCCCTTTTGTCATTCTGGATATGTTTCATGCTGGCTTGTGATTGTTTATTGGGTCTGCACCACGGTGGTAAATGGTCAATAACCAATTTCAGAGTCATACTGAGCACCATCCTCAGATAAATGAAGCCAAAGTTGTTTGTACTCATTATTTATCGAGCCAAATGCATTTGAATATGTTTTACAGTGTGTTTTATTTAGCTGAATGACAAAGAGTGGAGTTGGGTGGTGGGGCTTGGTTTGGCTGGTGTTTAACCCAGATGTTAAACGGACAGATTTTCTCAAAGGTGCAGTTGAAAGATGAACATTTTTGGGCATGGGAAATGGGAAGTGTCGCTGCTCGAAAATAAGTAGTTTTCCTTCTCGATCCAGCTGCTGGTGGGTCAGGGTTTACATAAAAAATGTAAGTACTGAACGGTATACTGCAAGTGCACAACTTTTACCCCCAGCATAATGTTCAAGCTCCTTGCTGTGATGGCCTAAGGGATACACCGGTTAGTCCAACAATACTTGCATTCCAATGCCAATTCTTTTTGGCAACTTAAAAAACCCTGCAATTTTATTGGTGCACTAATTATAGGTGTCTCAGCCACATGGCTAAATTGCATATGGAAAAAAGCCAATAGTAAGCGCAATCAAACCCAATCAAGATTGGGATACACTGTCAATCACAATCAGCCCTAACTGTGAGAAAAGAAGTATTATTGCACTTTTGTCTAGACAAACTGTGGTAGAAGGTCATGAAGATCTCCAGCTGTGATTACAGATGTTGCTATAATGGGGCTGATTGCATGATGTGTCTGGAGCCAGCTGCAGAACAGAAGAATAAAAGATGATGTCACATGCTAATCTTTTAATGGCATACTGCCTTTCCGAAGAAGAAGAAAATATCTATCAAGTCCTGAACGTGCTTTAAGATTTCATTAGCAAGCTTATAGTATATTTTTAACTCATATTGCAAGAAATGTATGTAATGCTGCAGTGTCCCCTATGCGATACAGGCTATTTGGGATTCTATTTGGGATTACATTTCTATTTTCAAGGAGGAAGACTGGAGGGCCATCGATGATATGTTCCTGGATAGATTGAATTATCCCATTTGTGTCCTCTTGATTGATGGGAGGCACATCATCATCTGGGCCCCGGCATGATCATTGTTTTAGTTCAACTGCAAAGGTCACTTTTCCATCATGCCCGTGGCTGGAGTCACTAATATTGGTACACGCTCTCACACTTTGTGATGTTTATGTGATGCCCATGTGTTCCATCCTCACCAATCACTGGAGGACAGACTTGGAGCCTCTTGGTGGGGTAGGTCCTGGTAGGTGGAAACCTGTCCACTGCCACCAGGAAGGTGCTGGAGGTGAGAGAAAAACTGACCAGGTGCCTCACATCAGCGGCAAGAGCAGCCCTTCAGCAGCACAGCGCAGAATAACCCATTAATCACAGTTATTTTATTGTACAAGAGCATTTTTCATATTCTGTCATATCACATTGTCTCTACTTATTTTATTTTATAGGACTTTACACACTACTTAGGCATAGGGGAAAGTTGATTAATTAACATCTTATCTCTGTCTCTCTCTTATCCCCCACGAGTGTGAGCTCTTGGGTCTTCAGTGCTCACAAAGCCAAGAACCAAAGAAGTTGTTGTGAGATAACAGACCATAACCACTTCTCAAACAATACAGTGCCTCCATGATATTACACTAATGCTTTTCATGCTTAAAAGCTTAGCTCAAAACGCACTACAAATTATTTTGATCTTAGGAATCTATATACATACATATAGACTGAGCATTCTGAACAAGAAGCTTGAAATCACAACTTATGTCATATGTTCAAGTGAAAGAAAAGATGATAAACAAATTAAAACTGAAAAACTAAAAAACGTATCTCATGAAGTAACAAAAAAATGTAAATGTCTTGAATATTTATTTGGCCTTCGCCCAATGACAGCTGGGATCGGCTCCAGCGCCCCCGCAACCCTAAATTGGATAAGTGGTTTAGATAATGGAATGGAATATTTCTTTGATAAAAATGTGGACCGCAGACACAAATTAATGACATAAAAAACAACATCTCTTTTAAAAGAACATTCACCCAAAAAGCTCTGGTGGAAAATGTATCATATTGTTCTGTTTTAGATGTAACTGAATTCTGGACATATGCAGAGAGTTCTTCCTGACCTTACCAACTCGGCTCCATGAACAGGGCCAAATAACAAGTGTATCTTATTATTGTTTTATGTACTATCTTTTTCAGACCTCGACCTTTTCCACAGAGGCCGGTAGACAAAACATCTAGCATGGTGCATGAGGAGAGGAGGAAGACGACCGCGAAGGGGGAGAGACGAGCTGATGTGTATGAGACTCTGTTAAAACTTTTTTTCTGGGTTAGACCTCCGAACCATCTGTGGTGAAAGAGCTCTATCCATTCAATTGAATTATTCCAAGTATATGTTCAATAAATGCTTAAAGACATTTAAGTGTTTCACATCACATTAAAGGAGATTAAAAGGTTGATTTCCACAACAAAAACCACACTACCAAATCTGGTGACAGGTGAATGAACAAGGTGAGAAATAAAAGAAGAAAGACTGTGTTTTATGCACCACACTCAGATTTACAAAGGTTTTGCTATTAATTGTTGTTATTATCATCAGCTAAGATAACAGAGAAATAATTATCGTATGAAATGTCTTAACATAATTTTGATTTCAGAAGTGAGGAACTGACTTTTTCAAATGTAAGTGCATGCTGATTTAAACTAAGTATAAGTCCACCATCCACACATGACTGGTCTATTTTAATATTGGACTATTTTTATTAAATATTTCTAAAAGTGTTTTAAGTCTAAAAAGTGTGTCACTTACTTAAAGCTGCAGTAATCTTAATTTCAGCTTTAATAATGAATCAAACGACTATGTGTTGTATGAAAGGGGGTCGCATGTTGTGATGAATCCACAGATATTTATCACCTGAACCTTCAGTCCCCTTTCAGCTCTACGCATCTTTTTAGTGTCCTTTAACTCATTGTTTGGCTTCATAGCCCTTAACTTTATTCTTTTGATTCACTCTTCAAAGTTGGTGAATACATGGCTTCCCCATATTCCAAAATGATATAACCTCACTGAAAAGAGATTGATGAGCACTATGAAATTTAAAAAAGGTTGGCCCCACTCCCTCATTGGTATGTCATTCTTTTTTCTCTACACACTGGGCAGATTGCCCTTCCATATATACCTTCATACTTATGGATACCAAAGACACTAGTCAAATCTTTACATTCACAAAGCGGATGGAAACAGGAGCAAAAGGAAGAACATTTTATCTCATTGCAGAAACATTCAGAGCAGGGAATAAAACCTTGGGCTTTTGCTGTGAGGTTACAAGGCTAACCCCTTTATTAAGTACTTTCTCCACCCTCTGCACTATTTTCTTCCCTTTTCATTTAGCAAAAGATATAAGTGAAAATTGCTTTCATTCTTGAAATCGTTGCTTTCATTGCCATCAACAACTCACGACTTGTGGTACACTTATTCTATTCTCTCGGTCTTTTCTTCAGTGTTTTTTTTCAAGGGACAACATACGAGGTTACTTAAAAAACATATAAAGGCCTTGCAAACATGAGATAAAAGGATCATAGAGCATCAGTAATAAGCAATCCCGCATCAAATGGCATTATATATATTAAGCCATCCACAAAGTTAGCCAGAGATTCCTCCAGTAGCACACAGTAGGAGCTCTACATTTGTGACAGGCCATGGTCAGGATTTCTGCACTGGCAAAATGGCATTTTATCTGGCACCATTTTGTTTTTTGCCAGTTTAGTGTTTTGTTGACCTGCTGTGAACTTGACCGAGCCTTAAAGAGAGAAGAAGTGCAGCAGAGAATGTGTTAGTTGTAATCAAGTAGTGCGGAGCAGTTTTGGAGTGAAGAATAAATGGAATGTGTGCTTGTTCCAACCGCCTGCACAGTCCACATCAAAGGGGCATTGCACACGACACATGAGGGAGCAGTTGTGTTCTGCGCATGAGAAGCTTTTATTCAGAAAACAGTTTGTTGGCTTATTTGACTTTGAAATAGTCCCTTGCCATAAATCATATCACATCTTCTTTCTAACTCTACACACATGAATGATTGTCATCTCAAACAGACCCGTCAGTATGTGCCATGAGATGCATATGAGTTGCCCTCAGATCTCATGTGATGAAGGTGCTTGAGAGGCTGGTCTTGGCCCACCTTAGACCACCTTAGACTGCAGGGGAAATCATCACTCGACCCTCTGCAGTTTGTCAACCAGTCTCATCTTGGAGTGGACGATGTCATCATCTACCTGCTGCAGCGAGCTCACTCGTACCTGGATTGAACAAGCTGCACTGTGAGAATCACATTGTTTGATGTCTCTTGTGCGTTTATCAACATCCAGACGCTGCTACTGAGGAAGAAGCTGCAATGAGGGTAGACAGACATATCCACCATCTCCCAGATTGCAGAGTACCTAACAGACAGACCGCAGTTCTGTCTGAAATAGTGGTTGGTAGTACTGGAGTACCGCATGGGACCATGCTGTCTCCCCTCCTTTTTCACCTCGTACACCACAGACTTTCAGTACAACCGCGGGTTATGTCACTTGTACAAGTTTTTTGAGGACTCTGCAGTGTTTGGGTATATAAGTGATCAGTAGTGGGCCATGCATTTCACACCTAGGCCTTCAGTGATGTCCTACACAGTCCTCCCTTAATGAATCCACCTCTTAATACCATCATTATGACGTCATGGCTCTAGAAACTATACATTTAGACAGAAACGCATTATAACTAGGTGTTGCATAACCTTCACATAGCGTAACGAGTACAACAGAGTTGTACACAATGTCTATCTTTTGTTGAAAATCTCTTCTCCTCCATCAGCCTTTGTGGGTTAAAAAAATAACACAAAAACAACGCTTCTATATTTTTCTACACGAATTAACGCTAGCTCGTTCAGGTCGCCTCAGGATCAGGTTCCGGTTGCTAGCTCCGCCTCTCACCAGTGCGCATCCAATCAAAAGACGTGCACGTGCTGACGTCATTGTACTCCTGCATGCTGGCCCCGGTGTCGCCAACTCAAAATCTGATTGGTTAACACCACAGTTTAGATTCCGTTAACTTTAAGCTACAGACGCCAGCACTGTTGATTCTGAAGGCCTAAGGGCAGATTTCTTGTTCCCTAGCAACACATGACGGCTGAAATATGATTAGATAAAAGCTCTAACGTAAAGGCCAGCCCTCCACTCTCGACCTGAGGCTGGAAGCAGCGCAACCAAGAGAAAAGCTATGGAATGAAGAGAATAGACTATGGGGAATAATTTAATACATATTTGTGTAAAAAAATATATAAAAATGTAATTTATATTCTGATGATGTTTAGGCCAGCGGAGAAGGCCTTGCTGGCCCTGACGGCCCGCTACTGTAAGTGATGGGCAGGAGAAGGAGTAACGAGCACTGGTGAAAGATTTTGTGGGCTGGAAGAAATCCTCTGCCTCTGGAAATGGCTGAGACCGGGCAGATAGTGCTCTATTTCAGAAGGGAGGGGACGCCTTCACAACCCATGTGTTTTCTGGGAGAGGATGTTGACACGGTGGAGGATTACATGGACCTGAGCATTCACATTGACAACAGACTGAACTGGAAGACCAATACTGAGGGTGTATATAAGAAGGAGGTGAGCAGTGTTGAGCTGTATTTCCTCACACAGCTGAGGTTCTTCAACGTGTGCAGCAGTCTGTTGTTGCCAGTGCAATGTACTTTGCTGCGGGAGCAGCATTGAAGCCGGTGACACCAACAGACTTAATAAACCCATTAAGAAGGCTGGCTCCGTAATTGGCTGCAAACCGATGTGAATTTGCACATACCGATACTCTCACACTACTGCATTGCATTTAATAAAAAGTAAAAAATGTGCACACTTTCCTAATGTATATAGTGTATATTTTATATTTATTTTTTAGTTGTAGTAGTTTGGTATTTTTAAAGTGTATTCTAATATATTTTTACATTGTGTTTTGTAAAGATTTTCTGTAGATATATACTGTATCTGTCTGTTTGTCTATCAATCAATCAATCAATCAATCAATCAATCTATATATATATATATATATATATATATATATCTATAAAGAAATAAGGAGTGAGAAGAAAGCCACTGGTTCATGAAAATAAAGCCCTGGGTGTCTAGAATATTTATTTTTTTTTACTTCTCTTCCACCCTCTAGGTAAAAATCAATGGTTGAGTCAATAATCTCCAAGCCCATTCCAAAGAAACATGTCTGTTTCCCACTTCCTCCAAACCAGCTGTAGGTAAGTTTCGGAGGAAGGAGATCAAATCTCCAGAAGTCAAACTGATACATGGAATGACACGCCTCTTCTCTCCTAATAGCTCCAACTTCCTGTGTAATTGCTCGGCTGTGATTGACATAGAAAGTTAGGCCTTCAGTTTCAAACTTCTTCTTACTGTTCACTTTAATTTCACATTACAAATGAGTTAAGAACAATTTGGGACTACAGCTGTGTCTAAGGTTAGACCTTATAGCTGTTTAAAGTGGTATTTATGTTTTCATCATCGCTATCATAAACTTAAACCCATAAACACACCTACAGCAACATTTGGTATTTGAACCTGTAGGTATTGTCAAACACTTTTACATGCAGTGTTTCGATCGATCCTCAAAAACATTTTTTATTGAATGCTCATTTCAACAACACCAACAAAGAAAACATAATTATCCAGGTTTAACCACATCATATATGCACAAACAAAGACACGCACACGTTCTCTTTTGACCTTTCTCTTCTTCCCAACTAACTACATATCACAATTAACAACTCCATACATATGGCCCCACACTGTTACACCTCATATTGTTTGTTTTGTCATTTTCCTATGAGAGAGACTCCGCTGTGTTGTGCATTTGTGCAGGGCATTTTTGTCCATTATCAATACAAACTGTGTACATTTGAACAAAATTAAATCAAAAACAAAATGAGCACCAAAATATAACAAGTCTTACTTCTCGCTATGGGCATCCTTATGCCTGTAAAATATTGTGGATTTAAGACTACCATGTAGATTTCCTGAATGTAAAAGTTAAGTTCTGTCCTCAGGTGGCAATGGAGGAAAGGTAATGGGTTATCCAAAATTAATGGCAGCAAGCACATTCAATTTATTGGCAGTGTGCACATTGTTTGTCTGTTCTTGTGAAAATGGAGGGATGAATGGAATCTGTTGCTATAAAAGTACACTGTAAAACACAGTTTTTTTATTTTCAGACTACTTGAAACCTTAAGTTTATTGCCGTTGTTATCTCAAGGTCAGTTCATTTAACTCACAAAGTGACTAAGAAAAGTGACATTTTAGTGTTACCTTTAAAAACACATATTTCCTGACTTTCACATAATAGATTTGAAAATAAGTAAGAAATGCAGATAATTTCCAGGGCAATGTTTAACACAAAGGTCTAATCTGCCCTGGGGATTTTAGCAAACAGTCAATTACCATGGATCACACTATGTAATGCTAAACTGCACCAAAACAACATAAAACATTTAAATCCATCATGACTGGCCATTTATTTCCCTGTCATTCACACTACTAAATCAGAATATGCTAACTGAGGAGAGAGGAGATGGAGAGATGTTGGAGGCCACTTTTCATTATGTAATTAATGCCAGTGCAGATGAATTGGCTGATTAAATGATGTTATAGTGCTGGATTTCAGGACAGCCTGTTTTATGGGAAAGCTGCCATGAATATTTGCACTTGAAACAAATGAGTGCATGCTGTAAAATCGGATATTCATTTAAACACATGGTTTTAATATGAAATTAATTGTTTTGTAAAAGCCAGTGACTTACTGGTGATTGGTGGTGATCCAAAAATCAAATGTGAAATAAATATTAGGCATTTCCAGTATACAGTATACTGGCATCCATGGCACTTAATTTTCAATATTTTACTGTCTACTCTACATTATGCTTTCAGTACTTCAATTAAATCCAAATAAAATATGAACTTTGCACTAAAGAGCATGTGAATGTTTTCCAAAAGAAAAATCTCTATTGGTGTGTAAGACTGGCCAAGTTGAATACATTTAATTTTTTTTGATTTACATTCATTCAACAACAACAAAAAAAAACACCCCAATGGCTTTGCCCTTTTTAGTTTATTTTCTCAGATTGTCACTTTGGCATAAAGGTCTAAAACCTTCATTGTGTTTGCTTTACAAGGTGCATCTGTTATATGGCAAATAAATGAGCAATGGACATTACCCTGAATTCACCATTCACATTGAATGGTTTAAAACGCAAGAGACTTTTATCTTTTTGTATGTATTCCCTAATATTGTGTTAATTCTGTCTTAAATCAAAATCCAATTTCAGTTTTATTGAAGTCTGCCAGAATGTTTGTGGTATAGCTTGTAAATGTAAGGTTAGCTCATGAATGAAAGCAATGCTGGCTTACTCTCAAATGTCTCCATGACAATATAACCCTGCCACAAACATTTCATTATTTGATTTAATTAGTAGCTAATATGCTGTAACCATGTTTAATTATCAAGTTGATTGTCAGGCTGCCTGTAAGACCTGAAAACTAACCTTGTTAAAACTAACCTTCTAACTGCAAGGCATCGTCAACAGTTGGCCATCTTTTTTTTCTTTCAATTTTGTTTCCATGGCAACGGGCATTGAGTTGGTTCACTTGGGATAATTGGCTTAAAAAATCGCCTAAAAATAATTCATGCTGTGAGCAGCGTGATGTGAGACGCATGATAGTTGACATTTTCTTTCATTGTCCCTTGTTTGTTCCACTACCCTTCGTGACCATGCAGCACACACATGTTCATGTACAGAACACGTGTCAGTGACCCAGTTTGACATAATGTCATTAAAGAGAGAGTCACGTGAACGTGGGAAGAGGGGAGAGATAATCAGGAGGGCACGAGGAAAAATGCACTTTTGCTTTTGCATTAGAAAAACATCTTTCATGTAATTTGTTGGTGGTGAAAACCGAGACAATAAAGATAATAGCAGAAAAACACTGTAATTACTGTACTGTCTTTAAATCCTTTAACCCTCATTACACAAACATATTTACATACAAGGACTACCAACTGCAAGAATAAACTACTGTAACAATCAACATATGAAAATGTTCATTTATTTCTTCTCAAAACATTATTAGTTATGTAATTAATGCCATCTGAAGAAAAAAAGATTATAATTTTTTTAAGAAAGTTACAGATCATTTGCATACTGTGTAACACGAAAAGAAGATGAAGAAATGTGACAGCAACATTAATACCGTGTTTGCATGCTCGTTCTTTCAGGTGGTAGCAATGGGGAAAAAACCTCTGTGCAATTTAAAACATTAAATTACGTACATGACCCAAATGATGTGAGGGGCAATTTACCATCTGCCCTGAAGAGATCTGACAGCATCCCTGTCAAATTGGCCTCACATTGCAACAATTATTTTTTTATAGAGTGAGGAGAGAGCCAAATTAATTGAAGGGCAGTTCCTCTTTTGCGAGTCAGTGCTCAATGTTCATTTAGATTTTTACTGCACTATAAGAACACCATAAATAATCCTTGTCATCTGCCTGTTCACAGAAACAGAGATGGCACCAGGCCGGCTCTGCTAAGTTTCATTGGACATGCATCTCCATATGTGGTATTTCTGTTTGACATGCTATTCTTAGAAATGCCATCTTGTTTTAAAAAAGGGATTGTGTGTTCAGCAGTGAGTCTCTCAGCCATCTGACAGAACATGCTGAATATTATTGGCTTGGTCTGAAACAAGAAAAGGAAAGAGGCCATTGCAGGTTAAACTGGGTGGATTTCATGCTGGGTGAGGACGCTGAATGGTCAGAGGAATGAGCAATACGTGAAGGTTGTGGGCCACAGAATGGTGTTAGATGTTGAGTTAAATGTTTCTCACAAATGAAATATATATTTAGCCACGGTAATGTCATGCGATTATCTCAGATTGTGTGCTATATTATTATTTGGTGATAACTATACACATCACACAGTAATGTTTAAGAGCTGCCAAATTCAAGCAATTTTTACAGTGACTTGAAATGGCACTTCAATCACTAATTCAAGAATCATGTTTCTCAAGTTTAGGAACGAACCCTTTTCATCACCTTTTTCAAGTGACAATCCTCTTCATTCACAGAAGAGCACCAGCGTTGCAACAGCATGTTGAGACGTTTGGCACTCTGAGTCAAAAGCTGCCATTGCCTGCACTGTCCCGAGTAAGTCAGATTCACATAAAACTGCCAAGTGACTCATCACCCTGACACTCAAGATGTCAGAGAAACAGGAGTAATGATCCACAACCCACAGCAAAGTGTGCGGACACGTGCCTGGATATGCAGAGATGTGTGTTTAAAGCCCCCTGGAAAAAGGCTGTGCCTTATATTTGCTCTTGTCCTTTTAATGCAATGGAGAGTTTATGTTGCCAGAAATGTCACAACACCAGTGAACTTTATTTAAATGCAGTCTTTTGTGCGCGTAGCGATATGTATCACCTCCAGAAGGTGAGTGATCTCGCTTGGCACAAACTCATTATAACCAGTGGGATGAAAAGAGAGGAGTCATTGAGTTGTCTATTTTCCATCCATCTATTTTTCATCATTTTAATCATCATGGTACTTTGGCAAAGGTCTAATCCTCTGTTTAGCTATTTTGTGAATTTAACAATAGAGAAAGCACAAGTAGATTTTTGTTGAGGTCGAAAACATGAACTGATGCCCAATAACTGAGAATTCTGATTGACATTCATAGAATTTTCCCTCTAATTTATTAGATTTAGATCGCCCGGCGGCAGGGCTTTACACAGCCAGCCGCCGAGCTGATGACCTTTGAGTCTCTGAACAAGAAGGAGATGTGGGCTGCAATTTAGAGGTCTGGAATTAGACTCACCTATTGATTGATTTTACAAGTAATCCACACGCTGTTAATATTTACGGTAAATACCACACACGTGTCCAAACACAGTATACCATAGTAAAAATTTAATCTCACCACACACAATTTAAAATCAGCTCAATATTAGTCTTTGATTTAATAGGAAGTTTCAAAAAGTACACAAATGGACATAAAGATTGTGGTTTAATCTAGTATCTTCCAAACCAAAAAATGGCATGTGGTTAAAAGAGCATTAACCAGGCTCTATAAGCAGTCTGCAGTCTTTGGCTTTGAGTTGTTCATTAAGATCACACAAAGTACCCTGGATAATAGCCTTAAGCCCCTTGGAGACCAAGGTCAATCAACCTTGTAATGTGAAAGGAAAGTATAGAAATCCAGAATGAAATGGAGGGTAGAGTCATTTTGACTTCTGGTCTCACAGGGCACTAACTATCGGCTCTCTGTCATCACGTCTGCGGGGCAAACCAGTGCATGTAGCAGTGGGGATTACAGTAGGAGTCACTCAGATGTTGTGTGAAGGTTCTCTGATGAAGCAGTCTGACATAACACTTCTTCTCTTTAGCTCATGTGTTAACATTCTCTAAACTGGAAGTGCAATCATCACAAGCGTTTCATGGTACATCCCAACTCTACTGCATTGTCTGCAAAAGGTAACTCACCCAAAACATTTCATTCATGCTTCAAAACCTAGTTATTGTGTCAATAAATTGGCCACCAAAAATGAAAAGTTGTTCTGTCATCGTGTGAGCCGTGCAGGTTAAAATGATTCGAGATATTTTCAACATGGCAGTCAAGGAATGTTTCTCATATACAAATCTACCTTTTTGTTAAAAGAATGTAATTAAATGGAAAAACCTGCAAAACTCCTCGACATAAGCGACACCATGTCACAGATATTTATGGAATATACATGTATGTGTAGATTCTGATGATTGATTGGATCATTTTGCATGTGATGGCTCAAACGATGAAAGAACACTTAGAGAAGTTGTGAAGAACAAGACAATTTCACTGAAAATCAACTCATCAGTTTTGAACAGTAAGCCATGTTCAAGTGGTTATTGTGTAAATTGAAGACAATTCTCATTTGCACGTGTGCCAAAAAACATAAATGGGAAATTAAAATCAGTTTTGAACAACAAACTAATTGTGTTTGATTTGAACTCATAGTTTTGAAAGAATTCAAAAGAATTGAGCAAATGAGAAAAACTGTAATTCAACAAGCCACACAACAGCACAAGAACTTCACTCAGAGAGCTACATGGAAGACTTTTGACAAGCAACACGTGACGGGACGTTAGACCTTGGGCTTATTGCCAATACGGCGTGACAAAGAAGGTGTTGATGCAGACAGCACTCCACTGGCTTTTAATGCATTTTGCTTGACAAAGATATAACAAAATGCAAAGAGACTGTGTCTGTCACAGGTTGCTCTCATTGGACCAAAAGCATAAAGAGACCTATCACGCTCATCTCCCTGCAGGCTCATCTTGATCTTCTTTTCGTTTGGTACCCAGTAGGGTTTGACACCATCTTTTGACAATTGCATTGTCTGAAATCAAATGGAAAATCGAAAATGAACATTGTGTTCCACATCTGAGTGCCTCTATGCATCTCATGTTTAGTGAAATGTCTATCTGTCACATGCACACTGCCTAGAGGAGAGAGAAATTCGTTTTTTGCAATACCGTCAAAATCACACAGTATGTCACTGGCCCTGTCAATAAAAAAAATGATATGAAAATCGATCTTTGTCCACTTCATTTTACTGTAAACTACCTTTCTTATTTGTACAAATAATATTAGCATAAAATATCTGTCAAATAAAGAACATTTTGCTCTTGACCTAAAAGTGGATTTAACTAATCCCACTATCTTTTCTTTCCAGTTATGCAAAGGTTTGATCCACCTTCATGGTGGCCTGTAAGGTGTAGTAGCTCTGGCATAATGACTAAAAGAATAAAAAAAAAAAAACATTAAGAATGGAGGCACTTGACAGGACAAGCAGGTCACTTCAGCAGCATGTTTGTTTGGCTATTACAGGCTTCACTGTATCCCCACAGCAGGTGACATAGCTCCTAATTCACTGAATTACTGAAAAACACAGGGTTTTAAAGACTCAACTCTCTCTCTGTCCTCAATGCTTGATGTCTCTTTGAAAATAGAAACACATAGAGGACAGCTATGATATCATGTTCTACCACGTGGCTTGCCTGAACTGGGTGACTCATCCCAGCCTAAAGACCCATTTCCTGTCATTAATCTTGAGGGGAAAGGTGATTACAAGGAGACACAGCATATGAAGATAATATCCTCCTGTTTCCCAAAGGCCACACAGTAATGAGAAGTGACGATAATCATTCAATCCTCTGATTCCTTGTTGCAAAAAAATAGGCAGCTAACATTTTAATAAAGCGCCAAGAGATGGGATACATTTTTTATCCACTCCTGATTTGCCTTTCTGGATGTCCTAAATTTCTACATTAGCTTAAGCTCAGTTTCTGCATGATGACTATTTTAGATAATGCCATGATGATAGGAGAAATGTATGCATCATCTTATATAACAGTTGATAATGAATATTGCATATGTGTGGTCTCTATATGGTCTGTAACAAATAGTATTCTCCAAACATTTGGGAATTGCATTGCAATGTAATAAAACCATCCCTTTTTAATCTTCCATTTAAAAAAATGAGGCTTATTAAAGTTATTTAAATCTTACGCTTACAATAAACAAAGTGTACTTTAATTGCCTCACATGAGGCAGACATCTGAATTCAGTACACAGTGTTCATAAAAAAGAAATAAGATATGAAATTGTTCAGCATGCAGTTGATAAAGCCATATTGGCAGCAACCAATTACAGAATGAAATAAAGCGTCAGTAAAAAATAACACGCAGATGCACACGGAGAATTTTTTTTCTTAACTGCTCTGATTATGTTGTGATATGCAGCATCTTATTTTGTCTTTTATACACACAAATACACACATATACACACACACACACACGTATATATATGACACAATTATCACAATTAATTAACAGGCCATGTAAGATTGCTAAAATAACTTTCATTTTAAGATAAATATCATTCAAAATAAAATAAATAAATTGGTAATTGTTTAATTGATCATTCAAAACCAGTTAAATTAATTGCAGATTGATGGCATGAGTAGAATGGGCAGCAGTTACTTCATTGATTAAGAATGAACAAATTAAGGGAAGTGATAGCTTTCATTTATTCATCATCTCAGAAAAATTCATTTAACTGGCTTGTCCCCTAGTACGGGGTCTGAAAGTAACTATTAATTCTGAGCAGCTAACTTAACGTTAGCTTATCAATTATGTGTTTGTCTTCATATTATTTGAATTGGAAGGCCAATATCATGCAAAATGCTAACACTAGTTAATTTCAGCTGTGTGCATCATTTTCTTTTGTTCCATGGAAACATTTTCTGTTGTCGTGTGAGCTTCTGGCTCTGGACGTTTCTGTATTCGGTCGTATTTTCTCTTGTCAGCTATGTGTGTTGGTGAAGATCTTTTCTTAATTTGCAGTTGGTGAGCTCTCAGGGCCACTGTGGAGTCAGGATAAATGCCATGTTCAGTTGCATTACACCATTGAGTCTACTCTTTCCAGTGACGAGGAATGAAAACCTCCCGACTGTTATGAGCACAAGTTCCTCTCACACAATATTTACCTTAATTCATCACCAGTTCATTTATTGACATGAATTAAGGGTTCACTTTTTCAAGAAGACATTCATGACATAGTTAAAGAAAAAACCCACTGGGAAGTAATTCTGTTGACATCAGAATAAATAAATCTTCTTTCCCATGTTGCCAATAAAGGGCAAATAAAATTGACTGTCGGATACAGTAAAGAAGCTACAGCACCATTACAGTATGATTGCACTTGATGCAGCTTAATAGACATGCAAGGTTGCCTGTGATGGAACCATATTTTTCTACCTTTTCTTTTTTCTAACGTAGTTTCTAAAGAAAAAATGCAGTGATGATAGAGTTTACGATAAAATGGAAAATTATACATAATTTACTATCACTGGGAGGCGACCAAAATCTCTTTACTTTAGTCGTGGAGAAAAGGGATTCTATCAAATCGCTGATAGAATCAGACAAGGGAGGGGGCATGTAAATCAAAACGTTAACTCAAAACTCCCTGAAGTACAATTGAAATACATTCACTTTCATTTTTTTTTCTCTTTACTTTAGTCATGGAAAAAAAGGGATTCTATCAAATCGCTGATAGAATCAGACAAGGGAGGGGGCATGTAAATCAAAACGTTAACTCAAAACTCCCTAAAGTATAATTAAAATACATGTTTTAATAAGCAACAATGTATCTAAAGGCAAAAGAAAAGAAGAAATATCTGAGTTTATTCACCAAAGGTTTCCAGGCTGAAAAGCATCTTGAAAGATCATCAGGTGTTTGCTGTAATTGAGTATACACTTTCAACTGTGTATGATTAAATGAACACTTTTCTAAATAGTTTCTTATTGGAGTACCTCTTCACTCAAGGTTTAAGCCTGTGTTTTTTGTCTTGGCCCTTAGTCTTGTGAATTAACGTTTTCAAATAATTTGTAGCAAGGAAATAAGTTAGCAATGACTTAAAATGTCAAAGGAAGTAAATCAAACACAAGTTATCTCATTGAAAATTTAGTGAAAAATGCCATGAGAGATTTGTTCAGTAGACCCAACGCTTGCCTCAACAGTGAAGGAATTATCATTGTTATTTTCTACATTCAAAATCAATCTGGTTCCAAGTGATTGCATTGCACAGTTAAGGTATAGTGTGTCGCGCAACTGCCAACTGTAAATTAGGGTGTTGAAGAAAAACTGCTCTACTTTCTAATAGGAATGTTTCACAGTGCCTGAAATAAGGGGATCTATTTCTCAGGGGACTGATTTTTCACTTTGAATTACTCCTCTGGTCCATTCATCTCCTGGCCAATAAAGTCTAAGATCCTGCCGACGACTTGTCATTTTGGAGATTTGGTATCAGCCCTGACGAATGGCATTTCATCTCTCTGTTAACATGTTTCTAATGCCTGCAGCAGACTAAAGCTAAAAGCCCAGGAAAACCACAAAGTCCTGCGGAATTAAAAATAAATAGTAAGAGTGAAGTATAATCCAACGAACAGGAACGGAAGAGTAGCACCGACTAATACATCTGGTTCATTGTTTCAACTCTAGGTCCGAACTTACATTAGAATATTTCAAATAGGGCTATTCCTCTTAGCGGAGTAAATCGATCTGAGGTGTTTTGGAGCAAATGAAAGTCATTTGCTGACATAAGCTAATGCAAACTGCATTGAATATGTTGTTGATTTGCGACTGTAACAAGAAATCCGTCATAATGAAAGTCCACTGTAAATATCAACATAAACCATAGGGCAGTCTCTAGATAACTACTTCTGTCATCACCTACGGAATACAATAGAAAGTAGATCCATAAATGTCCACAACAGTTCATACAGTTATAAAGTAAAGGAAAAAATATATGTTGTGCCAGGAGCAGCGTACCTCTGTGGAAATGTGGGCCGTCTAGTTTCTATCTGCTCTGCTACACCTCTTTTACCCAATGGAGCAGCAGCAACCCATCAGCACCAAACCCCGGAGGCTATCCGACTTTCCTCGTGGAAGAACAGGATTACACGTTTTTCTGTTTGTTTTTGTTTTCCCAAAGATGTTGGTTTCAGCCGGTGAAGCCGACCAAATAGACCTGGAGGGAAAAAGACAGCACCTTGGACATCATGTTAAAAAGAAAAAAGAAAGAAAGAAAAAACAGGAAAGGTTTGAGTTTCATTTTGTGGGGAGGAAAGGATTTATGTTGGACTAAGAGTGATAACAAGTATTACCTAAAGATTTCAACAAATGAAACTGCTCTCTCTGTACTTTATACTGTTTAGTCTTTATTTACAATTGGATCGTTATAAACCTAACAATAATAATTAAATCCAGCGAGTGCTAGATACAAAATATTAAAAAAATCAATGCAATACATTCATATCTGTAAGAGATTGACTTGTGTTAGTATAAGCAGATGCATTTTTTGCTATTTATTGATACACTTTCCCCTTCCACATTATCTGTCCGTAGATGACACAGTGAAAATAATAAAACTGAATAGCATAGTAGAGGGCAACAGAGACTGATTGCTTATGGATTTCCCAACCAAGCTAATAGTTACTGCTGCAGCAGTATGTGTTGGTTTTAGTATTATACAAGACAAACTATGTCCTTTTACTTATGTTTCCCTCCTGATCATAATGCTTCACCAGTTGATTTTCCCAGACAGAATGGCTTCTGCATAAATAAGCACCAAAGTGTCTTAATAAAGACCCCGCTAAATATGAAAGATGAGGCAAACTGAAGAATAGGCACAATGACCATGAGTTAATATAATAGGTTTTTCTGCCAGGCACCGGATTGTCTGACTTTATGGGCCCGTACTCTTGAGTATATTTTGTCTCCTGTCTCAGTTACTGTTTTATTTCTTGACTAGACCTCAAAAGAGCTTCAGTTTTGATGTTCAGTTTGTCAATAAAAAGTCAGAGTCCACAGTTTTGTACAGTAAAGGCTTGTATCCCTCAGGGCTGTGTGTGCTCGCTGCTGTGCTGGTTTTGTTTATTTGTCCCTCTCAAGTTCTCCTGCACAGTCCCCGGAGATATCAACATTAAATTGCTTTTTGGTTCAGAAGCTACTCAGATGCATTAGAACTTGTAATGGTCTTTGCCTTGGTGAAGGTGACAGACGGCGTATTGATTGTGCCTACTGGGTACAGCTGAAACTGCTTCACACCTTTGAATAATTCATGTCTCTATCACAATTATTGTCCTAATTGTAACAATGTTTGGATGGCAAACTGCAAGGAAGGAAAAGGAACCTATTTTCTCTCCCTCTGTCCTTTATTATTTGAAAATAGGAATAGTAATGTGATAATTTTTCATGCAGCATTATAATCGTATCCATTATGAAGATGATAACTTTTGTTGCCTGAAAGGCAAACAAAGTTTGAGACGGATCACGCCTCTAAGTTTTAATTAAAAATCACAGACAGCTTAATTGCAGTACAGTTGTGCTCTGCTGGCCCGTCATTGCTTCAGAAACTGAAAACGAGATTGTGAGAGGGACTGCTGCAGATATATTGTTTCAGAGTTCGTGCCCCATGCCCTCCATCAAGTTTGGACTTTGCTAACTTTCTTCTGCGAGTTTCTTATCATGGTGTAATGAAGACTCCTTGGAGGAGGATTCTTTAAATTGTACTTTGATAGGTGGAAATTACTGGGACAAAATGTCACTTGAACTCATTCTATATGCACCTGAGAGTCAAGTGAGACACTTAAAGTTCTTCTGCTCTTTGAGACTATTTTGTCCTATTTGCATCTCATGAAGTAAGCCGCTTTTGGAATGTACCTCGGCCGAATTATGTATTTCTGAATTGATAATGCTGATCTGTAATTCATTGCGGGCTCTTACCAATATGTAAGATGCCATACATATTTATGAAAATCTCAGCCTCCGGCTTACATTTAGCTGATTGTGCACTTCCACACGCAGACTGGTTTGGTCATAATCCATCACTTTGTCTTGAAGTAGTGGCTACCCCAACCCCTCAACGCTCTCCTCCCACCCCATTCTGAGTGTATTGAATCGTTACAGAACTTTATTGAAACAATAAAAGTAGCACTGGCTTATCAGTGAAACTTTCCTGAATGGCTTTAAAATGCTGTTGGTGTTTTGAACATGTCCCTACTATCACTGTCTTCCCTGTGTTTGAACCAAGACACAACACCATAACAACTGTCACTCTTATCAGTTTAAAGAGCATTCTGATTATTGATGTTATCAATATTATCTACATAAGGCCCCTTGCTTCTTGTTTCTTTGTCAGTGATGGGAGAATGGTTCTGTTTTCTTGAGTTATTCTCTTAAATTCCTTGCATCCCATTCCCAACTCCACCATTTTTGTTCCAATTTCTTCCAATTTTAGAACCTTTTATCTGTCTGCTGTTGCCCCCTACCACTCTTCCAGCACGGAGTCTTATTTGTCCCATACAGATTTGATCTTTAGAAATGGTGCTGTGATGCAATGTGTTGAAAGCCTCCTGAAATCACAATTCTTATTTTTGCACTTTTCCAAAATAATCAAATATGATTGACAAGTGTTTGATTTGTACATCAGAAGCTGTCAGTAACTTCACAACTTCAAGTATTAAATTGGGCTATTATTTGAAAAGGCTGGGGAAAATCTAAACAGTGCCCAGTGCACGCACATTAATTTTTTTTGAATTGGCTGTTTTGCTCAAGTTAAGATGAACAAGGATTATTGATTTTCCTTCAATAACAACACCTCTGTTTTTGCTCTAGTCTAATGTTCCCTCAGCACAAAATTAAAGACCAAATGTAGCCTCAATCCTAATTTTCCAAAATTCCTCAGTCATTAGCCAACGATACAACCACACAGTCACACAACTCTTGGGTCACTGCCAACACTGAATTGCAGATTTCCTTCAAGAGTATTTTTTTTATTACTTTGCTACATTTTGACTGTAATAGTATTATCAGTGTATTACTGTAATATGTATGAGAAAACAGGGCTTAGGGAAAGGGCCATCAGATTAAACAAACTATGTCTGACTCTCTCGCTCTCCACAATATAAACTCTTATCACTGTTGCAGTATTGATTTGGAACGTCATTGAATCCACAAATACAACATCAAGTGTCGAATTTGTGAATTTGGCTTTAAGTCTAATCAAATGAATGTCAGACAACTCAGTCGAGTTTGGCCCCTAGCACACCAGTGCTGTGATATCTGCCATGTCTGGTTATTGCTCCTCAGGGTTAGCACAGATGTTGAACTGTAAAACTGAGCCCAGAGCAGCTGCAAAAGGCAAAGTGACTGAATTAACGTTGGATCAGCTGTTTGTCTTTAGGTAAAATGCTGCTAAAAATGCCTACAAAGTTTGGTCAGTCTGCTGTTATGTTTTTTGATTCTATGTTTATCTAGGATATTTTTCATGTTGTATTTTTATAAACATGAGGCAATCAACATGATTTACTGATGCTGACATACGAAGGTCACTGGCTGAGTGCAGACTCTTATGCAACAGGTTAAGATGCCTGGTTATCAAATATTCCCCATGGAAAACTTACTTCAACTCTTTATGTAAAGTAATTCTACTTATTTGTCCCATTTGACAAAATGAAAAGCCTGAATGTAAAACTTTACATACACCTACAACCAAGGGATGTTTAAAAAAATAATGACCGTAACCTGATTTCTTAAAGTAGAAAGTGCAAGCACTTACAGTAAAGTCGGTGTGTCGGAAGCTTTGAATTGTCATTGTGAGGATTAATAAAGAATGAGCTTCTTTAATGTTATGCCTGAGTGAGCTCATAAAAGTCGACATGTAGTGAAGGAGGAGATGGAATACAAATAAACCCAGGCCCAATAAATGTCACTACTTTTCTTTTCTGTTTGCAGGGCATGCAGGAAATGAGAGACTTGGGTGTCCACGATAGGGAGACAGGAAAAAGAGGCAGGGAAACTAATTTTGCACGAGCTAGGCAAAGGGCATTGCAAAATACTCTCAATTTGTCATACGCAATTGGCTGCATGCTTTCAGAGAGCAGAGGAAAAAGGTTGTGTTTTCATGTGAGGCCTGTGCTTTATCTGATTCCACCTCCTCATCACTGAAGACTCAAGAGAAAATCTGATCGCGGAATTGCTAGAATGAGCTTTTGTAAATGTGCAAAACCTCCTTTTGTCTGTCTGCCTTTTCTTTTTGCTTGCCACCTTCAGCACCAACTTATTCACATATTATGATTCACTTCCCTGCACGCTTTACTGATTCAATTCGATCTTTAGGTAGTTCTGCAATTGTTTTGTGTCCACGCTGAATGAGATTCTAATTGAAAACATGTTTACTTTTTTTCTTTTACAAGGACAGGTCTTTAACTGACTTCTTTGCTTTCTCAAGAGCTGGTGTCAGAAAAGGCTAGTCGGGGTGGTGAATGCAACCTGCAACCTCGTTATGTGTTGGCATATGTCCGTGTTGCGGTCAGCTGAAGTTCAGTCTTTGATGGTTAAACCTTGCTTCTGCACCATCGTTTTCTTCCACATGAATGCAACATGAGCAATATCATGGCCCTGATCTTCGCAAGCAGCCCTGAAAGAACCTCAGTCATCAGTTTCATCTCTCAGCTCCAAGTCCATCTTGTTTGTCTTTTCAGCAAAAATGAAATAAGCACATTGTGACATGATCTGATCATGTCAAAATGTTAATTAGGCCAAAACCTTGGTTTATTACTTAATACCTGTAAAACTAATTAATTTCCCATCAGCCTCAGCTGTACTTTGTTTAAATATTAAATTATTAGCATGCTAACACACTAAACTAAGTGAACACGGTAAACATTATACCTGTTTAGCATCAACACGCTAGCATTGTCATTGTGGGCATGTTAGTATGCTGATGTTAGCATTTAATTCAAACACCGCTGTGTACAAGTAAAGCCTCATAGCCGCTTGCATGGTTGTCTCATTTATTCTTGGATTGCCTTAGTATTGAGAGAGGAGGAAAACTGCATGCATACACACATAAATGTTGATCCGCATCGAGCCTGGGCTGCCTTGTCTAGCCGCCTGCTTTCCATCTCAGTTGTGTTCTAGTACTGCACATCTCGGCTCACTCTTTCCACCACTGGGCCAACATACCTCCCAGCATCCACATGCACAGTTTGTTCAAAACTCATAGAGTCAACACCAACAGCATACTGAACATCACTGCGAAAAAATTGCTATCAAACTTTGTTGTTAACACACATGCAGGTACGCACATATTCCTTCATCTATTAAGTCTGTTCCCCAATTCCAGGGACCATCAGAGAAACAGAAGACACCAGCAGAGCCCTTGAGCTGGAAGGGCCCTGGGCTAAAAAGCAACTTAAATCAATTCCATTTGATTAGGTGCACTACATCTTCTAATTCCATTAACGCAGGGATGTGTTTTCAATGAATGTAACTGCAGGCAAATGGTTAGGCATAATTTTGTGAAATGAAATAGGTCGCAGGTTCAGAATAAAGGTGTGAATTTCTTCCTTTACTCCTTTTTCTCCTCCCCGTTTGCTGATAAGTCTTGATCGGCTCCTTTTTGCAAAGCCGCGCCCCCTAAAGCATTTTAAAAATGCTTTTAGAATGCTTAGTCTAAATATTTTCACAGTTTATTAAACCAGCTTTGGCTCAGTAGGCTCTGGTAAGACCACCATGCAATTGCCTGATTTAACCCGAACTACCAATAAATAAATACTGCATATATGCCATTTGTTACAGCACAACGAGGTCAAGTATTTGAAAAAGGTCCATTGTTATTTTTCTACTTTCCTTTTTTACTCTACTAAAACCAGACACATTACAGCTGCAGACCCAAAGCCTAGATTCTGACAGACAATGTTTGTGATTACACTTGTCACCTATAGAGGCAAGTGGCTGGTCCTCAGAGAACATCAGAGCGTGATTGGAGCCATGATTTGATTTTAAAGACACTGGTTAAAATATCTATCAGTAAGCCAGTGAAGACTGCTAGATTTACTGCATAACAGCCGCAATTTTATGCCTCACTAATCAACCTTTACTGTCCATACTAGGGCTAAACTATGGCCAAAGATGTTGGGCCTGTGATGTTTAATGGCATGGGCAATCATACATGTCCTTAGGCATGTTGATTCACGACTGACTGTGTCCTTTAACAATAATTGAACAACAAATAAGAAATAACTCGGCCTCAAACGTCGATATATATAGACATATATCCAGTAGGTCCATTAAACATGTATGTTTGTGCTATGTGCAGAAAGTTTCCACTTCTTGAAATTTCTGCTGCTTATATTTAAGGCCTTGTTCAGCAGCTGAACCCATACTTGAACTTTTCTGGCTGTTGAGTCGAGTTCGAATTGTTTGCATAAATTCTTAGCTCCACTCCTGTTTTTGTTTTTGACATCACTGATCACAGTCAATTCAGAGTAAACTGGTCCTTAAGCTGCTGCAGAGTTTGTGTCGGACACGGTGCTGCATCTTTAATGCAGTGCTAGCTGGGGGACTCATCAAATATTTGTGTTTTTCCCCAGTCGAGCAACACAGTGCTTACACTGGCTGAATGACTCAGTGCCCTCCTGTCCACTCTCAGCTGTGCTGAATAGATGCTGCAGGACATCTACGGTGACAGAAAGTCACTGATGAAGGTCAACAATCCATCAGGTCCTGAGGATGGAGAAAAGCCTGGGCCACTGAATGGACATTTAAAATGATGAATGTCTGTGGCACATGGACATAAATCCAAGAATAAATAGTGACCAAATATTTTCTTTGTAACATCAACACTATATCTTTATATCAAAGAGATGTAATAGCACAGCACACTTGATTGGACTAAAATAGCATGACAGAGAATTTGTGAACAAGAAGTTCGCACAAGGGCAACAGGATCCACTTGTATGAATATCCATATTAGTTAAGTCATTAGCATTACAATAACAGATGAGCAACACTTTACCATAGCTGCGCCATGGTTCGATATTTAACTGCAAGCCAGCAGCGCTTTGCCAGTGAGGGAACGGAGCAACAACTGTGCCAGTTTATGTTGAGCAAGGGGAAATCAAGAGGAGATTTATGAGCATAATAATGAATCCTATGCCTGCTTTAATTACAACAATCCTGGCCTCTTTGAAGTATGCTGTTGTCCTTTACACTGAACAGATAAACATGGATCAAGTATTACATTTTCATGTTGGTGAGAATTGTTTTATTATTTTCTCAAGTTTGTCAGTATTGCTGTTAACAAATTGCAGCAAAGGGACCTTAATTGCCACCTCTGCTTGCATATGTATTACAGAGAAAATGTAGGTTTCACTTTGACTTCCACTGTCCATCAGTGAAATGAAAACTGAACAGGGAGCTTGGCTAGGTTTGTGAGATACATTCGCAGCTCATGAGTCATAAGCGCAGATGATGCTAATGTATTTCAGGAATGCATTTTGAATGTCAACCAAGAATCGTTAGAGGGCCAAAGATGCGCCCTGCACAGATGCTTTTCACTGGTTGTCTCTGAAGCACCTGTCCCCACCGTATGTCAAGTGTTCAGACCTTTCCAAACCGAGCTAAACAAGGAAAACGGATCAAAATCAGTGCCAAAGCAGGTGTGCGGCAGTTCCACCTGTGTTTTCATCAAGCGTTCACTTCCCCTTCTCAGGCCCAGATAAAGAGTCTGATTTCTGGCAGGATGAGAAAAAAAAGATCTGTCAGCTCCTGGCAGGCCAGAAAATCAAACTCCCGCAACACCCACCTGTTCTCCCCAGGTGATGCTGATAGGGGTCTGGGTTGGGTTGGTGGGATCAGGCATTTTAGACTTCTAGTTACCAGTTTTTTGATTCTATGTTTATCTAGGAATTCCATATTTTCATTTTTAGCTTACCTCCTGGACTCACAATCATAAGAGATGATTCAAAACGATTCGGAAATCAAAACCTCCAATCTGGAGACGTATGTTTTTAACTTTCCATTAATGTTTTGTTATATGCAAATGCTGGTGTTTGCTGTATTTCTTGTTTTAATTGTTGTATAAGTTGATATTCAGTCGTCCTTGGAGCATGAACTCATTACCATTATCATGCGGATTTTCACATTTGCCTTTGCATTATGTAACCATTATCACATTGTGTATGCTCCTTTATATACTAAGGGAACTTGGCCATCCTCAAAAGAATAACATGAATACTGTCTTAGGGATGCGAAAGTGTGATCTACAAAGATGTACATGAAAGGAGAATGATATTCACATCAAGCTAGGGTCCAAAGTTTACCATCAGTGTGAGCAGTCAGGAAGTGGGACTGCTTTACGCATGAAAGATTAATAATCCGACTTTACACTGTGCAGAAGAGAAATCCTCTACTGAAGTTCAAAGTGGAGTGTGACCTTGCATGACCTTGGCTGTGATGGGAAGCAACTTTTTGAGTGAACCACTTCTTTAAGCACATCATATCAAACAGTTTAATTAATATGTTGAACCTGGAAAATTATGCTCTACGAGCACTATGCTTTTCAAATTACTGCAGAGTATGTCTGTGGTTTTTAATTCATGTATCTAAGACATACACGATACATATATGATGAAAATTATAGAAGATGTTTGTACGAAGACAAATGTTGAAATAAACTTTTTATATACTGGTTTAAATAAATGAATCCTTTGCAGTTTTATTGTAGATTTATTTAACTCGTGCTGTTGGCTCATATGAAAAACCACCAAAATCATGCACCCATGCCACACACAATACACATCAACAACACACTATTGCCATTAAAAACTATTCTGAAAATTCCCAACTCTTGCATGAGACCCACCACTATTGTAATATGTGCATTATTTGGTAGAATTTAAATGCTTAAATGATGCGGTCCTCTACCTTATGTGCACATCACTTCTTCACATACATTATGCATGCGATTCCTTATCATTGCCTGACATACAGGAATGCTGATGAACATATGACTCACACTATAAAATCTTGGCACACACAGCGAAATCCCGAGAGAATCATGTGACTGGCAGTCTCTGCATACCGCTCTGTTTATACCTGCACTGTAGGTGAGCACACAGGGACATGCAAAAAGTCCTGGATAGCTTGATCTTCAAGTTCAGTTCATCACATCTACATTTAAGCATGTTTCGTTATACATGTGTTACATGTAACCAAATTTGACCTCAGTTTGACAACTAGCTCTACTGTCCTCTTTACATGCATCATCATCATCATGTTACTTTTTGGGCATTAAATCTGATGTCTAAATCAGCACTAGTATCCCCATATTGGTAGGGAGAAAATCCTCTGCATGTATATGAAAAAAATTTACTTGTAGTGCTTTGTATTTTTTCATACATGGCAGTAAATGTACCTCTCTTGAATGCATTAAAAACTGATTGAACTCTTTCTGTTGGTAGATTTGGATAATTTTGTCTGGAATTGTAATCATCAAGTCTGGAAAAGCCACCATATCATCAATTCATACGTTTTTTCGCCGGCAAGGCATAGGAGAATGGCTTTGGCTCAGAAGTAAAAAACAATAACTTTTGAAGTCAACAAAGTGAGATTAGATTTTTTTCCCCACTCGTCTCTGAAGAGTTTCCTTTATGTCCCTCATTATTGTGTGAGTTTTCTATCAAAAGTAAGACCCAGTTGTGGTCAAAAATAGGTTTATTGTTTGTGCTTAAGATCACACAACAGACTGTCACACTGTTATTAACATGCTTCCTTTGTATACAAATACTTTCTATGCAAATTGCCTCTGTTAAAACAATTAGTAGGCAAGCTCATTTGCATGTAACTGTGCTCTGGTAATATCTTTTTTTTCTAAAGTGGAAAAGCACAAGTATAGTTCAAACGAGTTTACTGAGAGCGCAAAGAATATTTTAACCAGCATCTCAAAGAAAAACCTGTTTTCCCAACCAATTCTTTCTCCTTCTTTTTTTGCGTTGTTTGTTTTATTCATAATATTATTTTACCAGGAAGATTTTGGTGATGTGGAACAAGGTCAAAGCCCAGAATACTGCAGGAGGAAGCATGTCAAGTGAGCTGAGAGGAGGCAGAGTGTGTTTGATGGATGCCTGGCAGGTTTAGGGTGGAGACCTCTCACACACACTCTGTCTGCCATTGACTGGCGTGCACTGCTCTTTTTATGAGGTGGTGGAGGGCTGCACTCCCCAGCACAGAGCATCAATCAAGAACGTTCATGTGACTTTAGGGATACAGCAGTGGATGAATAATTTTTTCTTCAGGGTTTTGCTCCGGGACAAATGTGTTGTTAGGTCTTTCCAGGCGTGTTTAAATGATGCTAAAGTAGAGGGTAACTACGATCACAGTGACTGAACAACACTGGCCTCTATAGGCAGCCAGAGGAATAAGAGTAACATGAGGAACTGAAGGTGGAAAGCACATCATTAGAAATAACAAATCTCACTGTGTCTCCCTCTCTTTCTTTCTCTCTCTCTCTCTCTCTCTGTATGTGTGTTTAGGGCTGTATCTGTGAGTGTGACTGCCTTATTTTTTATTATTTGTTTGTGAACATGTCCCTTGCACATGTCTGTTCTCTTTGTGGCTGTGTTTGTTAAAGTCACTCACGACAGCCAAATTGAAGGTGCCATTGTTAGTGTCGGGGGGCACCGGGAGTGAACTTGACAGCTTGACAGCTCTCATTAGCGTATTAGACACAAACAGTGGCACAGATGCTCCCGGTCAGTCCTTGGTCAGCCTGGAGCTTCGCTTAACGGCCTGCTGACAGGTGGCTTTGTGGCACTCTGTCTCATGGTTGACAGGGTGGCAAAGCAGGAGCTCATCTTCACTAGACTGCTGGGATTGCCAAGGACGTTAGATATTTCACAGACATGAATACTGGTCGAGAAAAATGAAATGAATCGTGACGATTATACAAACATGCAACCACAGCTACAGTATAAAGTAAAACATATATAAATAAATGAATGAGACAAACGGGCGGGAGGCATACAATCACATGAACTTCAGGTACTTCTGAAACTATTTGCAGGCTGTATGATTTAAAAAAAATGTATGCAGTAAATATTCATACCACGATGTCTGCCAGATCAGATGACTGCTCGTCTATTTTGTTTTCATCTTTATTATGAAGCAATGCCAGTGAACAATGGCAAAAGTACACATTCAGATACGTGCACTTTATGAAACGCATTAATTAACACAGCATCAAAAACACACACACACACACACACACACACACACACACACACACACACACACACACAAAGCCAGCTCCAGTCTAGTGGTTGGCTTTGGAGTCCGATTCTGCTTTTTACTGTAGCTAGTGTCATTTGTTACGGCACGAAGCTCAAAAGTTGGGCTCTCACTTTCACTCCTCACCAGCTAAAAAAAATCAATGCTAGAGGCACAAAAGTTCTGTTGAACTGAATGGAAGTTAAATGATTTTCCTTTTGAAGTTTTTGCAATGCCTCAAAGGTAAACTAGAGAAGGGTTTGCATGTAATACGGTCAATGAGAAAACTGTGCAGACAAATAGTTTGAGAAAAAAGTAGAAGTGGACCAAATAAAAAAAGAGTGAATGTAGCCAAACAGTGAAAAAGACCAACCTTGTACAGAAAGTTTTTTTTTCTTTTACTTTTACTGTGCTTAGAGTTTCTATGTAATATAATTATCTTTTGTATGCATTCGTGGGTGTATCTTAAAAAGCCCACAGTGCGCACTGAGCACAAAGGAATGTGGGAAACCTTCGGTTTCTCTCCTTGACCTATGTTTGCAACAGGTTGATAACTTATTTGCGGTAGAGCTGCCAAATTACATTAGAAGTCTAAGTCTTGTCTGGCCCAGGCCAGTGTAATTTGTTTTCGGTACAGTATATCACTCTCTGCAACAAAAATACTTTAAGGGACAACAGCAGACAATCATTTTGAATTCATGTCATTGGTAAGGAGGAGGAGGAGGGAGAAGTCCTGATGGCTGAGGGAAGAAAAACTGCTTGTGAAGCATTTAGTCTTCGTGGACAGTGACCTGTAACGCTTCCCTGATTCAAGAATAATGAAAGAATGTTTAAAATGTTTAAAACCATGAGTTGAGAGCCGTGTGGAGGCAATAGATATGCTCGTAATTCCAACACACAATTTAACACCTTTAATTAATTTTACTCAGTTGAATATATTTTATAAAAGAAATGACAAAAGTCACGTTGTCATTTTATCACATTATCACATTATATAACCTGCCGTTATTAATACAAATGGTCTAATTCCACCTACATATGCATTTTGTTATATCAACAGTGAACGGTTCAATGTGAAGCAGTTTCTATTTGAAAAGTAAATCAATTGCTGATATGTGAAAAATACGAAGGCAGGAGGGTGTTTCACACCTCACATAACACTCACGAATGAACCTCCTAAAGAGCTGGCTATGACCGGACTGGTGCATGCTGGGGGCAGGAAAAAACAGAAATGACTCAAATCATGTACACCTGTGGTCTCCAGAATAATTCTCTATATAATTCTCTTTCCAGCCCAGCAGGTTTAATGTAGAATCCAATCATCAGCGTACATTTTATTTCAGAGGAACGGCATTGTTGAAGAGAGAGGGAGAGGGAGAGGGAGAGGGAGAGGGAGAGGGAGAGGGAGAGGGAGAGGGAGAGGGAGAGGGAGTGAAAGCCTGTTCGCAACACTGGAGTGTATTAAAACAACAGTGTGCTTTGGAGGAACGCAGATGTTGCATGAACACAAATCCCGGTAAGGATGCTTGTTATTTAAGAGGCCTTACCCTGAATGTACAAGGGCATAGGTTAGTCATCCCAGGAGGGCTCGGTCAGCTGCAAGTCCATGCAATTTCCCCTTAATCCACTTTAAAGATTAATGTCAAATCATGCCACTGTGTGCATGTTATGAACTCCCATAGTGACTTAGCTGGAGGCTGCATGTGTGTCTGGGTGTATTTGTGCACTGTAGGCTTCAGCCCACGCGCCTGTGTGTAGCTGTGCATTTCCTGAATGTCCTTTAGGAATCCCACCCACACTCAATCACAGGATTTATTCTGATCCTAAAACAGACGGAGAAGAAATGGAAAGAGGTCGCACCGTTAGGTGATCAGTCCAAGAAGAGATGAAGCCATCCAGACCAAACTGAGAAGGACTAACGCCTGATGTGGCACTCTCTTTAGTCACTGCCCATGGAAACAGAACCCCCCCCCCACGTCTCAGCCCAAATAAGATTTTCACTGTCCTCTCCCACATTCCACAAAAAACTGTAATTGTGCAAATCAGTTCTTGTCAGCAGCAATGATGCAAGACGCCTTTAACTCGAGAGCCAAAATACTCTGCTGCCAAAATGAACTGTCCTCATTGATTAACATTATCCATTATCTCTCGAGTCCTGTGAGGAATATTATTGCACAACTAGACAGCGAGAGAGATCCTGTTTACCTTGGGAGTCTAGACTGCTATTCATCATATACTATAGCAGACTGGTTGATATCTGCAAAGACCATTAGAAATAAAATATAAAACATATTCAAATATTTAGTCCATGTACACTTTTTGTTTGTAATAATCAAGCAAGTGATTACCATGTTGTGTTATTATTCACACAGCCTGTCACATCATTATGCACAGTCATGTAAATGGTTGATTAAAGGTTTGTTTACAGATATGACTGAGCCTTGGCTTCACTGAAGGCTAATTGGCGGACTTAAATGAGAATGGGGGTTATTATTTAAGATGATAGCCTTGTGTATTTGTGTACCCAACATGTTTGCACTCCTCTTTTTCACACGAAGGAGCTCACATAGCTATTGACAGAGCATTCTGAACAGATTTGCTCATGAGCCAGGGAAAGTCAATAGCTAGAAATTAAGAAAGTCAACAAAAATAACAAACAGTGGAGGTCCATGCATGAATCTCAGAACATGAAGCAGGATGGATTTCAGGACTGCGCAGCCAACCTTGTATGACAAGTAATAACATCAATATTTATAGTAAGGTCTGATGACATTGTTTGTGGTGTGACTCCCAATCCTTCATCCCTTTTTAACAGATTGCGCTGGCAACGAGAGCGCCGACACGTGGCAGCAGGCCAGGTGATGACCCTGCATTGATAGATGTGGCAGCCATGACGAGGTAACCAGCTTGCCATGGCTATCCGCATCACAGCAGATAATGTCAGAGCTCCCCCCCGACTTGTCAGGAGAACAGCATTTTGTTTGCTGACAACACTGAAAAAACATGCGCTTTGTACTGGGACATGATCTACTGCTAGCATTGTGTGTGGTCCTAATGTTACAGGTACACACCATGTACTAAACGTATTCCAACGGTGGGCTTCAAAGAAGTGCGTGAACTCGAAGGATTTAATTTGGTGCAGAACTATTATAAGATGCTCCACAATGAATCATGTATTTTGCAGCTCATTCATAACAGAGAGTGTTCCAGTCTTCCGTCTACAATGTATTGTATTAAAAAAATGTTTTCAGGCCATTAGATGTGGAGAATATCAAAATGATTCATACATGAAATTCATTAAAATAGTCTGTGGCTCATTATAAGAGAATTAGTTGAAGGAAAGTTTCTGTTTTGTTTTGTGTTTCATTACATCCCTATTAGCCCCAGTTGCTTTCAAACTTTGGGAGTAATTTCTTGTAATTATATTCTTTTTTTTCTTCTAAAGATGTCCTGTCCCACTCTGTGTTGCTATAAGTAAATAATATATTGCTGTAAAATTGCAACATGTCAAGAAAACCATTAAGACAACAATCTGGAACATGGAGAACATGTGAGGTGGCCTTGTGAAGTTGATTTATACTTGATGATCATTTGAAGAAAAAGCAGTGTCTTACTCTCAATCTAAAATGGTCTTGTTGTTGATGGTGCTAAAAAAAGATCTAATGCTAATGAAGGGAAAGATAAAGGTAGATAAAAACAAGACACTTGTGTAAAATTACATCTCATTATTCCATACAAAAACACAAGTCTGCAATCTGCTAAAATGTTGCAGAACAGCTTCGGGCAGCCTGACAGCTAGCTCATGTTGTCACAGTCAATATCATCACTCTTTCTCTGAGTTCCATGTAACATGTTGCCTAATGTGTGTACCCATCCATACCGCCGGTGAAATCCATTTTACAAAATCCATATGGCACTTGTTTTACGATGACGTTGTGCAGATGCGTCACATTACTTAGCATCTGAAATCATTTATGAAAACAAAAGCAACCCACGATATTGAATGTCAAACCATTGTTCACGCTTATGATTTGATGAGTGACAGAGCTCAAAACATCAAATAGGCAGTTTGGTGAAACTCCTCATTGACCCAGAGAATACAAGAGATGTGTACTCCATTCTTCACATTTCAAAGCAAGAATCTCTGTGGATGCAAACAGACACAAGGAGGAAACCAAATGAATTGAAGTGAATAGCTGATAGTGACATGATGTGTTGTTGTTTTTTAATGACAAATGACAAACAAGTCAGGTGAAGATTAGCATATGTAGACTATTGAATAAATCAATGCACACAGATCACCTAATAGGGAATTCGCAACATAAATTTTCTAGTTTTACTTCCTTCCTTAGGCTCCTTTGGAAAAACTTTACGACATTGGAACCTATAAACAAGGTATTCATCGAAACAAATTCTGAATAGACGTGTGCATCATAAATAAATAAACCAAACATCCTCCCAAGTAACATGGTATAAAGATCAGTTTGCTCAGTTTTACTCAATGAAAAGAAGGAAGCAGTGTTTAGGAAGGGGGACACCATCAATCATTAAGTCTGCTCCAGTTATTACCACCGCAGTGATATATTTGTGACAAAGGCTGCAAGTGCAGATAGCTTATAAAACAATAGTTATTTACTTGAAGCCCACAAGGACACACATATACTCACTCACATATTTGCTTAAACATACCAGATGTAATTCCTGATCTAAGTTTATCAGTATTTTTACAGCGTTTTGCAATCGAATACACACTTATTGCAGAATCTGGCTCGTAGTGTCCACACTCTACACACAAAAGCCAAATAAGACATAACACTTGGAGATTAACATCTCACTTCTATAAAATTAAAATTAAACTCTGCAATCACAACCTAGAAATCCTTTTTGAAAATGGCATTTTTGTAACGAAATGATACACACATTTATTTGACTCTTTGAATGACTCTTTCAAAGCAGCTACACACTGACTATTTCACACCAAACACTGCTGTCTTGTAGTACTTTGTACACCTTTTTTATTTTATCATTGAGGCCTCTGTAAAAGATTGTTCCTCTGTAGTTTATCTACTCACATGCTGACAATGAAAACAAAAATAGAACATAACCTCAGTCCCCACATGAAGATAAAGGAAAAAATATGCGGTTGGCGCTTCTCATGTATTTGAACTACATTTCCCACACACCACAGCCTCATTTTCATTGCCCATAATCCTTTGCGACGCTCCACCGCTCTCAGGAAGAAGAAGGTCGCATAGAACAGCGTTGTACCGAAGCAGAGAAGAAACAAGGCTTTAATCATGCTGGGACAAGCTGTAAGGCGGTTCACTACGTCTGCTGTTCGTTCTTCACACTACTCTGAAGGACCAGGGAAGGTGAGGTTATCTCATTAAAGCAGCATTTTGGTTTAAAATGTGATATTGTCTGTATTCGGCCTTGTGTGTTAGCGAGCCTAACTTGGAGGTCATGTCTGTCACTAGACAAGAGCGTGATCGTAATGCTAGCTAAACTAGCCACAGGATGGGCATTTTATCCTATACAATGTTTAAAAAATAAATAAATAAATAAAGATATCAACAGCCTTTTGACAGCAAGTGTGGATTTGTTGAAGGACACCCTGTTGGTTAGCAACATTAGCGCTGTGGCTAAGAGGTTGTTAAGTGCTAGCTAACTCCGTCAATGCTGCCAAGTTAGCTTTAGCTAAAACTTCAGCAAGCCAGAATAAGACCGTTGGAGCTGTCTAACATGATGCAGGTGCGTTGGTAAGACGCAAGAACATCCACACATACTTGCAGTAGTTTTAATATGAATGCCTCAACGAAGTTGCTCATTAAAATCCCTTCCGGCTAATTGCTGAATGTTAAGGTCACAGCTAACTAGATGTTAACAACAAACTAAATAATCATTGAGTAAGTTAGATTGCCTTTAAACTGCAGTTTGCTTCCTCTAGAAAGAAATGCAGAATAATAAAGATAGTGGACTATCTATACTAATAGCATTCAGATAAACTTGGCAGTTTATTCTAGTACAGCACATGGATGAACACAATGAAGGGATGTGGTGTTTATGATGTATATTTGGGCTAAAGTTGAATGATATAAGGACACCTTCTGTTTTATGCAACGTCGATTTTGTCAGCGGAACTATTGGGCTTGATTCATATTATACAAATATTTGCCGCAGTGGCATTCTTTTATTTCAAAATGTGAGTCACATGAAGACTCCGGTCGCAGATTTAAAGGTATTCTCGAGTTTTTTTCGAATATGCTCTGTCATTATTATATATTTCACAGGCAATCCCGGAACTTTCAGTTGCATTTTTACCTTGAGTCAGTCATTTCTGACCTCTGGCTGCCTTGTAATACTTGGCTGCATTATGAAGCTCTTTGCAGTTATTCTGCATATAGTAGGACTGGTAATTTAGAATTAAACTGTACAATAACTTGTTCATTGCCAGGCAGAGATTTAACATATGTATCAAATGTAGAATTAGAGTGCTTTCTAATAACAGTGCAGTCAAAAATAGCAAGGTTAAATAGTTGAGTAAGCAGTAAGGTAATCCAAGGAGTTAAATTAAATTCACAATTCTCTCTCTCTCTTTTTACAGAACCTGCCATTTTCCGTGGAGAACAAGTGGCGTCTCCTCGGCATGATGGTGGTGTTCTTCGGCAGCGGCTTTGCATTTCCCTTCATCGTCGTCAGACATCAGATCCTGAAGAAGTAAAATGGACCAATGCTACCAACAGCCTTTAAGGTAATTACTGCCATCTTTATCTAAATATCTGCCTTCATTAAAATGTCAGGATGATGTGGCATTTACTTCAGCCTTGGTTTGAACAGTGACCTGAGACAATGACAGTCCTGCACTGAGCCTCTTTAGTCGTTTGCTCAGTGGCATATCTTAAACGAATTATCTGTAGGTCTCTGAGTGACGGCAACAAATGTCATGTGGGTTTATCGACGCTTGTTTAGATAAGCTTGCACTTTAGCAAGGTAATGTGACAGTTTATTGCAGACATTGATGTGTATCAGGTGGGAGCAGGTCAGAGTTGTTGTCACATTTATCTTTACTGGTGTTTACTCAGAAATTGCTTTTCTGTCATTGGGTGTATGGAAGTCATCTAATCCTTTTTTGCCCTATTTTCTTGTTCTCCCTGCAGGTTGTCAGCTGGAACATATTTTATCCATCTAGGAGAATGGGAATCTCTTAATTTTTCTTGTAAATAAAGTATCCTAAAATATAACAAATGAGTGTCTCTATTTTTTGCAATACCAGAATATGTTTTATATTTAAATACATACATACATACATACATACATACGCGTGCGAGAGACAAGCTGTGGACATATTTGGTCATGAGTTCATCCATTTATTTTATTATCAAGCCTTTTCTTGTCCAACTTTTGGCTGAACAACAAGCGAGAGTGTGGCCTAAGGAGATCAACACCCTATATATATCAAGGTGTGCATAATTATTAGGCAGATTATTTTCCACAGGCAAAATGGGCCAAAAAAGAGATTTAACTGACTGGAAAGTCTTTCAGAGAAATGCAGCACTCTTGTAATTGCTAAGATATTGGGGCGTGATCACAGAACCGTCAAACATTTTGTTGCAAATGGTCAACAAAGTCGCAAGAAACGTGTTGAGGGAAAAAAAGACGCAAATTAAATGCCGAAGAATCAAACGTGAAGCTTCCAGGAGCCCATTATCCTCCAGTGCTGTCATATTCCAGAAAGGCAACCTACCTGGAGTGCCCAGAAGTACAAGGTGCTCAGTGCTCAGAGACATGGCCACGGTAAGGAAGGCTGAAACCCGACCACCACTGAACAAGACGCACAGTAAGTTCAAACGTCAAGACTGGGCCAAGAAATATCCAAAGGTTTTATGGACTGATGAGTGACTCTTGACCAATCAGTATCGGGCACAGAGCTCCACTTTGACTAAGACGCCAGCAAGGTGGAGATGGGGTACTGGTATGGGCTGGTATTATTAAAGATGAGCTTCTTGGACCTTTTCAGGTTGAAGATGGACTCAACATCAACTCCCCAACCTACTGCCAGTTTTTAGAAGGCAGTCGTACAGGAAAAAGTCAGCATCTTTCAAGAAGACCATGACTTTTATGCAGGACAAAGCTCCATCGCATGCATCGAAGTACTCCACTGCGTGGCTAGTCAGTAAAGGCCTTAAAGATGAAAGAATAATGACATGGCCCCCTTCCTCACCTGACCTAAACCCTATTGAGAACTCGTGGGCCTTATTAAACGGGAGATTTACGGTGAAGGAAAACAGTACACCTCTCTGAACAGTGTCTGGGAGGCTGTGGGTGATCGTCAACAGATCAAGAAACTGACAGATTCCATGAATGGAAGGCATATTACTGTTATTGAAAAGAAGGTCAAAAAAGTTAAAAAAAAAAAAAAAATAATTACAATTGAGATGGGAACATTTTCGTTTTTCATTTAGTTGCATAATAATTCTGCACACTAATAATTGCCCAATAATAATAATAATAATTGTACACACATAGATATTCGCCTAAGAAAGCCAAAACCTCACTTTTACTTTATTAAATATTCAGGTTTGAGGTTTAACATGTTTGGATTGACCGAGAGCACTGTAGTTGTTCAATAATAAAATGAATCCTCAAAAATACAACTTGCCTAATAACTGTGCACACAGTGTATAGTAACATGTTCAAGAACACGTTTATTTTTTAAGATGATGGCGATCAAATCTAGACTGTAAAAACTGATTACAAGTTAGTACCCTTTGATTAGATAAATGCACATAGCAGGGAGTGAGTAGTATCCTAATCGGGGTCGCTGGTGTGCTGGAGACGATCCCCGCTAACATTGGCCCGAGACAGGCTACAACCTGGACAGGTTGCCAGGCTATCATAGGACAGACAACCATTCACGCTTACATTCACACCTACGGGCAATTTTAAGTCATCAATTAACCTTTAGCAGTATGTCTTTGGACTGTGGGTGGAAACTGGAAAACCCACGTGAAAATGGTTGCAAGTCTAAAAACACTTAACTGCAACCTTATTCAAGTGCCTAGTAGATCCCTACTGATTCATATTATCTAGCCTGTTGGCATACCAACAACATGTTGTGGAAGTTAACAGAGAACCCATAACTTTATGAATTTAAACCATTTGTCACCAGCAACCCAAAGTGAATGAATAAAGTGGAAATTCAAATTCAGTGTGAGGGGGCTTGCATTAAAGACTCCAGTCCTCCTGCCCTTACAGCTCTTCTGCGATTGTTCCCTCACTCTATAGCTTAGCTCTTCAGCTGAACTCTACTGAATAACCTATTTTAGTTCAATTAACCCTCTGCTTCCAGCTAGAATTATCCAAGGACAATGTATTAAAAAGGGGAGGTCGAATGTAACAGTTGGGAGGTTTTCAGTGCACCTCCATTCAGGTCTACCTCATGTCTGAAGTAATTTTCAAAAGCCGGCTATGGTTAGTTTTTCATTTCCTTGAGCTGTACAGCAAAGAGGTGCCTGGTTGGGCGCCCTAAATACATAAGCAGAGACATCCGGGGACAAGCTGTAAGCACGGGAAACAACCTGGCGTATACCCTCTGATTCTCTCTCTCTCTCTCTCTCTCTCTCTCTCTCTCTCTCTCTCTCTCTACTCAGCCAACGTGTAAACCTGTCAGGTGGTTTTGTGTTCCCTTGCATTCGTAATGATGTCACACTGCGAGTGCCTTTGGGCTTCCTGGATGGAAGAGCATTCAGGTCATGCAGCTCTTGCTCGGCAGTGATAAAGTTATCCGACATTTAATGGGGTCAACAAGTGGGAGCCAATCTTTCATTGGAGTGTTGTATTGTCCTCACTTAGAATAGGTTGACTTTTGTTCCGTAGCTGGCGGGTAGGAAGAGAGGCTTTTCTGGTCAAAACACTGCTCAACACAAACATGACACCTTGTATTCTCACAGCAGACCAAATGTTTGTTACCAAAAGCGCATAATTAACACACACACACACACACACACACACACACACACACACACACACACACACACATCCGACTAATATAGTAGTCTAATCAGCACCTTTTCTGTTTGCATGCACCTTCAAGGTAATAATCCATCTCTAGGCAGGAGATCAGGTGTAGTGTCATTTCCATGCGTTTCTGTTAGAAGGAGAGGCGGAGAATGGGAAAACGTCAGCGCTGCATAATGCATGTAATTGTCATTCTGCTCAGTGACATAATCTCAGTAGCTTTTCTGTTTACCGAGGAAACTGCTCAGCCCATCTCGGCCTTAAACAGCAACCCCTTTCTCAGAATGCTCTTTCTCAGTATGTAATGAACCATCAGGATTAAGTGTGTAAGCCCGCTTTAGTTGATGTCCTTCAGCTCTTGACACAAGCCATACTTCACGGTTACTCTTTTTGAGTGCATCTCAACGATCACTCTGCTCTGTTCGCAGGGGAAAAAAGGGAGCACTCGAGTGCCATCGGAGACAAATAAGTCTCATTGAATTAATATCCCATCCAAAGTCATTTATCAAAAAAATCGAATCAATCACACGCTCGCCCACATATGCTTGGAAGGTGGCTCTAAAAAGTATAATAATCCTCTTTAAAAGACAGTTCATTAATTAATCCAAGTTATTTTATTCAGTCCAGTAAAGAAGTTTGGTTCCATGTTGTTAGAGTAATAAACATGTGAAAGCTTCACTTTTCTGCTCTCGACTCTTGACAGTAGGGCTCAGCAGCTGCTTTGCATTCTTCAAATGGTTTAGCTGGGTGCTACAGTACGCCTCAGCACGCAGACTGCTGCTTTAGGAATGTCCCCAACATTTGGACCCTTTTGCAGAAAAAGAGAGATTATAAAGAGACATGCATTTGCTCCCCCAGAGAGTACAAATTTAGACCGGAATTGACACTTTGAGAGATCGAGTCACATTATCTGAGCATCCCAGTGTAAAAAAACATGCACTAAGGAGTGTGTACTTTTTTTTTTGTCATGAATGTTTGATCTATTCTCTGCCGTTTTACTGCTAACTGGGGCTTTTAAGAGTCCAAGTTGATGCCAGACTCTGGCAGTGAGGACAAATTGGACACAATGCTGTTATCTGGACATAGACCAAGCTGCAGTGCTGGCAATCTGAAAAGTAGAAAAGGGTGTGATGGCACAGGGCATGTAGCAGGAGGTCCTATGGTGCCCACAATAGTCGACATCACACATTTTGGATGGGCTTGCCACATTCACTGTGTGGCACTTTGAGCGGCTGCAGGAAGGAAGCAGGGGTGAGACAGAAAAAGAATACATTACAGGGGGATTACGCACCCAGTATGCCAAGTCTCTTGCGGAGTTTGTCACGCTGCATTTACTATGTAAGTGTGGGGGGAAATGAAAGAGAAAGGGAGTGCTGTTGTGTGTGTGTGTGTGTGTGTGTGTGTGGGGGGGGGGGGGTTGCCAGAGTTTACGGCTTCATTATAGCCAATATCTGGTAAATTCATTGTAATTGTCATTCCAAATGCTTTACATTCCCTGGCACACAGGCACTAATTAAAACAAAGTATAGTCATTAAAGATCAATTCCATACCAGCTTATCAACACTTTGTGATTGGTTAACACTATGCATGCTGATGAAATGAACAGCTTACCTACAATTACTGCGGTGAAAGTCTTTACTGTACATATAGTAATGCCTCAGTTGCCGCATCACATTTTCTTTATTTTCCCTTTTATCCAACAAACTAATATAATTGTATGTTTGTGCAGTTATGTAAATCCCCTTATTTGCAGTATTTGTGGCCATTCCTTGCAGCCTCTGTAGACTGTTTAATAATAGACTTTTCTGCATCTCACGTGTGGAATCTAATTATAGACTCATTTGCACTTCAGAGGAGAAGATAGTTGGCTTAGCTCGGTGTAAAGCATGCACAGCCATCTAATAAGAAGACTTAACCTTTCATTGAATCCCTTCCGTTAGCGGCACATTTCACATTCAACCACAGTATTATAGTCAAACAATTACATACAGTCAGTCGGTGTGAGAGGACTCATTAGTGATTGACGGTTGTATAAACATTTACTTACTCTGAATGAGAGTGGGTGCCTGACAAATACTCCACAGACTAAATTACCCCTCTGGGTGAGTCGGATGAGCTCTAATCAGCACCGTTGTAAACATCTTGAAAAGCAGCATTTCTTTGTACCGACCAATCAATGAATTGGATCCAAAAGCAGCGACGCTCTAGATGCGGCCCACCAATCGTATCAACATGACGACAATAGGAGGTGAAAGCAGCTGTCTCCAGTCGAAGAACAGCACCCTGACACTGCACTGTCTGTCAATAAAGTTTCAAGGACACGCTGAACTCCCAAGTTTCCCTGCTAAGCCCTACCTAGCTTCTCTGTTTACCACACTCTACCTCAAAGATGCTGACTTGAAGAAGTGCAGAGCTGTCAGCGCAGGAAGATGAAGTGTACATGCACCTCCCACTTCGTCAGAGTGCCTCAGCCAGGAACTCTACACAATTAGTCCAGAACCTCCAGGGGATGACTGTTCATAGGAGATGAATGCACGCGGGGTACCAAGTCGACTCATATATGTGTTTGTGTGCCTCTTTGTATGTCACGGAGAAAAGAGGTGCAAGAGAGACTTTAATGTTTGACGCAATTTAGCAAACAGTCTGCGATGAGGATAACAGAGAAAAACAGTCTCACCAACAGAACGGAGTATATCAAAAAGCCACAGCGTCAGAATCACACATCATTTTACAATATAGATAACTACGCCCTCTCGGTGCTACACAGATTGCACTCTGCAGCCTTTATCATTCATTAATGTTGCAGTACCTTTGCTGAGAGAAAAATACATGCTTTCAACCACCTCAAGAAGACCTGGCCCCTTTTTCTTTTTCTTTTTTTTTTGGGAGATCACAAGGACGTGGTGAAGACAAAGTAGGAAAATATGTCATATGTCACTGTAGGATTTTTTTCTACATTCAGTTTGAAATGAAAATAATGGGTTCAGAGACCTGGTAGGGAACCCAGGTGGAGATCTGAAAGTAGCATAATCTCAACATCCCCTCCAGCCCACTTTGGAACCCAAAGCGCTCTTCAGTTCAATAATGCAACACTACACACTGCCAGAGCTAATAGCAGCAAGTTTCAGGGTGAAAAAGTTTTCATTTGAAATAATCATGCCTACTTCAGTCCACGTTCTGCCACATCGAGCCTTATGTTAATGCCTCTGAAGGGTCGGATGTGGCTGAATGTGCATTTTTCTCTCTTTTTTATGTGAGCTCTGTTCCTGCTCAATGAAAAGCACATATTTCTATCTTTATGTCTGTAATAATATACTTTTTGGCATATAAAATTGCCAGCTAAATCAAGAAGTTTTGAGATCTTTTGTCTGGGGCTAGTGCATACTGTCTAGTTCCCAGGCCCCTGTGGCTGAACATCAAGTGATTTGAATTTAATTTGAATAAAAGTCTCTCCGTTTTGTATTTTTCTGAAAGTTGCATGTCTAATTAAATTCATTGTAACAACTGACTAATCTAAGGCCGGCAATTTAAATCAGCCAAACATCATCTTTTATTTTCTGCCACTGCTGCTTCACAAAAACATATTTTTATTGCTGTGAAGCAGTACCGATCATCCACATAGATGCTCCATATAAATGTCAGCAGGCGTATTCACTGTAACAACCCCCTCTCAGACTGGGTTGGTTGGGTTCCATGTGATCTGCATAGAAGAAGAAACAGAGGAAGATATCTTTTTTTCTCTAATGAAGCATCTCCAGAGAGGCTTTCTGTTGCGACGGAACAGCACGAATGTAGTGTGGGAATAAGGTCTGACAATGTGAGACTACTAGAGATGGAAAGTGAAAGGGATGGCAGAAAAAAAGGAGGGCACAGTTGATCATTTGTTGTTGTTTTCTCTGCCATGTTTTTTTTTTTTCCCCCCACAGAAAGAGAAAAAAATATTTGAACCTTTTTTTTCTGGTCCGGAAGCTGTTGCTCTCCAGTGGTCTCTCTCTCTCCCCCCCCCCCCCCCTCCCCCCTGGAACAGATGTACAGACATTGTTCAAGTACATCCACGGGAACACTACTGAAATATGCATACAGTATTAACATAAACGTAAGAACACATCCATGAGTCCAAACACATAAAAATATGTCATATTTCTGTTAAACCTATACAGCCAAACAAAACTTTAGAGAGTACATCTATCTTGCCTTAATTTGCAAAAATGACTGTAAAGACTAAGCAGACTAAATGCAGCTGTTGTCCAATCAGCAGTTCTCCCTTACATTGGTGCCAGATATGCAGGCTAGCAATGTCTGCAAAGTCTTCACTTTATAATATACATGGAGCATAGTTGAATGTTGCTCATGCTATTTTTACTTACAGACAGCTGGATTGGAGACAAACAACAGAGAAATATTGATGCAGTACAGAAATGGATAAAGAAGCTGCACAGGTTCAGGAACCATGCCTCCACAATTGTTCACCATTGGGAACAAACACTGTCCTGAAGTCTGAGAGTCAGCTGTTTTATAGTTTTTGCAACTTTGTTTACCATATTTGTGATATTTCATATGTGGTTCTGGAGAACTCTCCCAGGACTGAGATGCAGAGGTAGAAAGGCCTCATAATGGTGCACCATTGTACAGTTGGTGGGTAGCATAATAGCTCCCCCATCTGGACAAAAATAAACTATCAGGCTGCAACATGCAATGAGTTTCTGGGAGACTTCAAATAATTGCAGTGCCAAGGTTACAGCTGCCGCATGATGAGAAAATTACTCTGCTGGAATCAACGCTCTTTATAGTTTAAACAACTTTTCAGTTGTTTTTATTTCTCATAGTCATGTCCTTTGATTGTCCCACATTCATATTAATGATAAGTAACTCAGTACAGGTCAAACTCATTACATGAGTGGCACAGTAAGAGTCCATACAAACACAATTTGATCGAGCATTGTTTTTGTGTTTGTGTTTGTTCAGAGGGCAGGATGCAACAATAAATGTTTCCTTTGAAGGTGGGAACAGAGCTCCAACAGAGATGCAATAAAAGGCAGAACTGACGACAGGGGGGAAATGAATGAAAGGCTTGTACATCGCAGAGACATGGGGAGGGGGAGGGGACTGGGGCAGAGGAAGGCACGGGGTGCTCCGATTGGCTTGTTTCTCTGCAGACCACTCTCTTCCAGGATGTTCTTTGGACGCCACAGATGTTTAAATAAAACAAACAGGCACAATTCGGGTTGGCCCGAGTTCAGTTGGGTCTGTGAATGGTGCCTTTCAAAGCCTCGCTGAACCACATGGCGCCCAGGACCTCAGCCACAACGCCTCACTAGACAAACTCAATATTGCAAAGATAAAAGGATCAAAAACCTCTTGTATTCTTTTATTTTTTGGATTCCAAAGAGGCATAAACATTTGTTGTAGAATTTAGATGGTATTTTGAATGTGCCACTGCATGAAATGCAATCCCTGTGGTACTTTCAGCATGAAATAACCCTGCAGATGGACATTTTTCTAAACATCCTTCAGATCTGCTGTGAATGATGAGCCGTTTAAAGTTCTGTTTGGTGAAAAGCAAAACTTTGTTTTTACAACAATTACTCAAAGTTATCCACACTTAATTACCTTTCCCTTTTCAAAAGGATAAAGACCACTCAAAAGTTTCTTAAGAATTGTATCTTGTTAGATATCTCGACTTTTACAATGCAGGCTAATCAAGTGAGAATTACTGTTATCCTATTCCTCTTTGCAGTTACAAAGACACTTTTAGTGTGTGTGTGTGTGTGTGTGTGTGTGTGTGTGTGTGTGTGTGTGTGTGTGTGTGTGTGTGTGTGTGTGTGCGTGTGTGTAAGTCTTAACAAACAAAACTATCCCACCGTTCCGAAGCCTCTTCACTCTGATAAGAGAGGCCAAGATATCCAATTAATAAGAGAGGTTAGAGTTGGCTTTCCACTGGCTGGTCCAATCACAGTAGGTGCCCCGGTTAATTTGGTGAACAAAGTCATGGCAGGGTTGGTTGGCCACTTAGGGAAAGCGAGGCGAAGGAGACAAGATGGATGAGAGGAGGCATGATAAGGACTGAAGGAAAGATTGCGGCCCCCTGACAGCTCAGCTTGCATGGCAAATGAGGAAGCTGACTGAACAAAAACATTTGCTGAATCTGTAATGAGAACGATCAGACCACTTCAGGAGAAGCAGTGTGCTACAACAGAAACCAAAACCACAAAACCACAAAAAAAATGTTTGCGACAACCAAAGATAAGTCCACTGCAGCAGGGTTTAAAGCCTCGGTGGAATGATTATTTGTGCATAAAGTCTTCGAGTCAATGCCATTCCACAGTTCCAGTTTTGTCAAGACTCATAGCTCAGCTCTCTGTTACACAACTAAATCTGTCTGCAACATTTTCTTTTTTTCTTTTTTTCTCAGTCCAGAGCAGTTGGACATGAAGGGAATGGCTTTCAGATGTGACATCTGGCTCTTTCTATTTCTGAGTCCCCACATGGATACACAATCAAACGCATCACTCACTTGACTCTACCCAGGAAGCCGGTGACTCTTCACTCTGCAATGGAAATGTCTGAGCTTGCAAAAAACATTGATAGATGTTGCCAAAATATAGTACATAATACACACTTCATTGGGACTGAAAAGCAGTCTCAACTTTGACAGGCAGCCATGGACGACGCTCAAGCACATCCACTGTCCCTAAATTCATGTACAGACACTGATGGCAGTTTTGCCTCAGGAAGCTGAAAAATATTCAATTCTCTCTCTCTCTCTCTCTCTCTCTTTCTCTCTCTCTCTCTCTCTCTCTCTCTCTCTCGCTCTCTCTCACCCTGAATCTGCTATCTCCGTCACATCTTTGGTTTAGGAATCCAAACTGATGGCAGGCAGACTTCTTTTCAAACTTTGAAAAAAGTGACTGAATAGAACATGTAGCCCTTCAGCTCCTGGGGGCTCTGAGACTCCAGAGCTTTCTTGAGTGGTGCATTTCAAAAGTGGAAAAAATAAAACTATTTGAAACAAAGAAGGTGGAGAAGAAACAATATATATATATATATATATTCCAAGAATAATTCAAAATAATGATAACCTTAGAAAGCAAAGGTAAGAAAGTGATTTATGCAAGTTGGATTGGAGATATTATTTGTTTAATAAAAAGAAATCCCTCGCAGAACTTTAGCCACACATTACCAGAATTTCACTGTTGTTTCATCATTGCCAGTGGAGATCTAAACTCGTTAATCTATTAGTTATAAGCTCTTAAAGAAGCCATTCTCAGCAGTATTATCTTGATGCAATGTCATCATATCATAGAGTGCCCTTATTCTGAATAAATGTTTTCATCTCTACTTGAAAAGCTTCCCCTAGGGCTATATCATAATATTTCATTACTTCGGAGTAATTTTCTCAGGAAAAAAAATGAACGAAGTATGTAAGCTTAATTCGATGCAGCTATGGTCTTTTAGAGTTTGAAATTGAATTTCACCTACCTTCAAAGTCTGGTAACACAATTAAGCTTAGTTCCTTGACTTTAAATGTGATTTTGTTCTCAAGTGTCTTTGTCCTGACTGTCTTTTCTTCCAAGTTAATTGCATTTCCAGCAGGTGTTGTTCAGCAGTGTAAAATGGGCATTCATGACACCTAACTTCGGCTGCCCTGTTGTCAAATACCTCACTGCAAAGTGAAATGAATACCTTTGTATTTTTAGCTGAATGGAATTTGGGTAAAAGCAGACGTCTATACACAAGCAAAGGAAATGTGGGGGATTCTTTCAATGTTTTGTTACTGAATTGGTTTTGTGTTCTCACCCCACATTTAGATATTTTCTATGGTTCATTAATTTCGCTTTTCTTAGTAAGATGCCAAAAAGGTCCCCTTAAGTTAGGGTGAATTGCCTGCTTTAGAGAGGAAGAAAAGATGGTCTAATTAAACTATGCCCTCCGTCACTCTATTTAACCTCTGACTGATTTTTTAATGAGTTACTCAAATGGAACAAGTTTGATTTATATTCCATTTATTCATGGGCACATAAATTTGAAAAATATAGGTTGGCTCTCCCCAGTCTTGACTTATCGCATTAAGGCAATTAAAGTCTGTAAAAGTGAGAGTTAATATTTGTTAAACACTTCCTCCTTAGTATAAGAGCTAATTAATCCTTCACAGTCATGCTCACAACAAATACATGGATAAATGTTAATGCACATCTTCTGGGAGTGAATGACTCTTACATTCAGGGTGAGGATGGGGACAGACACAAGAAAAGTACAAGCAAAACAATGAGGAGTCTGTTGGGTTTTGTAAATACATATTATAGCTGAGTATCCGGCTAATCAGTCTGTGCAAGCCCAGTGTCCCCGGAGACTCCTCAGCAGCCATCTGTGAATGAAGCAGAGAGAATAAGCAACAGGGAGTTTGGGGAGTCTGTAAATGCTGAATTAAATCTGCACTAGCAGCTGCAAAACGAGAAAAGTAAGACGTGGTGACCTGGAAGCAAAATGCATAAAATAAAAAACCTGCTTTTGTGATGGTGAGAAAATAATGCATAAATGTTAGTATGCCAAGGTTTCTCAGTGGAGGAGAAACGCTCATTAGACTTGCAAAAAAAAGGTTCAAATGTTAACTGTATTTCTCATTTCCATCACAAAGCTATACGCTTGTTTATAAAATATGTATGAGTGTAGCCAGGACAGATTTATCTTGAGAGAAATGCAAAAACTGAAACTTTATGAAATAATGCCGCACAATGCATTTAGCAGCAACTGTGCCCTCTTCTAAATAAGGGGACTAAGTGATTGTATGAGTGACTGAGTGAGGAAATGACTGATTGAGGGAGAAATGGAGGGAGTAGGGGAGGAGAGAGGGAGGGGGTCAGTGAGTTTGGGAGGGAAGGAGCAGACTGCTCTATCATCTCTACCCAGACACCACTGGGATTTAGAGTGAGAGACAGTATAGAGTGGTGGAGAGACAAATCGCTTCTCTTGACCTTTGAGAGAATAGTCACATTGTTATAATCTACAGAGGGAGGGTTATCCATAATATTGGGGTTTTCAGTTTCGCTCCAGAAAAGTACTCTCCCAACATACGGCTGAGGAAGATAAGGATGGAAGCATGGAGCTCGGTACTTGACCATGTTTGTTGGTGTTTGATCTCTGAGAGCTCTGGTGGTTATGCGAGAATGTCATTTATCACACAATTTAAAATGAACCTGAATGCACTGTAAATGCACAGGTCAGTTTAGAGATTTGTTCCAGCTGGATCATAAACATCTTCTTTTCACTGCTTTTAGCTTAACAGTTCGTTGAGATCCTGAATGCTGAGATTTCCACTTTATGTGCCTTCATTAAATTCTAACTGGTGCTGTAATTCTTCTCTCTTTGATTCAAAAGCTCTTCTCTGCACTCTTTCTTTTTTTGCCTAACAGAACATGTGGGGTATAGCCTGCAGTGATGTGCAAGCAGTACTGCAGCATTATGGGCCTTTTTCAACGGCTACAGTAAGGAGGTTAGCATTATGGACTGGTGGCGCCTGTCACTGTGGTGTGCACCGCACTCTGATCTACATCGTTCTGGGCTTTAAGTACTACTTCATGCCCTGAGCAATTATGTGCCGCTACACTTTGGTCTGCTGCATAAAAAAGCTGAAGATCTATTAGTGGGAACAGTACCGTTTCTGATAGTGAATAATTCATCTGTTGCATTACTGTAGAAATGATTTAGATCTTTCTGTGGACGGCTTGATTCACTTTCACCTGTCATTTCAAACAGCCAACTCTATCACGAGAGCGTTTAACGGAGCTTTTTCTTATGGGTAGAGCACAGTGTTTAAAAGAAATGTTGTTTGATATCCTTAATAATCAACAGTATTTTCAGGTGACACTTTCCTATCTGTCCTTTCTCACCCAGTGACACACTATATGATTTTTTTTCTGCAGCACTGGCAGCATGCCACCCGTATTTTTTTGATTTTCATTACTTTTCTCCAGCACTTTTTCCCTCTCCTTCCCACTCAGAGATGCTTGATGAATGGATGCAGTGTGGTGGAATCAGTTCATATATTTCTAGCAGACACTGCAGCCCCTACACCTGTTTGCTCCTCATGCATCATCTCTAATCATCATCCCTGCCATGAATACTCATTCAATTTGTGGGGAATCCCTATCAGTTATGCACTGAATCTGGGTCTAATGGTCCACAGTTGACAGGGCAGGAGGCAGCATGCTATTACAGCACATACAGTGAGATCATGTCTTCCTGCACGTTCCAATGAATCCAACAGGAGCAGGCCCAGTTGATTCAGTGGCACCTCATCACCCAGACACATTAATAACTGCCACAAAGACTCAAATGACTTATGAGGTTGTAAAAAAGCATCATCCTCCACGAACGGTGTGCTGTACAACATAATCAATTACAGGAGAGCACACATACATGCCACTTTATTATTACAAATAATAAATGAACATTAGGCAGCTGGTAATGCAACCAATTTGTCTTTCTGAGGGTTGCTAATGGCGCAAAACACTCTGCTTGAACTCACCCTAAAGAACTTTGTATATTCCAGCACTTTCCATTAAAAATTGAAACGCAATCAGTGTTGTAATCTTCGGCTACAACTCTTGCTGAAGTCAATGGTGCTGAAACAACAGCCAGCCAATTCAATCTAATATCAATCAATCATAGGATTTTGCTCGTTGGAGAAAAATGCTGAGACTGAGAGATGGAGGCAAGTTCTGCTGGGGATGTATACACAGCCAATGCATATTCTGAGACAAATGTGAACTGATTGAGGTACTAAATATCCCCCAAAGCCTGCTATGGCAGTATGAGTTTTACGTCACGTGTGAGCACAATGCTTTGAACTCTATTTGACCTTCTATAAATATGTTTGCTCATTCTTTAAACTTGGAATGTCCTTGTCTGTGTGCTCCGTTCGCTTCCTATACTCATTAAACCGATATAAAAAATGATGATACCGGGCCAAGCTGTCTGAGTCGTCTGTAGTGTGGAATACAAGAGTGCCAGTCAGACCCCCCCCCCCCCACCCACACACCCACCCACACACACACACACACACACACTCAGCTCTAATGAAAGAGATGAATTGTTGCTCTGAGTGTCCAGCGTTTCACAGAAAGTGACGTTAGTAAGAGCCACAATAAAGCTGTATCTCATATCCACAAAGGGAGGGGAAGTGTTGGTTCTGCATACACTGTGTGGTATAGTTTGTGTGTTTGTGTGTCTGAAAAAGCCTAGGAAGGCGACAGGCACAAGGGTGGAGGGGGTGGTGGGGAAGGAAGAGAGAGAAAATGTACACACACACACACTGCAGCCCTCCTTACCCCTACAATTCAGTGGCTCAGTAAAGCCCAGACATCGTAAACAGGATTTATGTCATTTAATTAAGCTTTTGTACAATTACCTTTATTTACAGCTGCATGAAGCAGGCAATGGGGAACTCATGGCAGTGTGAGCCAAACAGAGAGGTCGTAATTCCTGTCCTTTTCTTCTCATTGTTCCCAAGATATGAGAACACTCCAGTAGGCTTTGCTCGGTGGAGCTGCATATGTTACACAAATCTGTTTTGGTCCTTAGTAATTCATTATTATGTTTAATTAATAACTTAGTGTACATCCTACATAGTTTGTTTCAGGACATGGATGACCAATATGTTTATTTTAAATTGCATATTTTTGTTAAAATTTCAAAATTAAGCTCGAAATTAAGATTTCGAGCTTAATTCCTCAGGATACATTTATCCTGAAATTCTGCATTTTTTTATTTCAACTCATATGAATACTCAGCTTTCATTTCCGCCAATCTGTTCCCTAATTTGTGAGGGAAAGTGTGGCTGACATATCTCATAATGGTGATGTACTGTATTTCCCTGCTTCTTTAATAAGGACACTTGTTTCAGCTTTGATGTTACAGTGCCATCTATTGGCCGGTCTAAAAGGTCCAAGCTTTGGCTTGTGGCTGATACAGAAAATGAATTGAAACGTGTGGTTCTGTGTACCATGCCTGATTGCTTTGACAGCAACAGAGGCCCTCTCTGACAACTGTTCCCATCTCTGTGTCAAACCACCAGAACACATGGTAGTGTTCGTGCTGGTTCTCCGCCACGTGGCAGACTCACACGGACTCACACAGACGCACTGTGACTGTCAGCATTGTTGTCACTCTAGGAGTGAGCATGGCATCAGCATCAGCCATCAGCATGGGCATTGTGAAGCGTCAAACAACATTGTCACTTTACATGTTTCATTAAAACAATATGCATTGCATTGCATCAACAGGCTATTATATTCTGCATGTACATATCACATTTCATTTCAGCTGCTGTATATTTTTTTACTGCTTTCACTACTGTTTTACTGTTTTTATGCTTATTTATAATACTTGTTTTGATCTTACTATGTCTGCACTTTATTTACCCTTTGCTGCTGTAATCCTGTAAATTTCCCCACTGCGGGACTAATAAAGGATTATCTTATCTTATCTTATCTTATCTGATGTAAGATATATAACAAAACAAGGTTTTACATGAATGATCTGTCATTTACCACAATCATTTTTCAGCATGCCCTATTAGGATTTTGCAAATAAATGGTATATTTTGTCATTTTCTCCCCAGTTTCATTCAGACAAAACACCTCTTGTTTTTGGGTAGCAAGATCTGACCAGGAGAGGGGGCTTTATGCACACTTTTGCTCTGACTGGTGTTAGAAACAGTTAAGACCAAGAACACGGGTACATCCCAAGTCTCTTATTTATCATTTCCTCGTTTCCTCTCTCCTCGCATGGTTTCCTTGCGTCTCTCCATGCATCCCTGGTGGGAGGGACTAGGACGCAAGGAAAAGACGCAAGTGAGGGAAACGAGGATGCAGTTAAGATACTTGGGATGTACCCCTTGTCCCCATGCCCCCTGTCAGTTTTAATGCAATTGATTAACTTGAGACTGGCAATGTTAGGCATATAACTGATACCTCTCAATGGTGTAATATATCACATGTGCAAATATATAGCACAAGGCAAACCCATCTCTGTCATGGTTTTCCTTTTTTGGGGGTAAAAAAGTCAGTAAAAAAATATAAATAAACTATGAAAACTGTTCAATTAAATTAAAATAATCTTATTTTCTTTGGTATTTTTACAATGATGAATGCTGGATAACATGTATGTTATTGTTGTCCAATAAAATCTCAATTTAATCATATGACGAGATAATAGCACGATATACAATAGTTTAGGAGCAAAATCTGCCAAGACTGACAAACACAACTGAGGCCTGCATTACGAATTCATAAGCTGCCATTATTGTTGTGGAAAATGAGATGAACAGTAAAACACAGCTTCACTCACTGCTGCAGTCAGTGTCTTGGGGCGTTTTGGAACTTTGGACAGTGAAGGAAAGGACGGATAAAAAGAGTTCCTTGAATCCTTGAATCCTTGAATACTGCTTATCAGGGTGTTAACCTTCATCCCCTTTTCAAGACAATAAGTCAAGAGGAACATCAGGAACTCCAAGCATATTCAATCATGCACAAAATACTGAGGAGTGATTATTTGTATTATCTGGAACCATTATTTTTGATCTCTAATCTCAAGGTGTGCCAGTAGAACAAGCATAATTTCAATATGTTAAAAATGTTGCACTACAAGACTTACAGCAAAGATGCTGGAACACACGTTTTGATGCTGGTTACTGTAAATCTGCTGAGGCAGAGCAACGCTGCAGCTGGAGTTCAGAGGCTGTGAGTGTGTGTTTAAAGTACGTGCGTGTCTTTGTGAAGAGTGTTAAGAACATAGGCTTGTAAAAGCGAATACTCTTTAATTAATTGCAGAGCAAGTTTCCCCCTCAAGCAAACAACTATGCCTGTGATGGGGAGGGCGGGGGAGACAGCGGAGCACTGGGGCTGCATAATGCAACGCACATGTTGCAACTTGATTGCCGCAGGTAAAAGTACATGCTTCTTGCTGCAGGCCTTTCCAGTTAAATTGAGATCTGACTAAACAACAGCATCGGGATCATTACAGTAAGTGCCAGGGAGGCTACTAGTTTAGCTACCGTGGCTTTTTATTTATTTTTTAAAACACTTTTTTTGTCTTTGCACTCACATTTGAGATTTCAAACACATTTCATATCACATCTAGTGTTCTAAAAGATCAGAGGCATATAGGTATGTTTCCATTTTGGATTGAAATAAGTAATTTGGTACTATTTGGGTCAGGAAAGCTAATATTGGCAATTGGCAAGAGAAACAGAATCGCAGAAGCAAGAAAGAAAGAAAGATGATATTTCCAGCCTCTTTCTGCTGCAACACATGGGTTAAGTCCTGAAGATGAATATCCTTCCTCATCTAATGGCTTGCCCTAGATTTACCAACCTGCAGTGCCCTTATTTTTCCGTGTAGTGTCTAATCCACCATCGCTCCTCCACTTAACACAAAACAAAGCCTCCTGCAGTGTTACTCTAGGCAGCCCATGGGAGCTGCTCTGTTGAGACCCAACTTGTGTGTTACTTACAATTCATCACAAATTGTAGGTAACACACTTTTTATGATATCCATTCCTGGGAGCGGATTATGCCAAATAGATAGCAGACATTCACCTCTTGCCTCCAAGCACTCTGCAATCTATTCCATAATCTAAGTTTATTTTGCATTATTCATGCTTGAATGTACTTTTTTTTCAGCAGGATATGTTGCTTGGTATTGAGTCACTGAATGATACAAAGAGCTTCACAAGGAAACTGAAGTAGTACATTTTCTTTTTGATATAGCCACCACAACTGAAGTGATCAAACAAAATGTTGCTGTAGGATTGAAAAGGCATGTGTGAGTTTATTAACAGCTACAGTCATAATTTCACAACCAGCTGTATAAACTGCATTTCTTGGCTTGCAGAGGTCTCTTGATCATACAGTACCCTCCTCCTATTTCCTATCGCTGCAGCTTTAGTAATTAGTAGTCAGCACGGAATGGGTTATATTACAGGAGAATTCTTATTATATTTTATCTTACGTACATACGTTGCCTTCTAAATCACAGATTGTTGCCATATTTATTATGCAAAATAATTGAACCCTTGCACTTTGTTGACAATGGTTTTACATTATCATTGTTTAGTGTCCCACAGACCCACAGTCCCGCTTCTCTATGGGTAAATATATGCAAATCAAATTGGGGTCAAAATCAAACAACTCTAAGTATGTTATTTTAGCTGTTACATTAAGGAGGGCTCCAGGGCCCCAAACACAACATTCAGGTTTAATGCTTTTAGTTTAGTATCTTTGTCTCTTTTCCATCCACCCATGATCTACACCCAGTTTTGAGTGAGAGGCAGGGTAGGCTACACCTAGCCTACATGTCAAGATAATAAGATGGTATCGTTACAGCAGCTCACATCATACTTTCTGAGGTACAGCATTAGTAGCCACAGGGAGCCAGATCAAGCAGAACATACATCTCAGTATGCAACAGTCGGGGGTTATACAGGTGACAGTAAAACACTGTCAGCCTAAGTAACATATTTGCTTAACACAGCATAGATCAATAAGGACATGGTGTGTTGCCAGGTTGTTACCCCCATAAGATGACCTATGTTGATGTGATCGACTGCCGTCGCATTTACATTTCAATGTCACTGTCTCTCTCTGTATGTGAACATGTGGATACGCATTCATTTTGTGCACACGCGAACATGACACTTAATTCTGATATCATTTCATTGAGAGATTTTACTGTAAGGAAGCAGTCACTGCATTCATGACCTCAGATTGTGTCATAGTGTATGAGTGAGATGGTAAACACAACAGCCTCACTGGGTGAATATGACCAACACCCGCTGTAAACCTGCAAACACCAGCACGTCTCTCCAGATGTGTTTTTTAAGTATGAAAGATTCACCCCTTGCGGACATGAAAAACAGGCCTTTAGCTTAAATTCAAGGTGGAATTTGTTTATTTTTATTCCACAGCTGACTCAGTTTCTATCTGCACATCACACCATTGAGCCCTTTTTACATCACCAACTTGTTTGACCAATCTATAGTAGTCTAAGTCATAAACATGCCTGATGCCCTGAAAATTGAAAATGGAGACATCATGCAGGATGAGGGATGATGTTGCAAAGGAAATAAGGAAAATTACTGGGACACTATGTTTAGAGCCTGGAGCTTTACAATCCTATCCAGGCTCAGTCTCCTGTCCTGATCCATTCTTTATTGATGTACGCAGAACAAATATCCTGAGGGTAGATATTTGAGTGGGACAAATGGATCTTTGTTGCGTTTGAGGAATTGCTCAGCTATGTTTAACAAGCAGATCATTTTAAAGACTTTGCCTTTGAAGATTGCCCTGTGAGAATTAAGTGAGGGCCTTGCCTCCTTACTACTGCCCTAATTTCTCATTTTGTCTTGCAACAGTATTGATCCGAGCATCCTGTTATGGGGTTTAAGGAAGGATTCCACAGAAGATCACTGATGGGATGTTGCTTCGATACCACCTCTGCTGTGAATAATGCCAATAAACTGCCCAGAGGTGATCAATGCTAATGATTCTAGCAGTGGGAGAATGCTATGGCTTGTTTGATGAATGAGCCTCAGCTTGTTTTATGGGGAATATAGTGCTTTTGATTCATGTAGACTATTTAAATTAAACAAGTGTAATGTGAATACTTAAAAAGTCATTTATGAATGTTATCTCTTTGAAAATGTTTTTATTTTATTTTGCAATGTTGAAACCTCTGCATGAAGCTGAAGATGGAAATCCACTCTGATTTCTTCACATTTTCATTTGTTAAACATGTATTTGTGAATATTCTGCAAAGCAGAAAATATTTGAGTTGAAATGAAGCACACAATATGTGCTTACGTATGCCAGCAGCCCGACTGTAACTACACGTAGAGTTCCCCATATGCGTAAAAAATGATGTTATGAGCATGACATATGTGTTAGAGCAGCACAGAAACACAGACTGTTGTCCTGTCCTCCGTGGGAGCACGCGGTGCTCTGCTGTGACAGTCGGTATTGAACACGTCTTTGGGGATGCTCCATTATTTACACCGTGCCTTCCTGTGGCCCCGATGAGACATGACAGGAGCCACAGGAAGCTCATGAATTAAACAGAGGGGCCTAAAAGCACGAGGGGAGGGTAAAGGGTGATGGGGAGGCCCGGGGAGACAGCGGAGCACTGGAGCTGCAGATTGCAACGCACATGTCGCGGCCGGAGAGGCTGGAGGGAGGTGAGGCAGGGAGGAAAAACAGAGAGGCATGAGAGAGCAGAAGGAAAATATTTTGTTGAAGAATAAGTATGAACAGATAGGGACAAGAGTAGAAAACAGCAAACGGAAATGACAGAGATGTGTTTAGACAGACAGAGAGGAGAGAAAAAGCTAAAAGTGCACAACAGCAGTCTTAATTTAGCCAGATATTAATCCATTACTGATGCATATAAAACACCAGAGTGAAGATGATGTCATGCATTCAGTGGACAGTTAGTGGGGTGTGTGATGTCTCAGCTGTTCAAATAGGCTGGGCAGTGAGTAGCTTCTGGCTGCATGTCCAGATGGATGGGATCATCTCATATAGGCTGTGACTCATCACCTGAGGCAGCAAACCAATACACAGTAGCTGCCGGCAATAAAAGACTGAGGCAATACCCTTACTGTTTCAGTGAAGTGATGAAATGTGACTAATGGGGATTGAGGTCACAGACGGGGATGTTGAATTTCGATGGATGGTGAATTCTTGCTTATATCAATAGGTTTATACAATCCATTTATACAATGCGTTTATAATCACACATTTGTCTCGGGATTAACCCATGATGTGGATTAGGACAAACTTGTTTCTGTATTATCTCCGATACGATGAATATTTGCTTGTTAATACCATGCTTTTGTGTCCTTCTCTTTCTCTCATACACACACACACTTGGTTTTATGAGTATGATATTTGTAAGTAACTTTTTACAGGATGTGCCTCTAATAACAACCCCTTTCATTGTCCCTCGGGGAGCTGCTGTCCATCTTTCATGGCAACCCCAGACGGGAAAAGGAACCGCCCATACCATTGGTGCCAGGGTGATATCATCTGATCGTCAACCTCAAACATGGGCGCTGAGCCACACGGTACATTTTCATATTGTGGAAGGTCTTCATCCTTCACTTTCCCCTGTTATATTCAGGGACTTTTTTTCTGCAAGTATTAATCCTGCAGAAGAAGTCAAATTGGCTTGTCATATAAAATGAGAAGTTGTGAGCTTTATATATCGGATTGGGTGCCAAGTAAATTAGGCTTATTAACTTGAATCTGTAAAATCCTTCTTTTTTTCACGTCAAGCTGAATGTAGCTCCTCTTATTGATGCAGTCCATTAGTTGTAATAGTAGTCTGTCTGTGGAGTATCAGTTGTCGTTCTACTTCTGCTTGAGTGCTCTTAATTCCCTCCAGAGCCCATCTGGACAAGCATGTTTTTCAAACAATATGACAAGGCACTGCAATGCAAAATTTAGATGCATGCATCACACGAGCTGGACGTTTGCACAATCACTAAAAAAAATCTGAATTTACATTTATAGTCTCAAACATGTTAACGCGTTAGTCTACTTAGTAAAGCAGCGGCATTCCACTGCATTTACAGAAACAATTTTAATGCAGATAAAGTGTGTAAATTAATGAAATAATCAGGTCTCAATACATACATGACAAGCAAAGGACTTGTGATGCTTGCCAAAACAGGAACTCATGTTCCAGTTGACCTTTTTGTTTTTTATAACTCACAAACATCAATAAACTGTTGAGAGTGGCAGTGGAGACAAACTTGAATATATTGTTCTGCAATCCAGCTGTCTAAAAGTAATTCACATAACAACATAGCACAGCTGGAAAATAAATTGAGCAAAAAAAAAACATCACTGACCCTGAATGTCTGTCAATATGTGTGTGTGTGTGTGTGTGTGTGTGTGTGTGTGTGTGTGTGTTTGAAAGAGAGAGAGACAGAGAAATAAACATTAATTTATTTGTTGCAGCTTTACAGATACAAAGCCCTTGATGTGTGCTAGAGTGCTAACAAAACAAAACCACGACCATATGTTTCATCAAATACCAAATCTTGGTGCAACAGAGCTCTCTGGTGAGCGACTAAGTTGTCTTTTTTAGAATATTTTTTCGAAATTCTCTTTTGTCAAAATCATATTAAAAATCAATAAGTTCTGCATTCAGAGAGCTGCCCATTTTCTACTGCCATCCCTCTCTAAAAGTGTGACTGAGGGGGCCATGTGCTCTCCGTCCCCCCGCCCCCATCTCACAACCGCTCTTCCCATATGTGCATTCGAGTGGCAGCTGCAAACTCCCCCGCTTGCCCTCTGAAAAAGAAAGTGAAAAACAGCCCCCTGCACCACAGCGAATGTAGGAGAGCTCTTCTGGGCAGAAAGTGTCTGGATGCCGCTGTGAGTGTCAGGAAGAAACAAAAAAGAAAAAGTCAATGCTTCTAGTGTTTATTGTGGTAGAAAACAGCAAACAAGTCATTTGCAAGGACTTTGTCATCTGCAGAATTCATCTTTAAAGAAGGAACGTCTCTCTTTTGCATAATTTCACACTGTTTTGTGACTAAGTCGATGCATTAATTGTGTGCACATACAAAACACACACACACACAACCTGCAGTTATCCACTAAAAGAACACACCACAGTGGCCTCCCCATCTGCCTTCTCCAACTCCCTTTGGGGCCTTCAGGAGGTGTAGAACAGCAGACTGTGCCATAGCCTGCTCAACACATTAGTAACTCACTGACACACAGAGGCCAGGCGGGCACATATGGCACATATTGAGGCGATGCCAGCATGAGTCTCATCCGGCACCAATTATAATATTACAAGACAAGTGTGCATAGGCAGAGAAACAAATGCACGAGTGTGCTGAACACACCGACACAAATATGGAGCAGTCCTCATACTTCTGCTTCATTCACACTCTCTGTTTCACATACACCACAGCACTGACTGAAATGTCATCTCATACACACACACACACTAACAGATCTTTTCAGAGACGGGCAGACAGTCTTGCAGCATATTACCCATCTTCTGCAAAGGAGGAAGTCATGTAAATTGTTAGAATACTAAACAGACAAGATTAAATGCAAAACAAAAATACAATACTGGAACCAGCAACAGAAAGTTGAAGCCTAAAATACAATGGTGTGCTGATAACATGAACCTTAAATGCCATGGATCAATTATACAAAACATATTACCAAACATAGTTTATAGATTATTAAAATTGATTTTAATGTGAGCTAATGTATGTATATTAACAGCAAACACTGCATCCTGGCATGATCTGAGAGATGTTCATATTTTTGGCAAATTACAATTTAAGGATTAATGTCACATCTTGTGCATTGATAATTCACATATGACATTAAACTTTCAGAATCTGGCTGACATTGGACATGGCATGGGAAGGTTTCATAAACCCAATGAAAGTAATGTTGGAAAACCCAGCCCACTACTCCTGAGGACCTTTGCTCACGCTATCCATCCATGTGACACACTCCCTTTTTTAAACTTTTATGTTAATCTGGTGATTTATTCACACAAGACCTGATGTGCCTCTAAGTGTCTTTTTCTTGAGTTAAGAAGAGAAGGCAAGCCGGCTTGTGCACTGACCCTGGAACTTGAAACACACGTGTTAATGTGTGTACTTCACCTCAGACACTCACCATTTTTTGTACTTAAATGAGTTATTCAGTTGTGTGCGTGTGTGTGTGTGTGTGTGTGTGTGTGTGTGTGTGTGTGTGTGTGTGTGTGTGTGAGAGAGAAGGATGCTAGAAAGAGATACTGAGAAAGGAAGTGTAAGTGCATTTATAGCATGTCAAACTCACTGCCGTGTTACAGTTCATATCTAATTTATGACTTTTACCTCCACACCTAACCACACAGGATTCAAGCCACGATCACTGGAAGACTATGTGCACTTCATCCTGTCATAATAGCAATGAGGACAGAAAAAAATATATTGTTACTCAAACTAACACGATCAAGAACCAATAACCACTTGTAATAGATAATTCATTCACATTATGAATAGATCATTCATTCACATTGTGAATGTGAGCAATATAGCATGTTTTTTAATAACATTAAAAGACGTGATGCAACTGCTTCACATCACAAGCAACATGTCAGTGAATGCAAAAAAACGTCATTGTCTTCAAAGGCATAGGAGGGGAGATATATTCCCACGTGCCGCCTTTGAGGGAAATTAAGTGTTATGATAATATGACAATTAATATGGATGAGGGCCTTCAGTCGACACACAGTCGGGGCTCCTGTGGTAGTGCTAAAATCAGTGCCCAGCCTCAAATCTGACAACGCAGTTATGGTGAAACAGAGCAGAACAGCCGGGCTGGCCTGGCGTTCTCCTCAACACACTCTTTCTCTCCTTGGCAGACTGTCAGTGCCGGCCCACCTCCAACAACACGCATGCAGTGATACAGAGATGAAGACAAAGACATGAAGGTGGACACAAAATCACAGATACAGACACAATCACAGGATACACATGTATGCGTTGAACTCAGGGCTAGATTTTGGACTTGCTTATTTCACCTCTCCAGGTACATGATCTCCTTTTTCATACTCACACACGTCGGAGTCAGTGGTTGAAGTCAAGCACGGTGGAGAATGGTTACTCCACCTCTCTGCAGGTATGGAGCTGGCCCTCTCAAATTGTCTGTCAGCCAAGGAAAGGTGATTAGCCCCATCCTGTCTGCAATCTCGTTACGCTCAGTTTGGTAGGATCCACACAGTCACACTGCTACGCAGAGACCGAGGATGGTCCCTGCCCTCCAGATTACCCCAACACATAAAGCCAAATGAAGACTGGGGACTACTGGACCTAGCAACAATCAAGCCTAAGGCACAGCCATGCTGTAAACGTAGAGGCAATGTTGGCTGTTGTGCCACTTCAAGAACCCGCTCACCCTGAAGTGCCCTACGTGTTTAATTACCATGCTTGAGTGTATGACTCCAGCTAGGGGTGCATGTTATTTTGCATGTCTAAAACTGAGTATTTGTGCCTTTCATGTAGAGTAGCTTTTATGGTTACATGTCAAGTCAATGTCAGCCTTTGGATTTTACAGTTCACTGACCATCTGTGTCACAGGACTTAGGGGAAGCCTGTGCTTTGGTGGAGAACAGCTACCTGACTGACCCTCGGGAATGCAAGGTGTGCTCCCTCTTAAGTTGCAGTTTTTCGCACCCTGACCTGTCCACCTCTGTCATAGCGCAGGCAGGAGCCATTTGTCACGAGAGCTATAAAATCCTAAGATATCTATCTGTCTTGAAAGGCCTGTCCAATCACAAACAAAGGAGAGAGAACAGATTTATGAGGGTTTATAAAAAGACTTAAGCGAGCAATGAGAAAGTGGACGGGATATCCAGACACCCTTATTTTACAGTGCCAGTTGCTCTAAGACAGGTCAGTGTGAAGGCTGAATGGTGAAGGCAGCTGCACAGAGGGCATGACTGGAGATGATGAAGGGAGACCAATAGAGGCCCACGGCTGTAGCTAATCAACACTATGTTAGCTCTATCAGGTCAAGTTTAGCCCATGGCTGACTTACTGGAGCTTTCAAATCAACTTCCAAGCCTGCAAATGACATTTGAATGTCTAAACAGGTATTCAAAGCTCATCCGGATCAGAAATAACAAAAAAGAGCAACCTCACTGTCTTGAGCCCATTGGGTCTGTTTTACTGAGTTTGCTGATATATACCTAGGTCAGGTGTGCAATTTTTGTTTTTTGTTTTTTTTTAGATGTGGTTATTAAACTTTGCTCTAAAGCAAATACGTCATGTGGCAATTTTGTTTATAATATATAAAGAAAATGTGAAAACCTTTAAATGTGCCACAGAGATGCTATATGACCAGCTGCAAAAAGAACGTATGGTTAATATTACTTCTGATTGCGCCTCATTGTATGTTTATGTCCATTAAAAAGAAATATCACACATAATTGTGTGTCCATGTGTGCTAAAAAAGTGCGCTAACACTTATTTAGTGGTTGCTAAATCCAAGACTACTACCAACAGACATCCTGCACTGCAGCCTTCTCCACTCCTTCCTTCAGTCTGGTCTTCAGTTGTATTGTGGACATTATCTGACTCGGCCAATCAAGCATTAGGGTATACAAAATATTGGTTGCCTTGCCTGCGTGTTTAGGACCATTGTCTTGCTACACTGTCCTAAAACTAGTCGATGTCTACAAATATACGGCCCCACAGTCTTCTCCCAATATAAACACCCAAGAAAATTGAAGAGCTATCACTGTCCCAATACTTTCTGACTGCATTGAAAGAAGCTGCTCTGGAGAGGCCAAATGAGTTGAATTAAAATGGAGTACTCAGTCTAGCGAAAATGAACAAAGATAGAGTTTCTGTCACCAAGCCAGAGCTATATTCAGACGGTCTTCAGCAGTATATGAAAGTGCTAATTAAAAACTCGCACAAGACCATTATGCATATTTAATTTAGGAGGACTGCATGATGTCACACTAGACTGGTAAGCTTCATGTCCATCACCCAAAATAAATAATTATTGTTTGGGCTGCAACTAACAATTATTTTCATTGTCGATTAATCGTTTTGGTCTATATAATCTGAAAAATGTCCATCAGAGCTTCTCAAAGTCCAATTTGCTGTCTTTTAATGTCTTGTTTTATCAGTCCAAAACCCAAAGATACTACGTTTAATATGATATTGATTTAACACGATACGATACTTACAGACAAGCAGTTGTTTTTGTTTTTTACCTACTCTCTGACCCTCTAAAATATATGATTATGAAGCTGTACTTTAAGCAGTGGGAACCCGGTATGCTGAGCACTGATTGAAGACATCATGGATTGATTGACCCGCTCTGTGTTCACTTGGCTGTGTCTGCTGGTGAGTGAAGAGGAGTGGGAGAGGGAGGGGAGAAAGAGCAGCGCAGCGCAGCAGCAGCAGCGGGCAACACACCAGCCCCGAAACCCAGAAATAAAAGGCGAACTTAGCTGGCAAACGAAAGAATAATCTACTTTTACGACATGGGGGTTCGCACAGACCGACCGGGCTTTCGGCGATAAGGCTGGGTCGCCTGTGGTCTCTGTCCGAGACGGCTGGGAACTCAAGAGGAAAGAAAACAACAACAACACTGGAAAAAAAGACGGGGGGTTTACACACAACAGTGACAATAAAACAACACTCCCCGACAAGTGGTCTGCCACGAGCCGGTGAAGTCCGGACCAAACCACGGGGAACATTGGTGAATCGATCTCCTGTTTGACGTTGTACCTGCTAGTTTGAAGGTAGTGTTTCTGAGTGAACTTTAAACTCAGGAAACAATGAAGACATAGCGAGCGAGGAACTCCTCAAGTGTCTCGAGGCTGCTAGCCGTCCCGCTAGCCCCGGCTCGGCTCTCTCTTAGCGAGCGAATGCGAGCTGAAGCTAACGCCCGCTCGTGCTAAGCTAAGTTAGCTAAGTTAGCTCGTCGGCTAACGGCAGCTGGCTAGCTCAACGCGTTTTGGAGAAACTTTTGGTGTTGTTTCCCCTCGGAGCCCAAACGCTGAAGGAGTTTCGTAAGAACAGAGGGGAAGGGCAGGTTCCCTTCTGGACTTCCCCCCTCGACGTATTGTCCTGATATGATGGCTACGGAGGTCAGCAGTGAGGATACGGGCTTGGTCACGACAGGGACAGGGGTGGCAGGCGCAGGAGGCCCGGACACGGCCCCTTTCCCCTACTATCCCAAGCCGAGCAGAGTGCGAGTCACTGATTTGGGACAAGGACCAGCCCCGACCCTCCGCCAAAACTCAAACCCCTTTCTGGACTCCCCTCCCGACATGAGTGTGACCTCCCCCGTGTCTGGTGGGGATGTGACCGGACCAGTGCTTTCCGCAACAGGGAGTGGCGGAGCAGGAGGTGGACATTCAGCTTCACAGGGAGCAACTTCAGGGACCGTGGGCGGCATTAGCTTCTCTCCCACTTCGGAGGGTCCAGCCAGTCGGATTTCACCCACATCAACGGGCCCGGATGGACCCACTGACTTCCCCCCACTGCCACCACCTCCTCCTCCCCCTCCAGGTTGTGTGGTGCCCGGTGGCACTGTGGATGAAAGCGACATGCAGGATGGACCGGAATACGAGGAAGAAGAGGTGGTCTTCCCCCTTTCTGCGCCTCCTACGAACCAGTAAGTACACTGCCAGTAAACATCAGGTATTGTTCATTTATACCTAGAAATCTAAATTTTCTAGCAACCTGTACTTGTTGTTGTGTTAACTTCATTCCCGCTGTCATACACGTGAGGTCTGACTTTGACTTCGTGTTGACTCCTGCAGGTGTAATAGTGTCTTATGCTACTCACTCAGCTATCATCAGTTATGATCTACATCCTACAATCATTACTCCATGTACTCTGAATGTTTTTAACCAATAACCAAACAGTTGTGGCCATGAAATGATTCCAATCAAACAAGACTGGTTAACTTCTGTGTGGGCTTTGTTTGTTTTGTTTTATTACCTTTTCAAACTTGATATGCTTTTTTAAAAATCGAAATGACTGAGGATTGAGTTGAATTGGTCGACTGTGCGATTTGATGATGCATTGAGTTGTTGTTTAAACAGTCAAAGTAAAGTCAATTTGTTGTTGTATCAAATTGTTACACCCCCATTCAAAATGAAGCCAACAGCACACACAGTATTGGTGCTTGTGTGCATATTTTACGATTAACATCATGAGCCTTAAAATGAAAAGTAATGCATTGAGAGTAAGCATGCCATTTTAGGCAGTATTACCATGAAGGAAAAGTTAGAGGAGGCAGCTAAAGTGAACTGGTTTGATGAAGAATTGCAGGTAACACAGGCTTACTTTATTCCGAATGAGGTCAATGAATGTCATCTAGGTAAGCAACAACTTTAAATGTACCTTTCCTGTTGTATAAAAAAATATTGTGTTATGCCTGAATCTTGGGCTCTGATCTGCTCACATCTGTACAGAGTTCACTTGGGTCAAGGTGCTGCGAACACCTACATCTATAGGGGAGGCGCAAATTCTGCCCAGTCAACTTTATTAATACAATACTGTTAATTATTTACTAATTATTTTGACTTAACTATTGTGCTCTATCATGCTACATGGGAAATAGAGATGGGCTTGGATAAGAAAATGTACAGTCGTCTGTCTTATTGGATAGTATGTTTGAGGAATATTTAGTCTGTGTTTTTAGTGAAACAAGCTTAAAACGGAGCATATGTTAACCTTTTTTTATTACAGTATGGTAAATGCATCATATACATTGTATTTTTAGAATTGCATCTCTAATTATAGGAATTTGTATGAATTTAACAGGCATGCACAAAAGCACGTGTCCAAACGTGTGTGTGCTGGTGTTGTAATAACCTAAATACGGCCCTCCCATTTGTTTCAGTCTCATTAGAGAACTGCCGAGCTTTGTCATTTCTGACCCTCATATTGTAATATATGGAAGTGACTGGACCTGGAGTGTGGATTCAGCTCTTCTTTTAGGAGCCACCCTTTATCTCCCTGTCAGAATACAGAGGAAGGCGAGTATTTCACCAGTCTTGCTTGTATTAGTAATGAACCCTGCAATGGAACAGCAATTGAATCCAATGTCTTACACATAGTACTACTGTGGAAGTAGTTGTTTTGCCAAGGCAGAGTTATTCATGTGTTTGCACTTGAATTCCAGTTCATCAACTTGCAAGGTTGCCAGTGAGGCAGTGGAACAGTTGTCATTTGTGCATGGATGGCATTGATTTTCTTTGGTCTTGCTTGTTTCACAATGAGAGTCTTGTAGTCAAATATTTATCTACCACATCCACTAAGACACACAACTTTACATGCCGGTGAGACTCAAAATGAATCTACTCTCTCTCTCACCCTTGCCTACTCTGAGACGCTTTACTCAATCGAGTTGTGCAAGGTTCATACGCAGCACAAGCTTTTCCTCTATATTGGGTTTGTGGTTTTGGTGAATTGCTTGTAGTGGTGAAGAATGCACCAGAAAGCTGGACCACATTTTCTTTTTGTTTCTAATTATTATCAGTCTGCAATTTCCCCATCTATGTTGTGAAATGTATGATGGTGTTCATCAAAATGAGGCCTTCAAGGATGTTGATCTGTAAAAGGATATTGTCAAAAAAAATGCTTCTATGATTTACTACTGTATTCTTTCTTTCTGGCTTAATTTTCGCAATTGACAACTAGTTTACTTTTATCAGAGAATTGGACGCACCAAGCATCTGAAAAACATTAAGGTGAATTTCTGCATGTGTTAATGTGTGTGCTCATCATGAGAACACTTGCCATTAGCAATATTAGCAAGGCCAGACAGGCTCTCCTAAGAGCTATGCGTACAGCCTTCATTCATCCTCTTGTCTGGCAGTGGAGGCTTTTCAAGAACAGAGGAGTTATAAGGTGCTGCCATCGCCTTGTGATGATGACCCAGTTAAGGCAAGGGTCGGTCCCTCCTTCAGGATTTGTCACTGATCCACTGTGATAGACGGGGCTGATATGTGGACCCTCTGCAAGATTACTGTCCCATCTAGTGATGCTGTTTTACAGATGATGCCTAATCTAATATACGGGGATTCAGGCAAATGCGTCATGGTCATAGATCATAGCGTTGGGCTGGAGGCAATATAGTGAATTTCATGGCCAAATTTATGGCATAAAATAAACTTATCTTGAGTCTTATTATTTATGTGTAATACAAGAAAGACATAACAAAATTTTTGTTGTGCTGAACTTTTTCTTTCTTTGTGTCTATAATCGCATATGCCAGTGGAAAATATACCATTGGCAGCAATGGGTGTTACATTCACAGCTGACTACCCTGAATGATTCTGAATTTCACCCTGTCCTTTCAGCTGTGTAGCTAGCTGTGTAATGGGGCTCCAAGACTGATCTTGTATTCCTTTGAGTTATGTTAGCAGCCTGCGAAGTACATGTTGGAAGAGTGATGGTGGAAAACTTCCACACCGTTGGAAGTGGTCCCACTGTGTGTTGCACAGTGACGGTGAAAGCTAAACTTGGCACATTTGCAGAGTGCGTTAGAGTGAAAATGTTTGTGAGAGCGAGAGAAAGACAAACAGCAGTCACAATCATTCACACCTCTGTGCAACAATCATTCATTCATAAACAATGGCTGCAGTAATGCGATACGAATTTCACACTGAGGGAAGTTTAATGAAGAGGCAAGAGTGAAGATGTCAGATGGCCCTAACAGAGTGCGTTCCTGCTGCCATTAGAAACCTAAGGCCCAGTGCATGAGCTTAAACAAACAGAACGTTGGGAAATTAGTTGTTGGTTTTTGAGTTTCCACGAAGCTTAGTGAGGATTTTAAATTATAAAGGGTTCCCCGAAGAGGTGGTGGTGGGATGAAGGAGAAAAAACAGGAAAGAAAGAATGGATTTAAAGAACAGTGGCTGTGTGAATGAGTTAAGCACTTGGCTGTGGAAACATCTCTTTAACTGCAGTGTTAATTGAGTATCCACACTACCTAATTGTCCTTTGTTTAGAGAGGCAGAGACAGTGGAATTCTGAAATGGCACAAGGATCATGTCACATAGCTTAACAAGGATATTCCCTGGTGGAGATTGTTCCCACTAGCCAAAATGTTACAGCACTTTTATAACAAAGCATGGTCTTATTAATGGAATTGGATCAGTCATTACACAGTTTTGATGACTGGTGAGCCCAGAAATTAGTATTAAGCCTGTAATTTCCTTTTATACATTTTTGAAATTACTGCAATACTCCTGGCTGAAAAAGTTACATACTGCAGATTATATGGAACTGTGTTTGCATCTTGTTGCACAACTGCCCCCCTCAGTCTGGCAACTCTTATAGCAAATGGTGCACATGCTTGAGGGTTGTTTTACTAGACCCCATTGATTGAAATACCAGTCCCACTGTAAAGTCTTTGCTTTGGATTGATAAGGCAAAGCCTATAGTTTCCATGCATTTCCAATGTGTTACGCAACGTCCTGTCATGCCCTTCTAATACCCACACTGCCCTGCCTTTTCTCTCCTACATCCTGTTTTCAAGACTTCTAAGCCACTCATTGTGGCCTTAACAGGATCTTCAAAAGCATTTCAGTTGTGTTTGACAATACCCAGGATTTTTTATTTGAATGACTCCACATTACTTGGGTGTGCTGAATAATAAGTTGGGTTCTTTGCATAGAAAATGTTCCACTGCCAGGTTAATGTTAAGAACCATAGTACAACTGGTAGGACTTCCTGCACAACAAGTATAAAAGAGATTTTTCTTTTCATTGCATTGTTACGTGTACACAAGAGAAGCCACATAACTGAAAGCTATTGTTGCACATTTCCATTTTATTGAGATGCACTGTCTGACTGTCTCGTGGATGTTTGTGTAAGTTACTCCACTTACAGTTTGACAAGAAATGATGGCTTAGGGTGCTTTTACATCCAACCTGTTTGGTTAGTTTAAAACGAACTCTGGTTGCTTTTCCCGGTTAGTACGGTTTGTTTAGGCTGGTGAGAAAGCTGTCAATCAAACCCTGGTGCAAACCAAACCACCGAACCAAGAAAGTCTGAAAAGGTTGTTCTTGGTCAGCGACCAAGCGGACTCTGGTGTGGTTTGTTTATTGTGTGAAAGCAAACGGACAAAGCATAGGCTTTTATGATAGCAGCTATGTGATGTTAGCATGATTTCAAAAGCTCAACTGCTAATAAATCCATCTGCTGATGTGAAATCTGTTGAGGAAGCACTAATTGATCTGCATTTAAGGCATGTATATGAGCACGTCAGCGTCGGTATTTCTCTGATTAACAGGTCTGTTAAAACAGCCATGCTTGTGTCTGACTCTGTATTCTTTGTCATTTCATTAGCTCCATTAAAAAGCATGCGACAGCTATCCCACAGATCCCCGCCTTATCCAGGTGTCTGCGCGCTACCCGATGTTCGCACTCTGCGTTCGCACCACTTATCTGGGAGCGTGCAATGGGAATTTTGTACAGTCCTGGCTCTACCATTATTCATCTTCAAATGCAGTCCATTTTCATTCTAATAATACTAATACTGCTTATAATGGTGAAACGGATCCTAAAGCTCATGGTTCGGATCGTGTCACGGATCGGATCAGAGTTTGGATCAGCACAAAAGAAAAAAGGGAGATCCCTGGTCACGTTTTTTTCCCACCGATACTAATTTCACATCATTAATGATCTATATTGTCGGATACTGATCCCTTTTGTTGTTTGAATATAGCAGCTGACTATTTTTGCTTTTCCACCATCCCAAAAATCATTTCAACCGCTCTTGAATGTTATCCTTTTACTTTGTTATAGTAATTTATAGTGGGTTTTTTTTCTTTATAAGAACACACAATTAAAATGTTAAGGAAATAATTGATTGTATTTTTATTGATTTAAAACAAATCTTGTCATTAGTAGTTTAAATGATGTATAAGCTGCTTAGAGCTTGTGTAAACAGTTCATAATTCATCTCTAATATCTATTTATGTTGTTGTGAAACATCTTCAAACAGCTGGACAAACAAATATCCTGATTGCATATTTTACTGAATATTGACTAATAACGATCGCCAGTAAAACTTTATTTTACACTGATGTTAACGTTAAACTGTAATTAATCCGAGGTCCACATGAGTACCAAACCGCGAGGGGGATCCGTACGGATCACGGATCGACGATGGTATGAATATACATAAATGTACACGTCAAAAGCATTTAAGCGCTGCATTCATTCTGTCAGTTTACCAGAATTAGATTTCCCCACGTGGGTCCTGACTAAATGAACCAAACTACAGGTGTGAAAGCATCTTTCAATTCTGCAGGAAGAAAGTGTTCTGAACTGGATGCTCCTGCTTTTAGAAATCAAAAGCACAGGGAATACTGTATGGGTAGATGACAGTGAAGCCTATTATCAATGATGTAATGATGTTATTTCAGGGCCGCTGATTCACAGCAGGAAAGCCGCGATGTCGGCTTTGGTACCTGTGTGTCTGGCTGGGCATTAAAATGATGATGGTTTGTTCGCATTCAGGCTGAGCGAGGCGGAAGATGCATGGATAAGCCTTTTACTCTCTCCATCTGTACATTTTAAGTCTGCCCCTGTGTGCTGGCATTCTCCTGCTCTGACTGAGGTAACAAGCTGCGGCAGTCTGCAAAGTGAAAGAAAAACAATTCACAGCTGCTGTCAGGCCTCCGCAGCTCTCCACCGGTTTCCATCGTGGAAACTTGAGCCCACAAATATGAGTAAATATTTAAGGGTTCACAATTTACATAATAGTTGTTTGGCTGGCTGGTTAGTACATAAACCCATACTGTGTTTACAATAAAAGCTCTGGTGTTCATTTACTGAAAGAATGCTCGGTGTGGAGTTGAAACCAGTTTTGAATTTTTAGGGTGAGTGAGTATCATGTCAATGTGCGTTTAATCTTTAAGCATAGTTGAAGCCAGGTGTAAATAAAGTACTCTCTAAGGCCAGTGAAGGTCAGAAGGCTGTGTGATTTGTTTCCACTGATGCGCGTCTGTGTATTTGAGTGATCATAGGCAGCAAATGAATGTGTATTCATACTGTATGATGCCACTCCCTACTCTTGCTGTCCCACTGCTTCAAAAACCAATCGGCAGCATGCTCATGATGCGTGCCTTTATGAGAGAGAAAGAGGGGAGGGGAGGAGAACGAGAATGTCAGAGCAGGATGAAGTTGGAGCAAAGACAACAGGACTAGTTTGCCTCAGGTTCTGAAAGATCAATTTCATCAGAGGTAGAATCTGAAGGATAACGGAACCAGACATGGTCTTTCAATTATCCTCAAATTAGTTATCACGACTAAATGTATGTGCATCTCTGTGTCCTCCTGTTCATCTTACCTCCATGGATGTTGTTTATTGGCACTAGTGCCGGGAGATGACTGTATCAGGGCGGCAGCAGGGTCACATCATCATGCCTTGTACGGATTTAGAGCTACCTTTGCTCTGCTTTTTACGTTGGAATTTACTGTTTTTGCCTGGCCAGCCTCAGCATCAGTGGAGTGGGTGCACCTTGTGAGACCACAGGACACAGGAGGGAGATGCAGCAGAGGGCAAACTCGGCGTAAGTGGGGCATCAAATCACCCCGCAACTCCAACCTTGCCTCCTTAACAACGGTCAGGCAGAAAGCGCTGACAACTCCTGCTTATCAACTGTTTTTTTATTTTTTTAGGATTTCAATTTTATTGTATTTAATGATACTGTTATTTAAAAGGGGGGAAATCTGAGGGTTTGTGTGTACTTTTATTAATTTAATATTATGCAGGGGATTTTATTCTATATGAGATCTGTGAGCCTACTGTGAACATCTGACATTTCAGTTGTAATATCACAGGAAATCTATGATAAATATTTTTTGTGTGCCTAAGTTTTGCTTGGAAAAGTGTTAACTGGATAGTCAAACACTGATAATGGCATAATTTGCCTTATTTGTTTAATAATATAGTTCATAGATCTGACACATGGGAGTCAGGAAAGTTTATATTACATGTGTAACTACATCGTAATAGGTGAGACTAATTGAATATAGTGGCTCTGTTTAAAAACGTTAGTGCGGCGTTTACATGGCATAAAGATTGTGTGTAGAAAACATGTTGTACTCAATACCCCCTTTTTTTAAAAAGCCAGCAGCTCCACTGAGCTGCATTGCTAATGTACTGTAATGTAATGTTTCATTCATTTTGATACTGATGAGGGCTGACAGGACGTCTGTGGAGATGTTTGAGTACAGCTGTATCTATTGAGACAGAAGACGATGAAGAGAAGAGACATGAGCGGAAGCAAAAGAGTTCATAAAAGAGCTTAATGAGACAGACAGACAGACTGACAGAGAGACACGGTCCAACTCACTCAAGTCACAGCAATCTGTCCTATTAGTCTTATTGCCCCTAGAGACTTGGCTCCAGCAAACAGAAATTAGATTTTTCTAGCATGTGGTAACAACAGTAAAGCTGTACATAAAGTAGATGGGCACAAATAGTAGACTCTTTGTTCACCTGAAAATCTTAAAGTTGGTATTCATAGTTATTTAAAAAAAAAAAAAAGCATAATGCTTATTAAATGATTAAGTACTACCTAACATACTCTGAGTATTATTACTACGTTAAAAATTGTCATGCTTAAATGATTTTGGCCAGTAGACTATGATGTGGTGTCCTCGTTTTGAGCACGAAAGTTTCAGAGGGCTTGGTGTCCTTTTCAAACCTCAGCTTGTCATTGCCTAAATGTCTACTGTTTTTGGCAATGATTTCACCCTGGGACCCATATAATTGATTTATTTTGATTATATTTCTATTCATGTTATTTTCAGTAATTGTCCTATTCTATTTATAGGTCATTGCATAATTCCTCCTATGGGTAGTATACATAATACGTAATCAGGTAGTTTTACAGTGCTGTCCAAAACAGCCGTATCATGAGTTTCAATGACAGTTAATGCTGTTTAGCCTCAAGTTTATTTATATTGCCACATTTATAGTGCTGTATAGGAATATCTGTTTTGTCTGTTTTAAACATAATTCTTTTCCAGTTTAATTAAAACATCAATTACATACACGCATGATATGCTCTCACATATTTTCTTTATGCAGTTACAGCACACATTAGACAAGTTGTGTTCTATTCTATTTCTAAAATAAAACAACCTGATTTCAGAATTGTAGACTAGAAAACTATATGAATATTCATAGAAGTAAAGTATTTTACTTAATAAAATGTGGGAATAGTGTTTCTCTCTTTCTGCTAAATATTTAATTTGGTCATCTTTGTGCAGTTTCTCTCAAACGTTGTAGTTTGATTTTTGAACTGAAATAGCTCATCAGAGCCGTTGTGATGACATTTCTTTTCAGGCATTCAGCCTTAAAATGTAGCCAGAGGGATTGTATCCACAATAAATCATGCTGCAATGCTTGTGGAGCCTAAGCCCTACGTTTTGGCGTCTTGCCCAAGCTCACTAGGCTTGGACATGTTCAATTTCAGCAGCGCAAAGTAATATTGTTCTTGACGGCATGACACAATTAGCTGAACTATGCATACAAGTTTACATACTAACTGCTTCGCTCACAGGAACAGCGGAAAGCATTGCCTTTGGCGCCGGTCTCCTAATGGAGTGACTAAATGGGTGTCTTGTGTGAAAGTTTGCTTCAGGATGTGAGCGTTGGAGTGAAGGATGACGTTGTCGCTGACTCCTCCTGCTCACTCACCTCAGCTGTTTGAAACATACTTTGGTGTGGTGTTATTAAAAGATATTTGTGACTTGGTTAGTCTGGGAAAACGCAGTAAGTTACCATACATGTGAGATGCCTCAATTGCGTGCATTAAGATCAATCGATTTGTTTCAGTTGACGTTGCGGGAACTGGTTGCAGAGAGATGAATGCCTTATTACCCCGAGTTGAGCGTCCACAGAGGAGAGAACCAGGACGTCACTGTGCTGCTCGCTGCTCATGTACTGACATGACAGGGCATTCCTCAAGCTGATAGTAGCACTGTATCCTATCACCACTGTCACGGCTTATGCTCATAATAGCCTGGCGTAACACCCTTCCTGCCTACTTTTCACATCCCATCATGGAAGGTGTAATTTAAGAATTTAGTATTATAGCTCATGTATAAAACTGCAGTAAACTTGAACTAAGTAGCTTTTTCCAAATGCATAGATGTGATGTAAAGTGCAAAGGAAAAATGAAAGGTTCAGGTCTGAAGGTTCGGACATTCGAGGTGTCTGCGTTAGATGTGTAATAAATGTAAATAACGCAGATGACCTCAATGCACTGTACAACAACAAATCCACATGTCTGTACAGCTAATAAAATATTTTGTTAAACAAACAAAAATACAACAAGGCAAGCCTCTTCCAGCATGTAAACCAGTGGAAAGTTAGTTTGTGCTGAATACGGATAATCAATACTGGATTAAAACACCCCATGCGAAGATTATTTTATGCAGTTTATGCACCTGCGAAGATTCAACAACCCAATGAATGACTAACAGGTCTCCATTTCCCTGTATATTTGAGGCATATAGTGCGAGCGGGATTCAGTAATTTAAAGGATGCTAACAAGCGGTTAATTGTTGCACGTCTGCCCAAAGCTGTAGCTATAACAGTAAAGTATAGAGTGTAGAGAGGTCAGCAAGTCCCCATTCTCTCAACTGTACGTAGTTAATTAATAACCTCCCAGTCATATACCGAAGGCAACATTCAGGGAAGAACAGTATTGAAAACTTTAGGTCTGTATTGAACATTTATGAACCAAGCATTTAGAGATGTGAAAGTAAAACCGTTTGAGAAAACAGTTATGGTGCATTTCTAGGAGCTAATTTTAAGGCTGCCATTAAGCCAACCATTAGCATCTCTTTCGATAGTCTCAATTTAAAGTTTCCTCTTCAGTCAGTGGTTTAATTGTGGGGTGTTAATTAAGTGTATTAGGTTAGAAACCTTTTACATATTCAGCCTATCTTTGATGAAGTATGATAATGAAGGTATTCTAGTTTACTTTTTTTATCTTGGGCACAATATTCTGAATCATGTATGTTATTGTTATCACGTTTGACATTAGATTGAGTTATATATTATTATATAGTATATCACTTATAATAATAAATAATCTTTCGGTAGTGACCCATGGGTTTAAGCTTGCTCTGTAACTTTAGACGGGTTAACGGTGCTCTACATTGTTGTGTAGAATGAGGTCAGTAGTGATTTGTTAATTCTTTAACCCTTTTCTACTAATCTTTGTAACATTTGGTTATTCGTTTTACATTTGCGTTTGGTGAGTGGGTTTGCCTTCTAATCTGTTGGGTTCCTTCCAGTCTTGCACTTTAAACCTTCCTGTACTTAAATTAACACAAAGATGTTACACTTGATGTGACCTGGTTAGACTTTGTGTGGTGGATAGCTTTTTTTGTTTCATAGTAAATGACTCCCTTTTTTTTTATCTTCACCTACAACTTAGGCCAACTAAAGCAGTTATTGGTCATGTGTACGAAAGCTTAACCCACAGCAGCAACAGCAGCAGTCTATCTGGCAGAACGATGTACAGACTCTGGGCTGGATTAGCATAGCCTCCCTATATAGGAGTGCATAGCTTTAGCCGAAGAAGTTTCAAGTATATTATGGCCAGAACAGTAGAAAGAGAACAGTTTTTATTGGAGTTAGTCGAGGACCCACCGTTGTTGGTGGTTTCATTGAGCTGCCTAATGTAGACAAGCAAACCTGGTTGAATTATTTTATTCATCAAATTTGAATTGAAAAATCTCTAAAAACTATAAATGTTATCAAAAATAACATCAATAACAACATGTCTTGTGTAACTTGTTCTCAAGGTGACAGAGAGCAAATGTAATCAACAATAATTTAGGAAATGTTTGCAATTTTTGCTTGTAAGGGAAACACTGTGGTTTTTTCTATATACATGTGTTGGTATTAGCAGGTGTTGTTGTGTGGCTGTTTAGTGCATGCTTCACAGGCCTGCAGAGTTCCTTATTGAAGTACCACAATGATACCCCAAAACGTGCTATTTTGGATCATATATTTGCAGCAGTGCAAAGGGGTTTGGTGAAAGTGAATATAAATTGGAGGGTGTGGTGATTAATAATAGCCCGTCCCATCACTGTACTGTTACTCTGAAACAGCTGTGCCAGACACAGTGCCGCATGACCAGTCAACAAATGCAAAATTGGCCTCCCCAGGAAAATTATGTTCTTGTTTGGATTACCTTACATTTAGAGCATATGGCGTGTGTGTTTTTTCTTTTTTAAAGTTAATTAGTACAATGATGAATATTTTGGTGATGCAGTTTATATGACCTCATCAATCCATTATTATTTCAGTCATAATTCTACTGAAATTCATAAATCTTATGCATTTCAAGAATAAATCATGAAATGCAGAATCATTTCTTTTGTAACGACGTTGAAAAGGAGGCTGAGACGCACAGGGTTAGTTAGAGCTGCGATCCGTTATGATGGACCCTTATGATCTGCGTAGAGGTGTGTGGGGTTATTTTGTAGCAGCCAGGTGTCGTTGCATGTAAATTAATCAAGGTGGACGGCCAAGTTGAATCGCAGCACTCTGGTGCGGCACATCTCCAAGCGGAGGTTACAGATTTGTCGACATAGATGTTCATTTACTGTCCGACGGTTGTAGAGATTTAATTAACTGAATTTCAAGGTCAGGAAAATACCAAAGTGTGTGTGTGTGTGTGTGTGTGTGTGTGTGTGTGTGTGTGTGTGTGTGTGTGTGTGTGTGTGTGTGTGTGTGTGTGTGTGTGTGTGTGTGTGTGTGTGTGTGTGTGTGTGTGTGTGTGTGTGTGTGTGTGTGTGTGTGTGTGGAGATAGCTACTTAGACTGATGTCTGGCACAGGGTTATTAATTGTTTATATGAAGTTTTTTGGGGGGGATATTTACTGGTGATCGAAGGACTCGGCTGTGTCTGTCAAATATACCACACACAAATCAATCAGAATTAGTTTTTGGATTTAGTTACAGAGCAGACAGAAAGGAGAGGCTGGTTTCACCCCAGCATCTTCCAGTCATCATGATCCATGCAGTCTTGTGACTTCCCATTCTCCTGGTTACAGGCCTGACAATAGCTGCTCCCTCTGTGCTCAGAATGGCTTAAAGCATTGGAAGAGTAACTGGCCCTCACATTGTTTTTCATGTTGACTTGTGGCTAGTTTTTTTGATTTTCTTTTGGTAGAAGTTGTGGTTTGGGTAATTTGGTTTTGATACTTAAGGTCTTTCTTGGCCTGGTTCAGGATTGGATTAGTGGCAGTTGGAGTTAGTATCCCAAATATCTTTTATTTGCTTTTAATGTCACCCTAGCCAGGGTAGAATGGGTCATATATATGTTTTGGTGGGGGCATGCACTACTTAAATCTTATTATGCTGTAATCATTGGAACCTAGCTCTTCTTTCTCCCGGTCTTCTTTTGCAGTCATCTTCCTTTTCCTTTTTCACTTATCAATTCTCCGTCAGTGTTTCCAGCTTTCCTACTCCTTTAAGGGCTGCTTGGTCCTACTCTGCAACTGCTCTCAATCGCCCTCTTCAATGCTCTTATCACCCGAATCCCCCTAAAGCCCCTTCACAGACACTTAACTCTCCCCTCCTCTTCAGCAAACCTTCTCCAGCTTACTCCATGCAGACTCCACCAGGTTTTCTTTACAAGAAGGGACCTTTACTCACCTAAACCAGGTGGGAGTCCTTTAGGTCTCCTGTGAAAAAAGCTACTGCAACACCTAATTCATCTTCTCACCACCGGATGTTTTTTTCCAGTTCGAGAGGCACCAGTGGCCTAAATTTGGAAAGGCGTGTTAATTTTTTACCCCTGCTGGCAAGGCCCTGTCAAGTTCAGCCTCACCTGCTAAAACTTTAACCAATGTTGTTCCTGAGGCTTTTGTTTAATTCATAAAGCAGCAAGGCTTTAATGGTCTGATGGAAACTAAAAAGTAAAAGCTTTTGGATATCCATTTATTAAAGAATACATGACCTGCTCATTCTGTCTGGGTTGTACTCTCATGAAAGTAGGCCGTAACATTTATCAGAGCTTAATATCTAATATTGATTTAATTTTCTTTCAGTATTTCTTTTATTAGTCCTTTACTTGTTTACTTATTTCCCTCACCAAGTTTCCAGAACTGTTTGGAAAAATAAAAATAACCTCTATGCTCTCAAGGTTCAAGTGTAAATGTATGTATGTCTTGATGTCTAAGACATCAGATGTGCTGATTCAAGTTTTGCGATTCTGAAATATTTAAATTTGTTATTGAAATCATAATTCTTTTTACTTCTAGTTATTTCTTGAAACTGGATTGTGAAGAAATCAAAATAATTGTGTTTTGTATTATTAGAAAAATGTGTGATCTGTGTCGTCAGTGTTACTTTCTTGAAAGTATTATGTATTGGGCTGAATCTTTCTGATTAATTGACATGCCTTACTTGGTTTCTGGATTCTGTTGGCCTTTCAAAACAGTGAATGTCGTCTTTCTCTTATTATTTTTACCTCAGGAGGTTGTTGGTTGTATTGCCACAATTCTTGTTAGTTTTAAAGGATTTCTTTTATTTTTATTCTGATGAATTTTAACATTTAACTGAAATGGCATGTAGTGTATTGGAATAAATATTGTTATAGCATGATATGGATTTTTGTATCGTTAACAATTTCAGTCATTTTGCCCAGCCATACATAAATTTCATCAATCAAGCAGTTGGATTTCTGGTGTACCTACTTCTCAACAGAAATATGTACTTCCTTGCTAAACCGAATTCTTTCCTTCTCATCTTTCTATCTCAGGTGGTACCATGGCAAGCTAGACCGAACCATTGCTGAGGAGCGGCTGCGCCAGGCCCGGAACCCTGGCAGCTACCTCATCAGGGAGAGTGACCGCCGGCCCGGTTCCTTTGTCCTGTCTTTCCTCAGTGTGACCAATGTGGTCAACCATTTCAGGTATGACAGAGTACATGCAACAAGCAGCAATAACTTTAATCTCAGTGATAGACCCAGTTTGAATCTGCAGTAAGTTTCTACATTTAGTTCCTTAGGAAGAAGTTGGTGGTCAGATTTGCAAATTATTTAGCATGTTTGCAGTTGTAACTTTATTTGACCTGACTTGGCCTCCACAATGCTGACAAAGTGTTTGTCCAATAAACTATTGTTTTTCCATTGCTGCTATAATTTACTGGGAAACCAAAAGGATAATGTAAGGATCCTCGAGGTGTCATCTGTGTTTACCATACCAATCATAGAAGATAGCATTCCCTACAACTAAGAGAGCTTTGTGTTTGGAATAGTTAGAATGTTTGGTCTGACATGAACTGTTGTATCTCTATTCTCTATAGAGCCCTTTTAATAGGTGAATTATAACATAATGTGCCATGTCACAATAAGCCGGCAGCATGCTATCCTTAAGTAGAAGATAAGGATAGGGGAAGTACAGAAGTTATGTATTACATTCTAACCAAAAGGGCAGTGAGCCATAGATACCGCAGTGAAAGCGTAACCTCGGAGATGAGCTGCTACTGAATTAATACTGTTTAGGTTAAAAGTGTTTTCTGGTGCCATGTCATGCCATTGTAGACCACCTCAGCTTATTTGTGTCACAGTCATTCAATCAGACTCGAAGCTTGAGAACAATGTTTTTATTATGTGTATCAACTTGCACACTTCGATGTCTGCTGAAACCCATGACTCTGCGTGTGTAGTGTGACGCAGAAGACTTCTGTGTGTGGGTGGGCCTGAAGTAAAAGAATGAAGAAGTTGAGTGAAGAAACACACAATACCTTGGGGGTATTTAACAACCGTATAATCAATAAAACAAAACAGAGTCGGCATTACAAATTACCCTCCTTTTTGATGCATATGTTATAGGCCACAGCCACACTACTACGTTTCCTTTTTAAAACGCCTATCTTTTGCTACGTTTACACGGAGCCGGGTAACTTTGAAAACTCCAGGGTTACCTCGTAGTGAGGACAGGCGGAACCGCACAAATTTTTAAAAGATGACATAAATCCCTCGTTCGCTACTTGATTGGGTCTTAGCAGTCACGACGCATCCTTACCTGATTCGTCATGCCCCTATTACATGACCCTTTTCCAGAATAAAACAAATAACAGCAGTCATGATTATCGATTGACGACCAGTGGCTAATTCAACATGGATAACGGATTAAAGGCATTGCTGACTTTGTTGTCTATACTAGCAGCTGATGTGCAGTTAAATTCAGCATTTTATAATTCTAGTACTGCCAACATGCAGAGGAAGCAAGCTGTTATTGGAGTGATTAGCAAGCGCTGTGTCCAGTGGCATTATCAGCACTATGGAGGGGACAGAACAGAGGACTTTCCTTTTCTTATTAATGTTATTTTGTTGTGCACAACTATTGTGACGTTCACAAAGAAACGGTAAACAAACAAAAGCATAAATGCTCTCCAGTATGACGAGGACTTCAGCCACCTGGCAGAGCTACGAGTGTAAAAACAGACGATAACAAAACCGAGGAAACGAGTGAGCGACATGTGCTGACCAAATTTATTGACCCATAATCTGGTGAACTACGATTTGTAAGTGTTAATTTTAAAGTACATTTGATGTGTGTGTGATAGAGAGAGACACCGGCACCCACATGCCCAGTGTACATGAATAGTCATGTGATATTCGTTTTGTGGGGTGGACAGATATCGTTTTTGTTTTAAAACACCAGTTTTAAACGAAAACATATTAGTGTGGCTGTAGCCATAGTCAGTATAAGGATACATTTACTCTGCAGATCACACATCAAAGGGAAAAATATCCTCTTTCCGATCAAGAGCAAACAATGTGACGTCCTCTACTTATCTATTCACAAGCATTTATTTTAAATCAATAAGCATGCTACTGAGAATAACATTTTGGGTTTACACCAAGGTTTCAGCATTCCGTGGTGTGTGTTTAATACCAACTGTAAGTGCTTAAAGACTTAATGTGGGCATGTGATGAAAGCGCATATCTGTCTATTCCATTGTGCTGTTTTTGGCTAAACTGTAATTTAACACATTTTTACAGTATTTGCTGCTACTACTCTACTGTTCCTGTTTAACCTGTTAGTATTAATTCTGTACTTTAGAAAGCAGAAAGGTTTGTGCTCTGAAAAATCGTAGACACTTCCGCCAGAAAATGCACTTCTCTAATTAAGTAACAATGACATCATCTACTTCACTCATGTCGATTTAGTGTGGAGACATGATGTCATTGATGCTGGAAAAAGGAAGCCCTTTTGTAAGGGAATTATGAACATAAGGTTAATTGCGTGACATCTACACTTCAAAAGGTTGATGTCCTTAGATTGTGCACACAGCAAATGAGTAATCACACAAGTGCATTTGTTAAAAACCATCAATCAAAGATTCACTCTATTGATGAACAGAGATTCAGGATTATTATATGTGATATGTTTCATCTGTGGTATAGGAGCCCTGATGAAAAACAATGTTGACGCAGGCCAGTCCAGATGGATATTTCACTGTCAAATGAATCAAAGTAGAACATTTTCCATTTCCTTTTCTGCACAGAGATTAACCTGTATTTACAAACAGCTGTGCTTCCTTTTACCATAGTTGTGTTTTCTCTCAACAGGATAATTGCCATGTGTGGGGACTATTACATTGGTGGGCGGCGGTTCTCTTCTCTATCAGACCTGATTGGTTACTACAGCTATGTGTCTTGCCTGCTAAAAGGAGAGAAACTGCTATCGCCAGTGGCGCCTCCTGAGGTAAGACCGACTCCATGGCTACAATTTTACATGTTACAGGACTTCACTTGATATTTTTTTTTTTTTTTCCCATGTAGTTGTTTTTCAAAATGAATATTGCAAAGTACACCGTGTCTAAATAATATGACGTACTCCCAGTTGGTTAATTGTATAAGATTTGGGTGTTCCAGCATCGTTTTAGAAATGATTTCTGTCCATACTTACATGCCTGAAAACAAATATCACGTGACTATTCACGTACACTGCTGGGCATGCGGGTGCCGGTGTAAACAGGAAGAAGATTGGTTGCTTAGTTAAAGAAAATACGCGTATTACAGTACTCTTTGATAATAAAAGGTTGGGCTTGATACTGAAGATCTTCTATTTAATCTTCCTCGATATACTCCAAAAGACACATTTTGTGGAGAAAAGAATATTTATTATTTTTCAAACTTAGTTACAAGGTTGCAGGTCTTGCCCTATCTCTCTCACACACACATCAAATTTACTTTAAAAATGAACACTTACAAATCAAAGTTTTACTAGATTATTGGGTCATTAAGTTTGGTCCACACACACACGTCTCTCAATTTGGCAGCTTGTGGTTTTCAGCAATGGATCACTGACCAAGTGAATTAGTCTCCTATGCTGTTTTTAAATGGAATAGGAACAAACTTTCTACAGAGATCAATACAAACTTTTAAAATATGCCAAATGCATGCAAAAACTGTGACAGTCAACCGTAAAGTATGCAGAACTAAACTTAATCTCATGAAATGTTGTCCAGTAAAAGTACTTTGATGTTTGAGGGTTGAAAAATGAGTGGAAGATATTTATCTCTTTGTGGTCATTTTAAAGTCAGCCTTGATTCCTTTAATCAGCCACTTGCTTAATTTAGTATTTTTCACGTCTTCCTTTTCCCTTTTTTCTTCTGCTTTTAGGCAGTATTCAGAACTGTTTAAGGCAAAGCTTAAGCTAATTATATTTTTTAGTGGAGTGTGATATCTCCTAGAGGGACTTGTAGTAGAATACTTGATTTTTGTGGAATAATTGGGGGATTTACCATGGATGCGGTTTTTGAAGGTCAAGGCTAAGAATGAGAGTTGTATTCTTTGTGTGCATGTTTCCACAGCCTGTAGAAGACAGGAGGAGAGTCAGGGCCATACTTCCATACACCAAAGTGCCAGATACTGATGAGATCAGGTAAGGTTCTGTGTGTAACTATTCAAAAAAGACTTCCCTTGTGTTATACGTTGTCTAACATTTTCTAATCCATCCAGTCGCTTAAAAATACTCTCATAAATATGATCTACAATCGAGTATTCCTTAGATTGTTTTTTTTTGGGGGGGGGGGGGGTGTCACAGGCCTGCTCTTCCCCTCACAGCAGCCTGGAAAGCACATCATCTGACTTGTTATTGAAAAACAGTCTCCCCCCTGTCATTAAGCTGCAGTAGGCACACTTACTGATGACCCCAGCTATCCCTGATTTCCTAAATCTGATAAACATCTGTCCGAAGTCAACCTCAACCATGAGTCTGCCAGGGAGCCTCTGACTTAAAGGAGTAGACAGACATGCAATTACCTTAAATATTATGAGTCAGGGGAGACACCTGCTGGTAGTGCTCTGGTATTACAATGGATGCCAAACAGGCAGCAGACAATTTCTTTATTTCAAATAATCCAGATTAAAATGCCTTGATGGAGCAAACGTGTGATAGAGATGTCCGTGTCGTATTACAACAACATATGTATCACAGAGTTTACAGTCTTTTTCTTAAATTATTATTATTATTATTCATACAATCTGTTCAATGTCACAATGGTATGACTTTCTCTTGATGCCCATTCTGACTATCTTCAGCTTCCTGAAAGGGGACATGTTTATTGTTCACAATGAACTGGATGATGGCTGGATGTGGGTGACCAATGTCCGCACAGAGGAGCAGGGCCTTATTGTGGAGGATCTGGTGGAGGAGGTGGTAAGTACAGCACAAGATGTTTGGGCTATATCTATTTTTTTTAAAGAACATGTGTATCAAAGCATCAAAAACATTTATATGGAATAAAGACAAAATTATTAGTGGCATCTGCACTTTAAACTGTGGATCAAAAGAAACCAAAATAAGGTGACCACAGTATATCATACCAAAATTGCATTAGCATAGCACCAAAGGTATGATGTATGAATATACAGCCCAACAGTCCATAGATGTCCCAAAGACTGCACTCGTTGGTCCATTAGAGTTGGTGTCTTGACATATTTTGGTTTCTGATATTTTTTCAGGGACGGGAGGAAGATCCACATGAGGGAAAAGCGTAAGTTGTGTTGCACTGAACTCACTTTTATTAGTGATCTGATCAATTGGAAGATCTCAAAGCAGGATGTAAAGGTTCACATGAGTACTTTTCTCATTAGATGGGATTCCCTGTGATGCTGCACTTATTAGTCAACAGGATATTATCTAACCTAGTCAGTTCAGCCTCTTTGTTAGCTTCCATTCACACAACCTAGTTTTCTTTGTCTGTAAGAATGGCATGACAGCACATTGTACACACTGAGTCATTACTGTCTCCTCACCTATCATGTCCTTCAGTCTTTAAGTTTGACTGTCCCCTACAGCAATGTCAGTAATTTAAGATTTCTGTGTGTAGAGATGGTGGTGTTTGCATTTTGTTGATAGAGCAAATTTTATTGTCTCCACCTCATTCTCCTGTTGTTCTCATTCAATCTCCTGAACAGCTGGTATCATGGAAAGATCACTAAGCAGGAGGCCTACAACCTGCTGATGACAGGTACCATTCCTCTTTGCCGTTCTTTAGGTCAGTGTTATTAATCACTTGCTACATTAATATGCATTCAATTTGTCAGAAATAAGTTATGAACATCAAAGTCCATTTATCAAAATATGTTGATGTGCATGCTCTAAAACCGTTCTCTTTCGCCACCTCTCATTTCGTAGTTGGCCAGGTGTGCAGTTTTCTAGTCCGACCATCAGACAACACACCTGGGGACTACTCCCTCTTTTTTCGCACCAATGAAAACATCCAAAGGTTTAAGATCTCCCCCACTCCCAACAATCAGTACATGATGGGGGGGAGGTACTACAACAGGTAAGTTTGGCGATGTGCCTGCCTCCAGCTGTTACAGCATAATACTATCAAGAGAGATTACACGCTAATTGTAGCATTTTAGAAGTTGTAGCTAGCTTGTAATGTGTATTTTGACTTGCAATAACTGATATGCTGGATCTTGTTTGCTCTCACTCTCTAACTGGCAGTGTCGATGACATCATCGACCATTACAAGAAAGAGCAGATTGTCGAGGGCTACAACCTGAAAGATCCCGTTTCAGTGCAGGTATGTCCACATTTATTTTAGCATTATTTAGCCTGTTTAACGTTATATGTTTGACCTACTGGAATTATATTTGCCAATTAAAGGGGTTTGATGAGACTTAAATGCTCACATTTCTCATGTTTATTGCTATGCAAAGTATCCAAATACTGATGGAAGCACATATCAGTTAAGACAAAGACTAAATCCTGAGTGCCAGTGTCACTAACCTGTAAATGTATATTCTGAAGAGAAAATGTTGCATCAGACATTTTTTCCTGTTTGTTTTCCTCAAAATCTATAGCCTCTCTCTGGGGCAGCAGATATAGCGCTTAATTTAGGCATCGTTATGTGAGCTGCCCCTTTCAGTGGAATTGATTTGATGGTTGTGTGATGGCTTGATCTGTTTTTGTATTTACCGCAGCACCAGGAACAAGTTCTTACTGACACAGTGGATGGGAGAGAAATTTATAACACTATCAGACGAAAAACAAAAGACGCTTTCTACAAAAACATTGTCAAGAAAGGCTACATCCAGTTCAACAAAGGTATGTGTGACATCCGTCTGGTATAGCAGGACTTTCAGTAGCCCCTTGTCTGTTCATATCATGAACACTGACTTCCCCGTCTTGTCCTGTGGTCATGTCAGTCAGGATCTACCGTTATAATTGTTAATAACTTTTAATGATTCCTGTCCCTTCCAGGAAAAGGCAAAAGATGGAAGAACCTTTACTTTATCCTGGAGGGTAACGATGCCCAGCTCATCTACTTTGAGAGCGAAAAGAGAGCCACCAAACCCAAAGGGCTGATCGACCTAAGTGTGTGCTCCGTGTATGGTGTGCATGACAGTCTTTTTGGCAGGTGAGGTGGTAAAATATTGCTCTTGGTCTAATTCAGTAAAGTTGTCAGGAAGCACTGTCCCGCAGCTCTGAGTGATCAGCTGCCCAGACACCACATGAAAGTAATTTCTTCAAAATGATGTATCATATTGTACAAAGTAACAAAAAATCTTCTCTTTTCTTTTTTTCAGGCCACACTGTTTCCAGATTGTTGTACAGCACTTTAGTGAGGAACAGTACATATTCTACTTTGCAGGGGAGTCTCCAGAACAGGCACAGGTAATAAGAGGGTCAGCACCACCCGACCACCGATAACTGTCTCATCAAACATCTATTTTAACGCTGAGTCCAAAATACTATAAGTTTGTGCTCTGTCTCGAACATGACTGTCAACGTTTACAGCGTTGTGTGTTCTTCCAGAGACAGAGCTCATGACAACTGTGATTTATAAATGTTCTGACAGTGTTCTGTTTTTGCAGGATTGGATGAAATGCCTTCACACTTTTTGCAGTAACTTAAGGAAAACCACTCAGCCGACTTCCAACAAAAGGCTTCGACAGGTACATATCCCATTAACCAGTGTGTGTTCAAGAAGACAAAGTAGTAACAGTAGATGATCAAATCTAACAAGCCAATAAAAAGGGTATTTATCATTCTGCTATAAAATCACCAGCAATGAATAATTGTAAAATTTAAAGCACAACTATAACGCGGTCACACAGAAATACTTTATGTTTGGAAGCTCCCAATTTTAAAATCTGAATCAGTGGATTCTTTAATAAAACAAACACAAGAAAAGACTAAGTGATCTTTTATCCTGGCTGGCTTCATTGTACTGCCTCTGTAAGACAAGTCAATCTTGTTGCTGCATAATTTCACCATTCCCACACTTTGCTCAACCTAAATTATTATTTTGAAGGCTTCATGCCTGGCGAGCCCTTCAATATATTTTGTTTTACTTTTTTGTCTTATGTTCTCTGTGGGACTAGACGTACATATTTCCATTAGAAGTGTATTGTGAACGGGATAGATGAGATTCTCTGAAGAGGTGAGAGCGCTTCATCAGGATTGCTCGGTAACGGCTGTAAATCCTGTCGAAGACGGCCCGTGCAGATTGAAATACAGTCTCTCGCTCCTGTGTTTTTTCATTATCAGAACTGTTCGGTTCATGAACTATTTTCAATTTATTATATATATTTTTAGTAAGGGCCATTGTTGAAAAATGCTGAGCGATTATTACAAACCATTCATCTCGATGTTATGTTATGCAAATGTGTGTTTCACATGCTGACATTTTTTTTTATTTGTCTTCTCTCAGGTGAGCAGCCTGGTTCTGTATGTGGAGGAGGCCCACAAGCTGCCAGTGAAATATTTTAACAGCCCCTACTGTAACATCTACCTGAACAGCGTCCAGGTGGCTAAAACTCACCCCAGGGAGGGGCAGAACCCCGTCTTCACAGAAGAGTTCATCTTTGAGTGAGTCCGTCTTTCATATTTTCCTTCCTTGGATTCTTCCACTGCTCTTCATCCCTCTGTATTTTATCACAGTCCCATTTCCAGCAACCCATCTTGCTAAGAATAAATAACATTTTCTCTACTTATTTACAGACTAATGAAATGTATTTATCTGTTGTTTCAGTGATCTGTCGAGTGAAATCAACAGGTTTGAAATCAGCCTGAGCAACAAAACAAAAAAGAGCAAAGAAAGTGACATCTGTAAGTACATCACGATACGTTTTGGCATTCGCCTCGTCCCCTTTTGTTTAATTTCACAACTGACAGCTCTCCCACCCTTTCACGCCTCAATCTCTCTCCCTCTCAGTGTTCATGCGCTGCCAGCTGAACCGCCTGCAGAAGGGCCAGATGATTGATGAGTGGTTCCCTCTCAGCTCCCACGTGCCTCTGAAGGGCATCGAGCCAGGCTCTTTACGTGTACGTGCCCGCTACTCCATGGAGAAGATCATGCCCGAAGAGGAGTACAGCGAGTTCAAAGAGGTCTGAACCACTGGGAAGTGGTTTGATTTTCTCCATTAACTGTCCGCTTCGCTCTTATTCACTTAAAATGACTGATCTTGTCACGTGTCCTCTGCAGATGATCTTGCATAAAGAGTTCCACGTTATCTACGCTCTGGCCCATGTGTGTGGTCAGGACCGCACCTTATTGGCAAGCCTCCTTCTGCGGATCTTCAGACACGAGAAGGCTGAAGCCCCTCTACTCAGGATCCTCAACGACAGAGAGATTAACGTGGAAGGTAAGAAAGCAAGCGATAGTAATAACAGAAAACAATGATGCAAAAACAAATGGATAGAGTCGATGAATAAACGGCTCTACGTACAATTCACTTCGGGAACCCACGATATATTCATGTTGAATAAAACGATTGTGTAAATGAGTGATAAATGCTTCTGTGTAGCAACACCTCAGGCTGCAGTGTTTCACAGGGTTCAGCTTTATTGTTTGGTTTGTTCGTCACCTCGGCTTACGAATACCCTGTGCACATACACTTGCATAACTGTCTCTGCTTGTGCACCACTACCAGATGAAGCCACAACATTATTCAGAGCGACCACACTGGCCAGCACTCTGATGGAGCAGTACATGAAGGCCACAGCCACACCATTTGTCCACCACGCTCTCAAAGACACCATCCTCAAGATCATGGAGAGCAAACAGTCCTGCGAGGTAAAGACCGACAAAGGGTTCTCTGACGCACAGCAATACAAGTTCCTAAGTCTACCTGCCTGTACATGCAAATCAAAACATGGCTGTGGTCCCAAGGGTGCTGTATGAGCCTTAGTTGCAATAATTATTTAAAATGCATACTGATGACTTATTGTTTTCTTAACTTCTGTTGTGTTACAAATAAGAAATATCAGAAATACATTTACCAGTAGCTGATCCACATCTACGCAACACACACAATGTACAATTGATGCAACATGTGACGCATGTTACCCGTCTAATACGATTATTATATCATGGTTCACAATCATGCATTGTGAATTTGAATTTATTCATCGTGCGTTGTTTCTCTTACCGCCCTCCTTTTCTTTCTCTCTCCACCTTTTGCTTTGAAGCTGAACCCTTCCAAACTGGAAAAGAACGAGGATGTGAACCTGAACCTGGCTCATCTCCTCAACATCCTGTCTGAACTGGTGGAGAAGATCTTCATGGCTGCTGAGATTCTACCACCGTAAGAACAAACCCACACGTACTCACACACGGTGTTGTCCTGTGCTGTGGGTAGATCACTCAAACTGGCTTCAAAGAGAAATTCAAAGGCAAAGGTCAAATAAACCCAAATAATCAGTCTATTTTTCTCTTTGATGACCCGTTCAGGACATTGAGGTTCATCTATGGCTGTCTGCAGAAGTCTGTGCAGCAGAAATGGCCCACTAACCCCACAATGAGGACGAGGGTCGTAAGGTAGAGACACAAATCATCAATGTTGGACCCACATCTTTTGAGAGTTAAAAAGCTGTCAACATGTTCTTCGTCTGTGTTAACTGTCCATTAGTATTACAACTTCGCATGTTATTTAGTATTTGTTCTTACTCAGTCTAACTTACTTCATCCATTCTACTTCCAGTGGCTTTGTCTTTCTAAGACTGATCTGTCCTGCCATCCTCAACCCCAGACTGTTCAACATCATTGCTGGTGAGCGTCCGTCGAAAAAAGCATGCAAAAAGCCACCCGTGTGACATGTGACATGTTCCAAGATGTGTTTTTTACGACCCTCTGTTCTTGCAGACCCTCCCTCTTCAGCAGCAGGCAGGACCCTCACACTGGTGGCTAAGTCTGTCCAAAACCTTGCCAACCTGGTTGAATTCGGTGCTAAGGTGTGGATCATGCACTAGAAACCACAGCATGCAGAATACATATTGTTTTGACAGCGGCTGTGCATCAGAGGAGCAATTTGGTTTGGTAATTGTTATGTCTGATGTGAGTAATGACCGACTCATTCTACAAATGTTTTGTCTATCCTGAAACAGGAACCCTACATGGAGGGTGTGAACCCTTTCATCAAAAACAACAAACACAGGATGATCATGTTTCTGGATGAGTTGGGGGTGAGTAACGTTCTTTGCCTTCTGATCAAATCATCAGAGGTCTCTTAATGCTTCCTCGCCGACGCTGACTGTAGACTTAACTTGCCAAGCTTAGAAAAGTGTCCACTGTGTTTTGTAGAATGTCCCCGACCTCCCTGAAGCCACAGAGCACTTTAGGACGGATCTGTCCCGGGACCTGGCTGCGCTGCACGAGGTCTGTGCCACACACTCGGACGAGCTCCGGACGCTGAGCAACGAGAGGGGAGCACAGCTGGTCAGAGACTCGACGACATGCACAGTTGTGCAAGCAGAGGACGTTTTATGCTGTCCGGTTTCAGAAGCGTTCTCTAACTCCCGTTTTCCCCTCTGCAGCACGTGTTGAAAAAGCTGCTGGCCATCACAGAGCTCCTCCAACAGAAGCAGGCTCAGTATGCCATGTCCAACAGCAACAGGTAGTACTGCACTCCTCTCCTCTCATCTTCCCATCCTTCCGTCAAGTCTCCTCCACCGGAGTGCAGCGCAGAGGAGACCTAGCATGCTCTACCCTCATCACCATGGCAACCCCTCCATCATATCCTCCTCCAATCGTCCCGCCCATCCCCACCCAACATGCCATTTTGTCCCGTTCACCACAAGAGAGCTATGCAACAACCGACGCAGTACCTAAAAGCATATTAAAAAAACAACTTGCACCAGTGACTGACAGCTGTATGCACAGGAATCATATTTTACCCTCATAAACTGTGTTCAGAATACTGACTAGGGTACATTTCATTCCCTTCATCATGAGGGCCAAATATTAAGATTTTAAGAGTTTCTTTGTACCCACTGTGTTCTGACAGCACAGGTTGCCAAAGTGTACCCCCCTCCCCCCTTTCCTGCTCAATATGAGGAAACTGACATGAAGAAGCTAGTTCTCTGTCCCCTTTTCTTGTAACTGGATTATGAGCGATTAAGCTTTTTATACTGTAATTGACTGATTTATTTTAAGGTTGTGACAATATCCGCAAAGTGCTGAAACTAGCATTTCTGTCTATTTGTTCTTTTTTTCTTTCTTTGTTTTCTAGATTGAAACAAAGTTTTTCAGAAAAGTATGGTTATTTTATATTAAGAATAAATTCTCTTGCTGGAATCATGAGTATATAAGTGAGATGAGCTGAATTTCTTTTCCTCAGATTGTATCAGCTATTTTGATTATTTGGTCTTTTTTGAAACTTCTCAATGCCAGACAGGACACATAATCAGAGAAACCAAGTAAAATGAAAGTGTTTACAGCAGCAACATTTTTGAATAGTACAGATTGTATCAGACATGCATGCACTTATTAAACAGTTTTTGTAAAGTAGATTATGGAGTCATTCATTGTCCCCTGACACAGGTGGAGAAACGTATGCACACAGTATCATGTGGCTTGGTTGCGTGTAAAGACTAATCTATTGTTCTGTTTAATCAAGACATAAAATGTAGAAAAATATCTTTATTCCGACTGCAGAACAAAGGCAAATCCAGGTCTTCAATATGTTGTAGAAAAGTAAATATAACATGTACACCTATGCAAACTGTCTTTGACTCTCCATTGTATTTTCTGTAACGGCATGGTCATCCAATCGTGACAGTTTAATATTGGAATAAACTGTTGGTATACTAGAATAATATCTTTAAATCCCAAACCATTTTGGGGTGATTGCTCATAACAGGTCTTCATCAGTCCATTCCTGCAATGGAAAAAAAAAGAAAAGAAGAGTAAAAATATGTAGCTTGACTAAGTTTGTTTGAATGTCAGCATGTAATGCAAAATATGGTCTCACCTCTTCTGTTAAACGAGGTTCTTTTGATACATGACCATCTTCTTCATACCCTCGCTTTCGTTTGCTGCAATACAAAAGCAATTTTACGAAGTCAACGCGTAACATTACGGCAAGTTTAGAATTACTGTTGTGCATAGTTCAGAATCGGAACTATCTTTGCAACCCCTAACTGTTGGTTACCACGGCTCCTTACATCCAACGTTTGTGACCAACCCCTTCAAGTCCATCTTCAACACTCATTTAGGAAAGTAATGTGGCATCTAGTCTTCACTACACCTTCATGATCGCCATTGGTAGTTGTAGTTTTCCCCCCATGTCTCTTCATTTTGACTAGTTCACACCCTGTATCAATACATACATACAGACTCATAGCATTTTAAATCAACACAATTTAAATAAGTGATTCTCCAAGCATGGGCCTTTCACAAACATGTCCACTTTATCTTACAGGACAGAGTGCACCATCATGTCACTGGCTGCTGCCATCCAGGTAATGTGAGTTTTACAGAGTTCTACCTGAGAATCAGAGTGTGGTAGTCACACAGCCAGCCAGCCAAAGTGAGTCCTCGTCCCGTGAGCTGCCCTACCGAAGACTTATGTCAGTTTGTATTTATAAGCATGTGGCCTAGATTCCTGGCAGTTCAAACGCAATATGGCTGTTCTCCGTGGGAAACCACTTGCTGCATATATCAATACTGTCCTTCCAAGCCCCTTCCCAAAATGCTCCCGACACAAGTGTGTTGAACTGATGACACTTTGACAAGAAGTCTTGTTGCGTAAGACCTTGAAGAGATGATTTCTCTGAAGATGGACCTAAGATGCAGTCAACAGGAGAAATGTCTCAACTGCTTTTATCCTGGTATGCCTGCCACTCCACGGTTTCACCGGTTTATGATTAATTGACATGGAAACTAGACAAATGAGGCGTCCTGATCGGCCACTCCTTTCCTTGGACAAAAACTTGCAAGGATTACAGGGGAGGCCATCCAAAGCATTGAAGTAGCGTTTTCTGCCGTCGTCAGGGAATTTAACGCAGCACCTCTCTCCAAGATGACACAAGCCTTAACTCCTTTCTACGCACCATCCACTCGCCCACGTCACCTGGTTTTATGACGAGCTCTTTCTTCATTGTACGAACTACCACGCAGCACCGGAACCACTTGTTAGATTTTTTTTTTTTTTTTTTTTTTAAATATGCTGCTTTGTTTGTTGATACTATATACTTAGGCTTGTATAGAAGTGTAGGGTGTTTGTGTATGATCTAGCTGAACAGAGCTGAAAGATAGTGAGTTTGTAGGAGATATCTGTAACCTGTCCTGTGCATGTGTTGATCCTGAATGGATCCTGCTATAGCGTGTGGGCCTACATATATGCTGCTCTAACAAACATCACCTGAACCCCCTCCAAGCCTTGGGGGGTTTCCAAGCTTTCTTGCATTTGCAGTCTCTCTTGCTCTCCTGCCGTCCCAGGTGGCTTTTCAGAACACTTCTGCACCGACTATTTTCATATAGATTCATCCTGAGAAGTCATGCCATGCACAGATTTATCAACTTCAAAGTCATAAAGGGTCGGCCCCGTGTGCCTCCTGATGACTCGCGCCGCTGCAGAGTCTGAATCTGTGCCTGTCATAGCTCAAGAGTTTACCAAACTGTTTACTGTAGTTGCACTTAAAGATACCACGGACCTCACCAACCTCACCAAGTGTTAACAGACAGCTGGCGACAGGTAAATGATTAGCCTCAACGTCTCCTCATCAGCGATACCAATATCAGCTGTGCTACATGGTATGGAAGATGTAGGGGGGAATGTGGCGTGCTGTTGTACTTCCTTTCTGTATTTCATACAGCTGATGATGTGTTCCTTTTTATTTTTCTACCTGATACTGAACCTTGAACCTTTTGCATCTTAGATACGACAACCTGGCTAAAATAAAACTGTTACTATGTATAACGACAGACAACTTGAGTTGCTTACTTGGGTGTGGATGATAGAAATTACATCTGATCACGAAAGCATACGCAACACTGAAACTACAAATGTGCCCAAAATTACACAGCACTAGTTCTGTCTAAATATAAGGACTAGATTCAAGAAATTGTATTTGGCTTCTCACCTCTATACTAAAGTCACATTGTTCTTAATTTTAGTATGGCAGTGTATAGTGTGACAATATATTCTCTCTGATCATTGGACATCTCAAAGGAAACATGCAAAAGTGATGTCATCTCCTTACTTGCTTGAGCTGGAAAATTCAGCATGAATCCTCTCCAACTTCTTTTTGCAAGCGTTCACCTCCTCCACTTTAGGAAGCTCGTACTTCTTTAGGATGGTTTTCATCCCTGGATGAACACAGAAAACATTTACTTTAATCTCGGATAAGACTTGTTCTGCGTTACATACAGTGAAGCTCAAGGGGCTCAATATCACCACCTTGTGGTGTCAAACGAAGGTGCAGTTGACTCACGTCTCATAGAGTCGTACATCTTTGAGAGAGTCTCTTTGTCCTCTTTCAGTCGCAGGCATTCATTCAGGTAGCTTGACATTTGAAAAAAACAAAACAGGATTATTTCCATTTACGAACCAACAACTTTTTTCTTAAGTGAAATTTCAGTTTAAGGGTTTTGTTTTTTATTCTGGTAGAACATGTTCCTTTAATTGCCCCACAACAATATGTTAATGATGGTCATCCAGCTGATTAATTAAAGTGCATTACTACTAAATTACTTCAAAATCTAGTTTTTAAAATTCAAACGCAGCATTGTTCCTTGTTTTAACATGAGCACCTCTCCATGCTGAGACCAGCTCTCGAGGCGCTGTTCAGAATAGCTGTTAGAGCAATCTGAGAGGGGGGAAACAGCAGTCCTGTGTCCGTCATGGCCGCCTGTGTCAGGAAGTCATCTGCATTCTTCCTCAGGGACTCTGGGTTCTCCAGCGTGGGGTACCTTGTCTGAAGGATGACATTTATGAAAAGGACATAATTCATTGAGACGGGACAAAACATCTGAACTACGAGTGCAAGAGAACCATTTGCAGCTCTCTCTCTCTCCAGGAGTCCACCTACCTTGAGGTCAATAAGCAGGCCCTCCATCGGTCTGTAGGGATTATGGACCACCAGGTGGAAGTTGAGTTGTTGGATCAGCAGCAGCTCAAACTCCAGGATTTGTTCCAGAACCCGTTCCTGCCCTGCAGGGGTCTCCTGCAGAAGGTTGCCCACAAACTGGGTGCTGGAGACGTTGAACTCATCCACTTTACAGGACAGGTATGCACAAGTCAGCCTGGAACAGGAAGTTCGGGTCAGAATGAGCCTGAACAATTTACTTTTTCCAGCAGTGTTGGTGCAATAGTTAAACAAAGCCCTTCTTATAGCTATTCCTAAACTTTAAACCAAAGAAAGGAACATTTTAAATACTTAAATCATGATTGAGTTGAGCCTGGATGAATGATTAATAAGTATGAACTGAATAAAGAGTGTCATGTTGAGTCAAGTGTTAAACTGACCACTATCTTCATCTAACATCACTCTATGTCCCCACATGGAGCTACTTAAGTATGTAAAGGCATCCCAGCATTTACACAGTTGGAAACACTTTAATTAAATAATTGGATTGGCAGTTAGCCTACCATATTAACATACAGCTAGGACTCTTCGTTCATTCAAACTATGAAATGCTTATTTAAAGTCACCTAAAAACATATCTGTACTCACATGATAATCCTCGGGTGGTACTCCATAATGGAGTTGTTCAGGTAGAATCTTTTGAAGTACATGATGGCTGTACCCTGCACAGGTGAGACACATATAGGTCAGATATGCCATAATAGTCGGCTGGGAGGCGGGGCTAAAGGAAACGCCAGTGCGCATGCTCTGAGCTCATTAATACAGAAGTATTGCGGAAGACCGCGGCAATTTCATAATCTGAGCAGAGCTCCAGAGGTTTGAAGTTAATTTTACACAGTGGCCAAACGTAGTTTTATCTGAATTATATACCTGGAAGTCAAACTTTTTTGTTTATACTTCATGCACCATTTGAACCAGACCCTGTCTCCAACGCTGTATGCATTTATATTTATACTTATATGATTGTTCCCACACAGAATAAAAGAGAGTCCACACATACCACAACAGACTTGGGCATCACAGGCTTGAAGGCATTGCAGAAGTCAAGCATCCTCTTCTCATAGTGTCGGAATAAAACGTCTTCCTCATGACGCTCGAGGAACTTGGACTCACTCACCCCGGGCTGATGGAGACGGAGAGGCGGGAGGAGGTGAAGCACACGGTCACACGCGCGCCTGTTTGGTGTTATTTGCACGTGTCGTCACAACTTACCTTCCCACTCTCTAGTATCCTGTTGCGGAATTTCTGGTTGGCCTTGAATCTCTTCTGCTCCACGTCGTCTTCACTTGCAAAGATCCAGTGTTTTCCCTGTGAACTTTTGTGGAACATGGCTGCCTCTGCGAGGAAGAAAAGAGGGTAAACACAGAACCGGGACAGACAAGAAGAGCGCACGTTGGATGTGACGTGTTCCGGTTCGCGGGAGCATCAAGTAACATACTTTATGTGTGTCTAAATATGCGCTGGTCCATTAAAAACCGGATAGCGTTGACGGCGGTGACGTAGTGAGGCGGTCGGTAGGTCGCTGTGATCAAAACAGACTCTTTCACTACTCGTGGATCTTCACAATTGCTGTCTTAAAAAAACAAACACCAGCAATAATAAAAGTGATGCGCGTCGCAACTGTCTGGCGTCAACGTTGTCCCCTTGTGATGACGTAGTATTACCGTAATGTATGAGACAGTGCGCAAAAGAAATATTTAGCAGTAGGCTTCTAGTGCCCTGATATCTGCCATCAACCTCAAAGCAATAAAAAAATGGTTTTGTATTATAAAGCTTGATCTTAAAGAGGCTTTTAAATACAAAGTGTTCATAGGCAGAAATTTCACAGACACATTTTTTAAAAGAAAGTTAGCCTACTTTTACTGAAGGTAATATATGACGTTGGCACAGCTCAGGCCATGTTACATTGATTAAGAAACTTTGGACAAAATCAATGAAGATGGTTCAGTAAGACAAAATGTGTAAAGTGAGACATAAAATGCATTTCATGTTAATATGTAACAAAGTGCGCAAAAATAAAACATTTTAATCAGTTTTATACTTTTGGAGGTATATCAAAAATAAACGTTGACTCCCTTAAACCCATATGGAGGTCAATATTTAAGAATGAATCTTCTCTCACAATGTTTTAACTACACACTACAAGCTCCACAACTATATACTATTACCACTTTTATAGATTTTATACAGATTTGGGAAATTCTTTTTTCATTCCAACTTCCTTACCTTTATTTAGCAAACACACAACACACAAGTCCTTATTTGAGGGAGGCACTAACTCAATTGAATGAATTAGCTCAAGAACGATGCTGGATCAAGGGCTGGGAGGTGGTGTTAAAGGAAATACTAGTACACTCGCTCTGGGCCCCATCATGCGAAAGTAGGTAGTCTTATTTGAATTTTATACTTAAAAGTCAAACCTTTTTTTGTTTCATGCGCCACTGAGCAACTTTCACGGGAATGAAATAACTGTTTCCAGTTATTTTTATTCATGGTTGTATGAGGTACTTAGTCCATAGTCAGTGTATTACCTACAGTAGACAGCATATGGTATACTATACCATAAACAAGTGTCATAAAACAATTCATAGTATATTATGCCATAGAATATCATAAAAAAATCCTGTGCCAGAGTTTGTCCTTAAACTGTCACAAATAATATATTATAATAATTTAAATAAAATAGTATAGTATGTCATACAAAAGTCATAGAAATTCTTTCTATGTTACGCCATTAAAATATCTGAATATATTTCACTATTCCTGTGAAACCCTCAAATATTTGCTGCCTCCAAACTTTGAGATCCCCTGTTGTAATAGTTGCAGTAGTAGCTTTATTTTTTTGTTATCGTTATCTTAGCAGTTGTTGTGTAGTAGAATATGATGTGAATTCTTATGTCGTCCTTCTCTTCTTTTTTTCTCAGATAAGGGGAGAGTTCTGGCCCAAAACAGTTGACAGCAGAGTTTCTTCACTTTGTGCACGTCGTCTAATATTTTCTACTTTATGAATTTAGACATTTTACAACCCCATGTTGAGTTGGCCCAATGATGACGCATTTTCAATAAAAATTCCATCAGGACTAACTAACATTCATACACCGTAGGCACAGTTAAGTGTCTTGCCCAAGGACACATCGACATGGGCTAGCGGAGCCGGGGATCGAACCGCCGATGCTCTGATCTACATTTCTTATGGCATAATACACTACTATTCATTACCTTTTTATAATATACTATGCTATGACTTTTATCAAATATGTTATGACTTTTAATGACATTATATACTATTACTTTTACATAGTATTTTTATGACATACTATGCTTAAGTTTGTATGACGTTTTTATCACATACTACTTTGGCTTTTTCATGAAATTCTGGGCTATGACTTATTATGACAATTTGTTTTGACATTTTTATGGCACACTATACTATGACATTTTCATGACTTTTTTATACATACTGTATAATTATCTGTACTGTACAATTTTCAAGACATACTATACTATGACTTTCTATGATATTTTAATGGAATATTTTACTATGACACTTTTAATTATGGTTTCATGGACAATACTACGATATTTTATTGACTTTTTTCATAACCTACTATACTACGACTTTTTTCTATGATACACTGTATGTGTCTTCATCACAGAGATGAACAAAAGAATACGTGCCATAATAGGCATTGCAAAGGATGATATTCCTCTGGACTGTGACTTGCATAAACCTGCATGTGCATATGCATGAAAAAAACTATCCATCTGTGTCTGACAATAACAGGACTCTGTTTAAAGATACACTCTCTGTCTTTAGACATTGGTGAATGTTGCAAGTTCCTCTAAATCACTTGTACAAGCCACTTAAGAACAAATCTGTTTGTATAGTGGTGCTTGCACGAGGCCCAATGATGTTCACAGGAAGTAAATCCCACTGAATGATGTCTGAATGTCCATGTCTATTACAGACCATACCCTATAGTTTCATGATTTTTCAAGAAGTTTATAATGAAGGTAAAGAGGCCACTGAATTTAAAATATGTTCGATGCTTTGATATTCAACAACTTTAAACAAGACACAGGGACTGTGACTTAGTTGTGAGCAGGGTCGTCCTTCAATCAGAGGACAGACGGTTCGATCCCCGGCTCCGCCAGCCTATGTCGATGTGTCCTTGGGCAAGACTCTTAACCCCAAATTGCTCCCGTAGCTGTGCCTACGCTGTGTGAATGGTAGCTACTCTTGATGGGCAGTTGGCACCTTAGCCCCTCCCATCAGTGTATGAATGGGTGAATGATGTCATGTACTGTTAAAGCGCTTTGAGTGGTCGGAAGACTAAGCGCTATACAAGTACAGGTCCATTTACAGCTTGTATTGAGAACAAATATTCTACCTTAGACCTTCAGGACAGAGAAGATGTTGTCTCAGTTGGTCTGCATAACGTTGGTCTTCTTCCCAGATGTCATCCATTGAGGCCGCATATCTACAAGTGTGTGACAAATAAAAGCACCTGTCTAAACATGCAACACAAGTGACCTTATGACCAGAAACACTCTTTTATAGAATGTATAGTTAGCATTGGTACTGGAACGTGTATTACACTAATGTAAATTAGATGCTGTTCTACATACTCTGGTAAGGTAGGCTTCGGTGTGAACCTTAACGTTGACATTGCAATCCACCAAAAAAACACAAAAAAGAAGATGACGACGACACTGGAAAGAGAAGGTGGGCGATAAATATATTTGATCAATTAATTTGAATTCGTGGTTTAGGACAATGTTAAAAAATAAAACATGCCACCGCTTCCCTGAGCTCCAATAGTTCATAAATGTATGGGTTCTCTTCAGACACAGGTAAAATATGCTAAGGCAATATGCGCCAGTTAAAGTGAGGAGTTTGTTCCCAAAAAAGGCACTGTCTCTATCGTAACATCCCACAGGGCATGCGTAGTAACATTTCTTCTTACAAATTAAGAATAATTAAAAGATCAGATGATCATAAGATCTGATCTTGTGATCTTGTGGATCTAAAACAAACTAAAACGGTAAACAACTATTTTTACTAAAGGTGAAAACTGTGTGTGAACATCACAGCGAGAAAGACATAGACAGACAGACAGGCAGGCAGACAGACAGGCAGACAGGCAGGCAGGCAGACAGACAGGCAGACAGACAGACCGAAAGCAGCAGATGATGGAGAGGTAAACAGTGCATGCACTTCACTACATCAACTGTATCTGAGAATTGTATGAGTGAGTTCAAGAAAAATTCAATAAACTGATGTTAACATACAGTGGTGGAAGTACTCAGAGCTCTTCTTAAGGAAAAGTAGTAATAGTGTCAGATACTCTGCTACAAGTAAAAGTCCTGATTTTATATAGTACTCAAATAAAAGTACAAAAGTATTATTATCAAAATATACTTAAAGAACCAAATGTAAAAGTACTCATTATGCAGAATAATAAATATTATTGCATTATAATATTAATGCTTGAATGTGGTCATCATTCTTATGTTGCAGCTGGTAAAGGTGGAGCTCATTTTATTTACTTTATATACTGTTGGGTAGTTTAATCTATAATACATCATGATTTATCAGTTGGTTATATTTTGTTTTAATAATCTGAATCTGTAAAATAACTAAAGATCACAGATAAATGTAGTGCAGTTAAAGTATAATATATCCCTCTGAGATGTAGTGGAGGAGCATAAAATGAAACTTCAGGTACTTCAACATTGTACTTAAGTTAACATAAATGTTAACATAAATACATTTAATAACTGTTTTTACAACTCTCATGAAGTATTCTGTTTCTACTCAATATACTAATTACTACTAATATTTTTTACATGACAATTCCTAATTAATCTGGAAAGTAAACAACAGATTTTGTGGGACACACTTTTTTTAAGGATTACGACATTCTGTGAATGCCAGAGTGCATAAAAAAAAAGCATCACAGTGGAGCTTGTTCATAAAAAAAAAAAAAATTCCAGGTGAGACTCCCCAGACTCCCCTAACAGAGTCTAAACCCATAATGTCCTCAAATCCTTGAAACGCCCTGAACTTTAAGTCCAAGGCTATAGCTCACAATCACAAACACACAACTTGCACACACTAACAGCACCAACAGGTTGAGAAAACGTTCGCTAACCTGGTCTTGAACAATCCAATGACAGCCTAAATGAGGTCCACTCACAGATATAGGCCTCATTGCATGGCATGTCACACTATCTGCCCATGGCCACATCACTACTGACCACCTGGATGAAGCTTCGGAATAACTATTCCGCTTTATGGCCACACATTCCTGGATGTGGATCATTTTAGATGGAAGAGCAGAACAGGAATTGAATCACACGGTATGTTTAGACGGAGCAACTCAACCCCCACCAGTGTTTCCGTATACCGTAATTTGCATAAACATGAGTAATTTATGAATAATAAATGCCCTTGCATTCAGCGGGAGCCGTTAATTTGCATATCACCACAGCTACAGTTTTATTTCCTTAGTGCGGTGTTATCATGAAGTCCTTCAAGCCCCGCATAAACCAGAATCAAAGAAATAATGCTTTAACAGGTATGTGCTGAGGACTGTTTTATTATCTTAATCTCTTTCTCTACAGGCGGAAAACGATTTTAACTTTAATGTCTGAGCTCCGTCTGTGATATGCTTGTAAAACGCTGTATACGTTCAACGTGTGCCAGTCTCACATCTGCAGCTATCCGTCGCTCGGTCTTGCCCTGTAGATTGCATAAACATGAAGTGCCGATGCATTATTGATGAGACCATTGCAACGTTTACTGTATGTGCGCCCGCGTGTGCGCGCACTGATAGGGCGTATAATGTTTGCGTGCGTGAGTGACTGACTGCGTGCATGCACGTCTGTGTTGTCAGTATAACCAAACACCTTTCCTTCTGTATATCTCGCATAATTCCGCAGTGTGGTAGATGACTTAGTTTTGTCTTTTTTTTTTATCCTGTTCTAGAATATCTTAAAACGTAGGCCTTCTTCTTTTTTTTTTTACATTGGTGTTGAATTTTCTATTCATATTTTTGGCAGTAATGAGACTCAGTTTAATGCGGCGTGCAGTCTCTTTACTTGGGGAAACAATATTTGGATGCTATTGACGCAGAGGCAGCAAGTAAAGATATATGCGTTTGTATATGAGTGTGTATGTCTGTGTGTGTGTGTGTGTGTGTGTGTGTGTGTGTGTGTGTGTGTGTGTGTGTGTGTGAGAGAGAGAGAGAGGTGGTCTGCAGAGAGAGAGAGAGAGAGAGAGATAAATGTTAGGTCAGACTTGTGTGTCTTTGACTAAAGGTTGTGCTTATATAATCTGACAGGCAGTGTTTTATGGGAAATCAGACTTGAGTGATTCTGTGGCATCACCAGATCAGCAGAATGATCTGCGAGCCTCCCTGATCATGTTAGTCTCATCCACACAGAGTCAAGTCTGCCCTCCTGTCTGTTATTTCTCAGCTGCGTTTGAAAACCTTCCCAGGCATGGGGAATTTATTGCAACTCAAGGACACAGAGTCAGCCGTTGACCGACGGATTGATGCTGTGTGAAGCATCACCTTGGCTTTACGCATCTTTTTTTAACTATTCATGATAATGATAATGTTGCGGAAGAGGAGAAGAGTCTTGAGGAGGATGATAATCCCCTTCCCGTGGCCCACCTCCCCACCGTCTCATCTCTGAAGTTACTTTCTTGTATGAAAGGAAATAATTTGGAAATAACCCTGACAACGATGCAAATGATTTCTCTGACCAATGAGCTTGCTTAATCTCTTTTTTTCCTTCTCTGATATTCCCCGTTTTTGCTGTAGCGTTCAATCCATTTCAGCTTCACACACCAACAAATGCAATTAAACCCCGATTCAAGCTCCCTACATGTGCATATTAATTATTCTGCCCTCCATCAGCACCCCCCACGCCCCTCTCACACACACACACACACATGCAGCACTGCGGTTGCTGTGGCAACCAGGGGTGGCAGTGCTGATGTCACTGACTATTTCAAGGACACTCATGCAGGGGCTGGGTCAGGTGATGTACTACTGCCGGGCATCGGCTAACGCCCAAGAACAAAATGGCCGTCATCCCCCTTATGTTTTTTGCCGCATGGGAGAGTCTCTCTTTGAGCTTTAAACAAAAGAGGAAGTGCACCTGTGCTTGCCTGACACCTTTTTGCTTATGATATGCGTGATACGGATGTTGTGGAATATTCTCAGTGTAATTGGTTTGACCGAATCGCATCACAGAGCTGAGCTGTCTGAGCCCCTCAGAGATCAGCTGCCTGTCTGAGGAATTTAGAAAAACTGCCTAGCCATTTTAGTGCATTTTTCATATGTGTGTGCCTTTGTGTTTGGATGTGTCCGTACATTGGTTTCCTCAGGTTGGCATTAAGCAGCCAAGGTTTTTTTCTCCCATCTTTCCCTTCCCCCTCCCCTCCAGACATTCAAAGCTCCCCCACCATCTTTCTCTCCCTCTCTGTCTCTAATTGAGCTTTGTGTCTACCTCCATCTCCATTCAAATCCAGAGTCATTTGCATACTGCCGCCGCACGCCGGACAGCTCCCCAGCTGTACAGTACAGAACTAAATGAGGAACACAGACCCACTTTACGTGACGCGAATACTAAGCAACCGGGAAAGACATTTCCCTGTTTCCTGAAAATACAGCTACTGGAGAGATGAGGGGTAGAGAGGAAGGAGGATGGTTGTATCAAATCAGTGCATTCAGAGCGAGACAGGCATTACCAGCCTGAAAGGAGATGCTGATGTAGAAGAAGACTTTATTATTTCTAATAAAACAAGACATTGCAGAAGGTATCAAATACTATAATTTGACATGAAAGTAGACATACGATATATATAAAGGAAGGTCGTGATAAAAGCCAGTTCTACATACATGTTTGCTTTCAGACATAAATTCTTCTGCGCTCCAATTTGACCGTAATTTCAGATTTGTTTTGGTAACGCAAACAGGGTTCACGGGATTTATCCATCTTTTTTGGGTACCAGTCTGACATGATAATTTCTCCTGTATGGCTTGAATATTGCCAGGTTTAATTTGTACCCAGCCGCCGCTTGGCTTTTCTCTGGCTTCAGTCCCGTGGAGGCCTGACCCTAAGCTCTCTTGGACATCAGGATCAAGGAATGTTAGGGACATTTTGCTTGAGTTCGTGGAGACACGTAATGATGTTGTATTTTTGATGCACTACAACCACACTTAACAGAATATGTTAAGCACACCCTTAATGGGAACCTTAAACCCCCCAAGGCCAATTTTCATTTCTAGCATATTGGTAGGGATTTGGGACATTTCCACTCATTTCAGGATTCAATCAAAGCCATAGCTTCAGGGAGAGCAAAAATGTCATGCTCTTTACGGCAAATCCAACTGTCCTTGGTTTATATGCATACAACTTTTCCCCCCACAGTAAGACCAGTGAGAATTGGGTGAAATTTAATGATCCATTTAACTTTACCTTGAAGACAAATGCAAACAGTGCCAAACATTTTGAGATTTGTTCTCTTAATGAGTTTAGATGGAAATGTTTTATTTATAAAACAAAGTAACTTGTGTTCATTTGTGAATGGTTGCCAGGATTTAAATCACTGGGGAGTGAAAAACCCACATCGTGCTCCATCATTCTGAGCACCCTAGCTTTGAGTGAAATGCAGAGAAGGGCAGATAGAGGGATGTTAAAGTGCAGCCATTCTGGTGAAAATCCAATCCTTCACAGAACGAAGCTCCAACAAGTCCTCTAAATGACCCTTTATATCAACGTGCAATGTCCTCACCTTTCCAAACAGCAAGGCCGTTTGGGTGAAATGGGTGCATGTATAGTGTGCTGGTAGAGTAATGGTCTGTTGGAGAGTTGGAGTGTATTTGTGTATTTTAGAATGGACGTGTCGAGCTGCATTTTGTGTTTTGCAATTATGTGGCATATTTTTGTCCTATTAAACAAATACGTTTATTTATTTGTACTTATATAATTTCTATCGCAATTGCAACGGTAAAAGTCTGACAGTAAATGTAATTTTTCGGTTCAAATGATGATGCAAATGATGATGCATTCTTCTTTACAAAAATGGATCAAATAATAAAAAAAGAGAAAGAAAAAAAAAGATTTTTTTTTTAATGGATGTGTACACCACTAAAGCAAAGCTATATATTGGGTGTGTGTATGTGTGTGTGAGATTCATAGATCAATGTGAATTTGCTTGCATCTTAATCTAATTAAGAACTAGACCCCTGAATATAGATGCCGAATTATTTGAAAATGGGGGAGGGGAACCGTGTTTCATCAAGTCAGGTTGCCCAGCAACCGAAATCATTTATTTCAGACAAAAAAAAGCCCTCTAAGATTTAATAATCAGCTTGTCTGCATTAAAATGCAAAGGAGGCTGTCAGGCTGCACCTGAAGGACAGCAAAAATTAGGCAGGGTAATTTCTCGACTTACAGGTGAATTGCTGACCTTCTGCAGTGAGTGCCTGTCAAAATCAGCACTCAAACACTGCAAATCAGCCAAAATAAGCTTTTAAATGTAGCTTGCAAAAGCGAAAGTAAATAAAATTGAACTGGCATGTGCATACAGTATATTTTTCTCATTTACATTTTTGTAAATTGAGCGGGCTCAAGTGATTTTAAACGCAGTCATTATGAATTAAACACAATGTTCATTTTCAATTTTCCAATCAGACAGGTTCAAGGTTTGCAAGCCCTGTTTATCACAGGAAATAAAACCCCAAATATTGCCAAATAAATATAACAGACAAGAAACAATTGCCAAATATATCTTTCTCATGTTTTAATAATACACAAATATTTTTTGAAATGAATACAATTCTATTCATATGGTCTCTAACTAATCAGAGAGCGTTCATAAAAAAACTTATTTTAAAAATATGAACTACCAGAAGGTGTATTTTCTGACGCTTATCATTGCTTCTCTAATTGACAGTGTGAACGCTGGATGTTGGCTGTTCAAGTGCTCCTACTATAATCACTGGCACCCTCCTCTCTTGTTTTCCTAATTGCCGCCATCCCTTTTGTTAGCGAGCATTCTTGCATCAATCCCTGTTACAGAGCTCTGAAGGCTTCCTGTGGACTTCCTGTGGACTTCAACAAAAAGCCTTGTCAGGTGGATCAGCCATTAGTCACCACTCTACATTGTCTCTGACAAATCTGATGTTTAAAGTACACACATAATTCCAAAGCACCCTCTGTGCGCCACAAGTTGCACGCGTTTTATCCTGGAAATGTCATAAACGTCAGGTTAAACTTTTTACAGAAACATGTTGATGCAAAATGTTGATTTGAGCCTTTGCTCAGTTAAATCTCATTTCATAAAATGTATGTCGGAATAGAAAATATCTAAATAAATAATAGATTTCTATTATTGTAATTTTAGAGAATGTAAAAATTTAACTCAAGACCTACCTTTTTAGTTTTGCTTTTAAGTGAGCTTTATCTATTCATCTGTCCATCTAATCATACATTCTATTCTGTTTTGCTCATTGTTACATTTTGGTATATCAAGTTAAAGTTTTTATCTTGTTCAAATCCTGCCAAATGTTTCCTCACTGTAAATTGATATTAATGCTAGATTTTCCTCAGTTCCTGTTTTTATTTTTATTGAATGCTGTTATCGAATGTTTTATGAATTAGTAATTTATCTTTTTTTTTAATGAAGTAAGTAGTGTGTGAAGCACAATAGTGGCATGAAAAATGCTATACAAATAAAGTCTGATTGATCGATATGGTACTGGTATGGCTCAATAATTTATTTCTTTAAATATTTTTTTTTTTGTGTAATTAAAATTATAAATTCATAGTTACACATGTTTTTTTGTGAAATAATATTCTGAATTGTGATCAATCTTTTAATGTTGATTTAAAATCCTAATAATAATCTATTTATCTGAATCAAGGCTTTATACATATATTTAAACTTGTCTTTGTAATATCGTTTGCTACAATGCCCTGATTAAATAATGCCCTCTTGTGGTTTTTTGTGTGAGGAATATTAAACAGAGGCAAATATATAATTAATAAAATGATAACAAGACAAATACATTTGTGTTTTTTCCTTTTACTAACTCTCCAAAAATACTACTATATTCACATCACATTTTGAATGTCAACACTTTCATTTTCTCTCAGTTTCTTGGGAATCTTAAGCTGTCTTTTTACTGTAACACTAAACACACACAGGCAAACGTTCACTTGTGTGGATGATGGGAATTACTCCGTCTTATCACTAGATGGGGTTAGAGCATCATTTAAAAGGCTTTGAAACTGATTGCAAATGTTGCCCCACTGCACCTTTGCAAATTACGATCTCTTAATAATACTGCATTTAAATTCCTTTTGGATTTTTCTAGAAATCCAAGGTTTTGGCGAGGTCTGAGCTGAAGTCACCTTAACAAAAAAACATTTTGAGACCTTCTTCAGAGGTTCAACACATGCATGTGTAGAACCTCTGAAGAAGGTCTCAAAATGTTTTTTTTCTGCTTAAATGTTCGTATATGCATAGCTGAGGTGTAAGCAATACTTGTGGAAGTAATAAGTAAATACCTAAGTACAAAGAATAATTTAACTTGCTTGTATTAAACAAAATAATTTAAATTTGAGTCACTTTTGCATATATTCAGATTCTCAAAGTTGCGTTTCTCTGTGATGCATACAGTTTTTCTCACTGTCCCCCCCCCATTCACCTGCTTCATACATTGATTTCAGAGTAGCATATCATTAGCTCATGGTTGTGTTATGGCCCGCTGTTGTTCGTCCTGTCTCAGCTCCTCAGTGTGTCTGAATTGGCATGGGAAAGAGAAAGGGAGAGCTTAACGGCCAGAACTGTGAGGCTGTGTTGAGTTGACAAGTAGCTCCTTGATTAGCCCATAGGCTGGTTGAGCGGACACACTGTGTTCTTTATTCATTTCCCTTGTCCTTTTCTTTCAGAAAGAGACCCAATAGGGCCCAGCAGGTGAATGTAAAGAAACGCGAGAGGACTCCCCTCTGATCAACCTTTTCAGACCCGGACAATGGGCCAGCCCACCTCTTGTACAGCTGCATTAAAACCCTGATTAAAGTTCTTCCTGTTAGCGATTGATTGAGGATGCAGAGCCAAAACCAACAAAAACCTGCACTGCTGAGGCCCGATAATGACCGGGCCCCACCTACAAAGCACAGGCTTCAAATGATTAGTGGGGTTTTGTTTTCTTAGTAGGTGTGTGAGTGTGTGTTTATGAGAATGTGTGTGTGTGTGTGTGTGTGTGTGTGTGTGTGTGTAAGAGAAAGAGAGAGGTGAGGGAGGAGAGCTTGACAGATAGCTCTAATTAATCAACGGACTCCCTGAAAAAAACAAGAAAATCTTTCTTTCTGTCTTTCTTCCTTAGCAATGACAATGTGTGTGTCTGTTTATTTGTGTGAGTGCATGTTGTGTGCGACGTGTAAAATTGTGTGTGTATATATATATATATATATATATTTTTATATATATATACACACACACACATAAAAATCAATATGTGAATTAAAATACACATGACTATTTGAAGTGGTCAATGTGTTGTTTTGTACTCGTCCTTTAATCCTCAATAGCATTATGGGTAGCAAAAGAATAAAACGGTCTTCCACATATATTTGAGGGACTATTAAAACTTTCACATGCTTATCATAATCACGTTTTCAAGTGTGGATTTTTAAACACTCTTGTCATTGTTATGTAAACAGCCTTTTTTGAATGTTAATCCTTTTATGGAAGAACGTTAGGGAGACGCATGACGACATGGGAAATTATTTGTAGAGAAGACGCTGAGAAGACTTTAACAATATGCATGTGTGTGTTTGTGTCTAGAGAGAGAGGTTCTTCAAGAATCCATAAATATTGCATTTCTTTGTTTGACGGATGTGTGACACATTTTCATGTTTCCTTAACAAATTCCACTGTCATATTTTTCCTTTTGTCAGTCATCTTCCAAACAGCAGATCCTGACAATTATCCCAAAGAAACTCCTGATCAAAACCACCTTATTCTGTCTGCTGCTCAGCTCCATCACACGCACTGATTCTGCATCACTCTCATCTTCCTTTCACACAATCCTTATTTGATTCTAGCTCAGTATATTGCACCACTCATCAGTTCAAATGCAAAAATTACATTTACAAAGTGTTTGTGTCATCTATATTTCACACATTTTGTAATGTCTATTTGTTGATGCACAGTGCAGTTATTACAGTGTTGCTGCAGAGTGATTGTCCTGAGGCTTCTGTCTGTGCTGCAACAAAGCTGCTAATTCGCAGTTTCAACAGAGGAGGGGTTGAGCGTTTGCCTTAAAATGGGCCGTTCTTAATGATGGACTAATCAGCAAAAGAAAAATGGTACAAATGTCTTGGAAAAGTCTAACTAAAAATGTTGACATGGTTTACCTTTTCAAGAATAGTCAGTTAGGTGTGATTTTGATTTTGAGATATTTTGCCTGTAGTTGATTGAGTCATAGAGGACCAATATGAAAATGTGTTTACTGTTTAATATTTCAAGTCAAGGATGATTATGAGGGTAATTTAGTTGAACATTTCCCTACAAAAAATGAATAAATAAATAAATTCACATACTCAAAACTACGAGATACATCTTTTTTATTCGGTCAATCCTAGAGTGTTTGAATAACAGGAGAGTGGAAAATAGAGACAGGCAGGTAGAGGAAGGCACTGAGGAGGCCCTCAGGCTACAGTGAGGGTCTTGGGCAGATTGGCTCTGGGGCTCCACAACGATCCTTACATCCCACACATTTATCAGAATAGGGTTAGCATACCACTGTGCCTACACTTACGCTGTGCCCTCCCGCAAACACACACACACACACGTTTAGACCCAGACGTACGCCTACACCCACTGTAAGCCTCATAGCCTTTTTAACTTCTCCTCTGTGCACCTCTTCCTCCCACTCTATTGTTATTAGCCTCAGACAATCAGACTACCTGACTCCACCTCGCGGCATACACATGAGTCAGAACGACCTGCAGTTACTGCAGACATCCAGTTTTCAGTTACTTTCAAGAGCATAATTGTTCCGTGTGTATGGTGTGCACCAAATTGCAAATGCATAACCAAAGACATGGTGTCCTACAAACTAGAAGAATGTATAAGACACCGAAAACACAAGAGATTCTTTAGGAATCATGCAATAACAAATATATCCAATATGGCGAGAAAGTACACAATGCAATGTTTGTGAAAACAGTTAAAGGTGTTTTGTTTTTATTCTTGCAACATACAGACATTACAGCTCAGCATACTCCCTGTGATTTTATATTTTATATATGGTCAGGTAGTATTATTAAGGCTCACATGATGCAAGTGTGACCTCAGGCGCATGAAAAGAGAAAAGTCAACCATTGACAAAGAGTCTATCTCATTCATTTGCACCTTGTACATCTCTTTACTCCTTGGAATAATTTTGCTTACAGAAATGGACATTAACCGCACATGGTAGGCAGTGAGTTGGATAAGAACAGGGGTCTGTTGATAAAGCCAGTTTGGTTCATAGTCGGACTCTAACAATGTCCTCACCAAGTCCTCGCAGTTAAAATCTGTGAAATGCTGTTTCTGTTTTGCGCTACAATCCTGTATTCACTGCTGATTTATTATAGGTAGAACACACTGTTACTGCTGCCTACAACTCTGCTTTTCATTTGGATTTGTAGAGGGTCAGAAAATAAATGGCCACAAGAAAGTGCACGTGTGACATATGGAGAAGCGAATTTTGAGAAAACTCATCTGTATTGTTGAAAAAGGTGCTCTCTGTATCTAGATATGGCTTTTTTTGGGGGTGTTGTCTCATGAATGATTATTTAAAAACACAGCAAAATTATTACACTGTTCTGATTTATGTGTTTTCTGGGATGAATCTGAAAATCAATGTGGAATCCAGAGTGTGAGAAAACACTTTGATGGATGTATTTATCCACCCTACAATAACCACAAAGACTGGCAGTCTCGACGCAACCACTGTCCTCAGCTCCAACCCCAAGCTTCGTCCTTGCCCCCACCAACCCACCCTTAACAAATCTCGGTCCTCTGCAGCACAAACAGCAGCGCGTTGTCACACACTCGACCCTCTGTGCCAGCACTGGGTCAGGGAGGCCGCCGACGGGCTGTGTGTACCATCAAACACACATGTCAGTGTGGGGGACTGCCAGATTGTAAGTAACTCTTCTCGTCCAACCCTAAAATATCTCATAGTCCAACACTCCCCCTTCTCACACACACAGTGGCTCAATATCCTGATCTGTCTGACCCCGTTGGATGTGGATCAGTGCGGAGGCACTGACAACTGAAGCTCTGGCATGCCAACAAGTCTGGTGTCGATGAAGTGATGCTTTGAATTAAAAGTACTTTTGACGCTTAAAAGGAGCTAACCTGATTTGACTGGCTAACGTGATTTGAGTGGGCTCAGACGGAGATAGAGTGCTACAGTGTGGGGAGAGAAATGGATCTCTGCCAGCCAAATCTGCTTATTCAGTCGATAATGGAAGCAAATGCAGCCAAATGAACCCCACGGTTCAGCACGGAGCTAATCGGAAATGTTAACAGTAGCCCTTGCATTGATGCTATTCTAAGTTTTATCACTATGGCTATTTAATAGCTTCCGCTAAATGCTCTTGAGCATTACAAGCATTTAGTGTGGTGATCATTGACAAGCTCTCACATTTTTTTTATTCACGTTCAGTAAATGAAAGAAATAAAATGTAATCCAAATGCAATCATGCCTGAGTGTGTTTTGTTTAATGGTTGGAATTTTTTATCACACTGAACATTTATGTTCATCTCTATTTCCGTATTTGATTACCACTGAATATATTCACTCTTAAAAATGTTTTTTTCTTGCCCATACTGTGGCTAATTTTGTTGTGAGAAAAGCTATTGATGAAAGAGGCCGGGCTTCTAGGGTGTTTTTCGGAGGTGAGAGTGTGTCAGAAATGGTGAGATATAGAGTGCAGAAGTGTTGATTAGGGAGAGGTGGGTGGAGAAAAGGATTTGACTATTAGGACGCCCATTTATATCTGTGTCTATGAAGCACAGGCAGCCTGTGTGGGTTTCTCTTACCAACTCTCTCTCTCTCCGTGGCATCACTGTTTGTGTAGGAAAAAGCTGGGTCTTTTGCTTTGTATGTAAAGAAGGTGAGGTGCAGCGCTTCACCCCCCATCCTCAAAGAGCATTAATCATTGGTTCTCAAAGACACAGTCTCTCTGAGGAGCAGTCACTCACCCCAGAATGACGAGACACACATGAAAGCTAGCAAAGGGAGGTTCAAGATAAGGTATAGCGAACCATCCTGCAGGGAGAAGGGGGAGAGGATTTCCCCTCTCATTAAAGATCAACTGCTTGGCTCTCGCCTAACGAGAACTCCTTCTTGAAAGCAAACAAACAAACAAGTACTCACTTGGAGGAAACTATAAAAGGGAGAAGAGGCTTTCCACAATAGACTATATTGCATATTGTCAAATCTGTACCTGCAATAAACTCTCTGGCGTCACACTTGTCAGCATAAGCTGTGGTTGTGCACTATCAATTTGAGGCCATAGGTCACAGGTGGTATCAGGGGGGAAGCAGACCAAAGCTGGGCCTTCTTCTGCTCTTGTCAGAAATGCCTTCATGATCTCCAAGTGTGAGACCTCAACCCTGAAGACCAACCCTTGCTGGGCCTTTAATCCTGTCTAAAAGAACCAGGAATATGGCTTCTCTGCTCTGTCTCTGGCCTTTGGGTCCTCCAACAGTTCCCAGTATATGAGGGGATTAGCAGAGCAGGCCTTGAGAACCCCCGCTGTCTCAGTGTGGAGCTGACCTTGCAACCCTGTGGCCAGGTGGAGCTCCATGATGGGTGGACACCCACGACTGAATTAGCCTGTCTCTTCCCTTCTAAATGAGGTGTCCTGAAGGGCGCCAGGTAAGACAGGTCACGAGGGGTCGACAAACCCCCGTGGTCTGACACAAAAAGAGGCGGAGGATCACCTGCCGCTTGCCAGATCAAATGAAGGCTTAAATAGGGGGCTCCTCTCTTGTCAAATCTCTCTCCATGAATACTCAGGAAGGCCAGAGACTACTGTATAGCCTCCCCCAGTCTTGGCCTCCTGTAGACCCGAGACCCTGTTGACTGCTAACACCTCTGTACTTCAGCCCAGGTCCCCTCGCAGTAGCCATCAAGCTCTTAATTCCTACTCTCAGCCCATCACTAAGTACTGTGTGCATAATAGACCTATAATCAACCCCTGGCCAATGGAGCCTTTTCTCTCAGCGTGTCTGCACTCATGTTGAGCTTGCATGTCGAGTTGCAATGAGATGCTAATTAGACTTCATATCTACAGGGCTAATCTGTGTGTTCACATTCAGGTGCTTTTAATCCACTCCATAGCCAAGCAGTTTGCTAATTTGCAGGTAGTATTACCATAGTGGTCAAGGGAAAAGGCAAAAATGATCTTATGAAGAATTATGATGTAGACATGTTTGAAGAGAGCTGTTCTGATACAAAACGACGCAGTAATTATCTAAGCACACTCATAATGTGTTCTGTGTCCGTAAGGTTAATGGTCAGATTCTGTTCTCTCTACCAAATAACCTCATCAAACTGCACTGCATGACAGGGTAAGTGAGGGGTGTGGCGGGCTAGGTGCCCAACACAATGCCCCTTGTCAGTCAGCCTCATTCCTGGGGGTGAAGAGGAGCGAGGGAGGGTGCGTCAGAGGCAGCCACAGGCCATTGGGTCTCTGCGATTGGCCTTAATCCGCCAGCTAATAAGTTCAGAGAGGGGCCATATGCTGCAGTGCAATGTGTGGGGAGGGGAGTGTTGCCTCATGTTACTTACACCAGGCCGGCGCTTTCTCAGGTACCGCCCTCCCACGGTCTGTTCCTTTGTACTGGGGGATCAGCCCTCTCCACGCTGTGAATGGTCCGAATTGATTAAACCCCACCGTATAATTGTCAGCAAATCCCAGCGAATCATTTCCCATCCATTTGAAAAGTACAATGTGCGTTTCTCTTTTCTACCCGCCTCCTTTCTTCCTTACCCTCCCCACCCCTCAATGTCCTTCCCCTCCTGTTTTCTTCTTTTTTTCAAGGTCTCAGGTTTGTCCCTGCATGCCCATCTCGGTCCTCTGCATGAGAGAGAAAGCAGAGGCAAGAGGAGAAGGAGGATAAGAGATGCAGGAGTGAGGAGGCATAGGGTATGCTTGGCTGGACAGTTGGCCGTAGATGAAAGTGGGCAAAGGGAGACGTGTTTTAATCTGTGGCCCAGGCCAGAGAGTGGGGTGCTGATCTGAGCTGCCACCTGCCTGGGCACAGCCAGGGCTGAGTCTGGTCACAGCATCAGGTTAACACCAAGGCCTTCAACGTTTTAAGGAGGCAGAAGAAGTGGAAGAGGTATCGCTGTAATAATTGTAAGGTACATTTTTTTCTGTTAAAAAAAAGAAAAGATCAGTTGTGTCGGCAAATGCCTTAAAACGGCGTTTGTTTACGTTCAAGTGAAATTATTATAGAGATAAATCCACATAGGGAGGTGGGTGGATGGGTAAACAAAACACCAGACTTTAACACGAGAGACTGCAATTTGTTTTCTTTTTAAAACCACGAGTAAATGTTGTCTTTTTAAAACCATGACCACAATTGTTCCCCAACCATAACTAAGTAGTTATTACTGTAACCATGACAATGGAGGTCCCCAAACCTTTACATTTGAACCCAAACCTTGGTGTTTTCTAAATTAAGAACTTATTTAACCCAAACTGTGATGTTTCCGTAACATAAAAGTTATCTTTGTGTCTTAACCTAACCAAATCTTAACAATAGTGTTTAAACATCATAAAATGGATTTGTGACAGTTTTGGAAGACATCCTGTCAATTGTGACGTCAGATCAGAAAACGTTTGTATGCGTCGTTCAAGAGGACAGTTACAGTTTAATTTGAGGAACTTAATGGATAACTTTATTTAAGGAGTGTTAACTTCTTCATGAAAAGTGACCTTTTACGTGAACATGTCTTTTAGTACTCAAATCCAAAATATCCAGTTTGTATGCTTTTAAGATATGACTTATTTACACGTTTTTGGATATAGATAGGATAACAGAATTATTTTCTGCAACACTGACCATAGACCAATCAAACCTCTGACACTTGTACTTCCTCTAATCAATCCCCCATTATAAGTACACATATTTAACTTACTTTCATTGATCTAAGAGGTCCCCAGACAGAGGTTCAAGACTCCATGACCTCAGTCATTTAACCCTTGACCTCAGCTATTGGCTGAGAGCATGTCCCAATCTGAGGATTCAGTTTATTTCAGTTAGCCTGTAGCTTCAAAAGAAATGTATCAGTATCAAGTTCTAGAACCACATTTTGCTCTCGAGTAGATTTTGAAACTTGCAATGATATTTTTCTTTTACATAACATAATCATCCTGGACAAAACATAGTACGAAGAAGACCTTGAATTAAATCATCTTTTTGAGGTCAAGAATGAACTTTCACAATATAAAAACATCTGTTTTTTTTTTTTAAGGCTGTTTGACGGACAGATTTGTTTAAAGGCCTAAAGTTCAGTTAACAAAGGTGCTCATACCATTATTTGAGTGTCATAGCCAGCAAAATGCCCCTCATCATAATGGATCGTACAATATCCCTTCGAGATCCTCTTTACATATGGGGTCATATAGGCCTACATACAAGCAATCCCTGTCACGAATCTCGTAACCTGACATTGATCTTCAACTTTGACGCTTGGCTTTCATTACTGCCTGAAGGGCGTTGTTTGTGAGAGTGATCTTCATGTAAAGTGCTCATAAATGATCACAGGCCATGCAGGCAGATTTATGATTATGGGGGGTTACAAGGAGACGTGTGACAATGCAGCATCTCATCTGTACTTTGGGGTTTGTATGCGGTCATGGTGGCGGTGTTGATAGCGATGATGACGATGATGAGGAGGAGATGGAAAAATATAAGGGAGGATGGGATGAGGTGGGGAAAGGCAGCAAGTAAGCTGTTACGCAAGAAGTTGTGGATATGATGCTTTTGGACGGATAATAGAGCTCAACTGAGTCTGTGCTAATTCATAGGAAAGCTACCATTCAAATGCTCATGTGGACACAAAACACATATTAACATGCTAATTCTGGATGTAGCTCGTAGTCAGGAAATGTTGCACCTCTGGCCCCTTATTTCCATGCTGAATAGTTAACCTTGAGATCAACGCTGGAAAATGCTATCCTCAAAGACTGTCCCTCTAAAGACCCCATCTAGAGAGTTAATTATCGTTTTCCCACTCACAGTTCTGCATTGTTAATGACTTCCCGTGCATATTTTCTCCGCTTTTCAAAGTATAATGCTTTCTATCATGGGGCTTTATCTAGACAGGTGTTGGACTGGGAATTCAATGACTACAATGTGGTCTTATTCTTCCTCTGCATTATAACTCAATGTATTTGCCTGGCTTTTTGGTCATAATTCTGAACGCAAGGTTAGTAGCTCATCACGTCAAGGGTCGTTAAACCTTCACTTATCGAGCCTGAGTCCTTAATGATGTCCGCTAACTAGCACAGGAATCCTTCAGCAAGAGTCTCCTGGGAATGAGGTCGTGGTGTTTGGTTCATGACCTCTGACCTCCAGTGACCATACTGGTCTGACCCACACATGTGCTCTTGTACCAATGAGGTCATCAATGAGATCTTGTCAAGGGCCTTGAGCAAACAGATTAGGCCCATTGTTTGTAAATAGGGTGACCAGCTGCCAAACTGCCCGTCACTATAATTATGTGACCCATGAAGAAGAAAACGGACACAAGGCCGAGTTTTATTGGAAGCTCAAGTGGTTTTCCAAGTAATTTAAATGCATCTCGATGCATGTATATATTTTTCTTCTATTGCGCAATTTTCAATGTATAGTTTGAACAACACCTCCTTGTTATGAAAACCGGAGAGCTCATAAATTATTTTAGGTCAAACTCAATTAAAATTAAAATACCCTACAGTTTAAACAATGTGTAATATTTTACACAAATCAATTAAAGAAAAGCAGCTCAAATAATGCTAAAACTGTACAAACCAAAAAAGACTCACCAATCACACATTAATACCAGCAAAATCAGTCAAAGCCAAGTCCAGCCATGACTAGGATAAAGTCAAGTGTTGCTTAATGCCTATTATTCCCTCGCTAACCCTCTGTTCCACAACAAATTGCTCCCCTACCATTGCAATAGACCCACCCTACCTGTGTCCACCCAGTCGTGCAAACCCCCCTTGACCCTCTGGAGGGAGCGGCGTGGCTGACCATATCCTCATTTGACCTGCACCTCCAATATGGAGAGAGACACTGCTGAAAGGTCAGAGGTTAAATGACCAGGACTGTTTACAAGGCTATGGGGATTTTAAACAACAGATGCTTGTCCAGTCTTTGTCCTCTCCCTGTTAATGACTCCATTAAAGTCAGACAGCGTAGAGAGACAGAGTATTTAAGCCATTATTGATAAAAAGTATGAATATTTATTTGAAGAATAAATAACTTAAAATAATTGATCCAAATGATAAAGTTCATTCGTAGCGGATTTAAGCATGGAAATATATGAAAATGCAAGAAAAAATATATAAGTATACTTGCATGAATAAGCAGCAAGCAGTCCAAACTTAAAACTTCCACACCTTAGGTTCTATACATCTTCTCAACTAGGTTATGAATCTGATTAACACAGGGTTTGCTTTTGTTTGGACACCCTGTGTTTACATAAAGAGGCCCAGTGGGACCAGCCCTGGAGGTCAAAGGGTCGAGCCTTGGTTGTCAGAGAGCCTTGTGACATTTCTTTCCCACGTTTCCCGGCTCCTATTGTCCACGGTGAGGAGCCCCCGTTAACGTTTGGCCCTGGGAGGTAGTGTGGCGTGAGAGGGAGGCCTAAGGCCCTCAGCGGGTCCCTGGGAAACGGGCGTAACCAGGCGGGGCTGAGGCGAGCGGGGACAGCATGGGGTCATTTTCCGGCTTGCTGCCCCTCTATAGGGCTTTGGAGCACAGTATTGGCCCCTGGAGGAGTGCTGGTGTGGAAGACAGTACAAAGGGCTTTGTCTGTGTGTGTGTGTGTGTGTGTGTGTGTGTGTGTGTGTGTGTGTGTGCGTGTGTGCGTGTGTGTGTGTGATGTTAGAGAGAAAGATGTGTGACTGACTACACACTTCAGCAGTTTTGTATGAGTATCAAAATGTTTATTTTACATGTTAGCTATAAATCTTGGTCTGCGGTTTTATAAATAACTAATTGTGATAATGTATACGCAAGTCAAATAATGTCATGGTGATTTTAGACGGGCAAGGGCAGCAACCAGTAAAACAAAATCACAAAATATGGGATGAAGATTCAATAATGATTGCAGCTGCCCTTGACGAGTAGTCAGGATTGTCACATAACTGCTTATTTCCAAATTAATAACACCGTAATGTAAGTAGAAAGTCAAATATCTTGAATAATAAATTGGATTAACATTCGGAATGTGAGAACTAATTTCAGAGGTGTTAAAATATTTGAATTGTGACACAATGACAGTATCATAAATGTACATTTCTTTAACAAGGCATGATTTATTAATGGATTTACTGACTATGGTTGGACGCTTGGAGCAATCACAGGTGATCTTATCATTCAGATAAGAAAATGACAACATGTCAATGTCAATTGCACATTAAGCAAAGACACAATACTTGTACAATAGTCTGATTATAATTAATTTACAAGCCTACTTTGTAGTAGTTACATTTAGTAATTCTGCCATGTATATATTCATATCACAGCATGATCTTGCAATATTAGCACACAAATTTCTTCTTCCTTAAACATTTCCTCAATACGTAGATAGGCATTTACATTTTGCCTCTTGTAGTCCTAGGATTTCATTTGAAGCTAACACACGGAGCCATTGAATAATAAATAGACATCAGCAAAATGAATAAATAAAACATATCATCCTGCCATTATCACCTTTTCTCTGTCTACATGCCAGACCAATATATAACCAACGTTCCTACTTATAAAAAGGTCATCCTTTTTTAATTTGAGCCTTCTTGGATCTTCAGAGTCTCTGACAGAGTCTGGTTTTGCTGTGGAAACGACAGTAATGTGTGACTAGGGCTTTGTTGATCAGAGAGGGGTGGGTGCTCGCTAGCTTTGAGAGATGATGGTAGAGAAAGACCCCCTCCACCCCAACACACTCTCACACACACACACACACACACACACACACACACACACACACACACACACACACACACACACACACACACACACTCACACACACCACCACTGTTCCCGTGGAGAGCAAAGACAGAAGCAGCAGAGGATCTTGAGGGAGAAACGGTCTGTGGTGTACAGTGCTCTCCTCCTGGTGCAGCTCGCACATGTGGTGACGAATGGCAGCCACTCTGTGTGATGCATTTAAGTCAAAATTAAATAAAAAATGTCTATTCCAACCCTTTTAGATCACATCCCCGGTCATATTGTGCATCTATTGAACAATATGTATGTACTTTACAGAGTTATTTTATATAACTTACTAGAAACCAACTTTTCCTACAGGGCTACATGTGCAAAATAATTTGCAAAAATAATTTATTTTATTTTTACACGTGTATGATGTGTGCTTACTTAAGCTAGTACCAACAAATTTGAATATGATAGCAACAAAGGATGTGTGTGTGGAGCCACAGTCGTTGTTGTTCTGTCAAAGATGCTGTCTCTGTATTGCGCTACATTCTAAGCCCGTCCACTTTTTAGCTTTCCGTTCAAATGTAAAGGATTTGATCTTAATCCATCTTGTTACTGTACACCGCTCAAATGTTGCATTTCACTAGGAAAATACTCACAGTACAGAAGCTAAAGATCCTCTAACTCCCCCCTCCCATCTTTAAATGTTTAGAGGTCATCCCTGGGGAATGTGATGAATATCCAACTGCAAGACAATCATCTATGATACATCCTGATATCTGTGTAACTGAAGAAGAAAAAAGGCAAAAAGTAGGTAGTATATATGTATTCACTGCCCTGTGGTGCCAGTTTCACAATATTTGACAACTGAAATGAAACAATGCACAACAAAGTGCATGTAGCCTTAGCTCAGTCTCTTAGTAATCTTTGCAATCTGAATTGTAAACTTCCTCATAAGGTTTTCAAAGTGAAAACAACAATGTGTATGTCTTTTTTTTTTTTTTAAATCTACTTTGGTACAAAATGGTGCGGTGGAAGGCCCGAATACAAACCAGATGTTTTCATACACACAAATTAATAAAAGGCAAGTCCAGAGGCCTGTTTGGGTTGGACATTGAATAGAGGATGTGGTGAGCGGTTGATATGGTAACCATTCAGAGTTAGAAATTAGCCTGAATAGCGGTAAATCTAGTGAGAGCAATAGCCGCTAGTGCTTATCGCGCACCCAGTTTATTACACCACCGTCACTGTAATACAAACAGCAGGCCATATTCACCCTATTGAAAGCGGGAGGACCGTCATTGTGAAAATACAAACGGTAGTAATTTTTGTTCGTGGGACCCAATGTTTGACTCTCCTTGACTTCTGTTATTGGAGCAGCCACTTAACCTCTCGCTAACTGGTTTATTTTCAGCCATCCCAACATGGCCGTTTAGCACGCCTGCATGCTTTAATAATAATTATCAATATTTGGCACCAGTGTATCAATAACGTATCACAAAAGGAAGTATTGCAACATATTCCTGTATTAATATTTTGTCCCATCCCTATTGATGAGTTAACAAAATCCACACCTGTGAACTTTGATTTGTTTTTCTTTTCTTTAAGGAATAATTTTATGTTTTCCTGTTTATCATCATATCTTACTTATTAACTTCATCTATGTAGCCTGGTCATAAATGATAGAACAGGATACAGAATAATTATCATGTTTTTGAATGTTCAAGATAAGATGTAATAATAATTCTTCACCTTTAACCACACTTAGACTACCAACAGGTTCTAATAAGCCTGTGAAACAGACACTGTGAACTAATAGTGCTCATACACAGCTGTACTGAGATATGTGTAGAAACAATATTGGCAGCTACACATTTCCACGCACCTATAGACTACATAGTTCTTTTTAAGGAACATAAAACAACAGTGAACTTTCCCAAGTGCTTCCACAACGGTAGTAGCTTCTCAAAGCTGATAACGAATGGACATAAAAATAGCAACAGCAATTACACATTAGCTCATTACGTCATCAAGTTAACATCAGTACACATAAACTCATTACTTCACAGTAAATACATCAATTAACTGGCTAATGTACATACAAAGTAAAACATTTTTTTACAACTTTACAAACTTTCATTGAGAGGAAAAATCATTAACCCAAAGCCCTAACTCGTAGGAGACACACCTACCAACGTACACCTGTGGCCCTCAACTTTATCTTCCCTTTGTATCAGGCGGCAATCGCACATTTTTATGAAAGTAATCAAATATATACAACCGTATGTGATTATGTTTAATCTGTATAATGTAAATCTGATTGCCACTTTCCACTGTCTAGTGTACCCAACAAAGATCTCACAATACGCACACGTAACAAATCTGCCCACATCGGAAAGAATACGCAACCATTTTTCATTGTTCTTAGCCTGCTAGCTTAGTTATACTCTTCTATAGCAATACTTGAGACGATGTCTGTGTTGTATTAATTGTTATGAGAGTTCCTACCATCTAGCTGTGTTATTCTAACTAACACTTTTCCGTCATTGCATGTGACAGCGTATTTGTGGGCACATACGAATCTCTTAAAGTGACATAGTCAATTTACCAGAAGAAAGTCAGCCAAGACAATACTTAACATGCAAAATATATTTAACAAGCTTTAAAAAATATTGACTGTCTCAGTTAACACTTTATACCTGGTTCATTTCATGTTTTCTTTCAACACAAAGTAATGATAAAGCTCCAATCTGCTCAAGGTAAAAAATAGAAAATACATTGGAGAGATGGGCATTTTTACACATGGAAAGAAAATGGAGACGCACAGTTTGTTTGGTGCTAATAGACCATGCCAGCTCTTAGATTCAATTGAAAGTTTAAATAAAATGTCTATTCATCCCATTTTAAGTTTACCTGGGCTGAACATATTACCAGCAGCATATCAGCCACAAGAACTAGCCTGATAGAATCTCTCCACTCTTCCAAATCGCAGACAAAACATTGCAATCTAGTGGCTGATTGCAGCTATTTTCTTGCTTCTCCCTTAAGCAGAATTGTTTCCTGGCCCTTACGAATTGAGTTTATCAGGTATTGAACAATGGAATAGGGGTGCTTTATCAGGTGTTAAACAACAGAATAAAATATTGTGGAAAAGGTCACAGCTTTTCACAAAACTCAAAACCAAACTTTGTTTCAATTTCATTCTGGGAAGAGGGCACAAGACCTTGGAGGAAACTGAAAGTGCTAGATGCTTTGGATGCACTACAGCATTTCCACACATCTCTTGTCGAATAGCCTTGATGCGTGGGAGGGTGCCATTTTATTTTCAAATGTATTTATTCATGGTTCTGACATTTTAAACAACCTATGCGTGCCTGTAGAGTTACAAAGCAAGCTAATTTTCTATCATATTCCATAGAGTTAAGGCTCTATCACGTTCCATAGGCTGTAAGATCTGAGGACTATTCAGTTGCTGTATTTCTGGCTTCGCCTCCTGCACTCCCCAAGCCTGAACCTGAACTTGGGATTTCAGGCATAGATTTATATGCATGCCCCTCCTTTGATGACAGGGTAAATATTCACACAGACAGTCAAGGTGCCCCCGTCATTACCCATGTGCTGTGTGTTTGCCCACCAGTTAAATTCTTAGGGGGATTGTTTGGTGAGATGAATGGGGCCAAAGTGCTGAAGGACGTATTTGAGTTCAACAAACAATCCTCCCCTGATTGGCTAAGCAACAGCTCGGTCCAGTGGGCAAAGTTAGCAGCGAGGAGGTGAGAGGTGGAAAAAAAGAGCCGTTGTAGGGTTTTGCCTGTCAATTAAGGCTGCTGTGAATGGCTGGGAGGTGGAGAGCGCTCGGCTGTGCTCTCCATCTCTCTGGTCCAGTTGGATCTGTGGAGATAGCTGAGGTGTCGTTCACCTCAAATAGGAAAAACCCTGTCAATATTCAACTATTTAATAACCCTGAATGTGGAGCTCACGGTGCCTTTTGAAGACTGTGGGGTCTGCATTTCCCTTTGATGTACTTTCATTGTCAGACTCTCTATCAGAAATCTTCGAAGATGGAATTGGTGACATTTTCTCTTTTTCATTCATTCAATCCAACCTCAAAGGTTTCCAGCAGTCTTTCTCTAGTCCACGATGCTTTGTTGTAAGGGGGGGTGGGGCATTCAAGTTGGCTGTAGTTCCCCACTAGGATTTCTATCACTGGGTAATGGAACACCAGGAGATTTTGGCAAGGACGTTACTGACGAAATATATACTTTTTGATGTGTCTTGCCTACAACCAACACTAACAGAGAGCTCAGCGTCTAGATTGCTCCAATTTAGTTCCTTTTTACAAAGTCAGAAATACAAAGATACAAAGCACATTGGAAACACTTGTGTGCTCACTTTAACTGAATTATAGCATGCCAGACCATAACATAGTTTACATTACACATGTTATGCCTCAATCCCAGGCTACTCAATGACTGATATCATAGATCTACCATTACAGCTCTAACATTTCAATGATTTGTTGAATAGTATTAAATCATACGAAGCAATGTGAATGGATCCTATTATTATTATTATTATTGTTATTGTTATTGTGTGTGACTGGGCCTTGGGGGGGTTCCCTTTCATTTCATTTAGAAATTAAAGGGAACCAACAATGCCACCTGGGGACTTACACCACAGGAAATATAAACTTTAACAACCCTAATATATGGTTTTGAATTGGGGCACACAGATTTGTTACTAAGTTTGGACAGAGACGCATTTCATTAAAAATTAACCAAATGTCTATTAACGGAATCAACCAAAATTATTAAAACAAATAACAACCAAAAAATGCAGAATAAAGTTAAAACAGCCAAACCATGCAAAACAGAAGCAAAACAAGCAACACAAGCAACACAAGCAACACAGGTAAAATGGAGGCAGCAAAACAGGTAGTAGCACAACAGGTAGTAGCACAATAACGTGCAAAACAAGGCACAAGGCACAAAACAGCAGCACGCAGCAGCAGCAGCAGCAGCAGCAGCAGCAGCAGCAGCAGCAGCAGCAGCAGCAGCAGCAGCAGCAGCAGCAGCAGCAGCAGCAGCAGCAGCAGCTGAGCCATGAGCCAGGACAGGGCCTGAGAGGGAGTGAGGCCATCACAACAGGTGCCTTTTATATATTGGCACTGATTGGGGGAGGAGCCAGCCTGAGGGCTGTGTTCACAACCTACACTTTATTTAGCCTTCCCCACTACATATGCGTCATCTTTTTCTGGGATTACGGCCTCAAAACTCTCCTGAAGCCACAGTACCAACCAAAATATGCATAAAGTAATGGGGGAATAAAAATAGCCGGTACTGTAAAATTGTGCATTGATTATAAACCCACAAGTCAGTCACACAATTCTAAAAAACAGTTGATTGAAAAGCTTTTACAGATTTTGTCAATATATCACTTACTAACTCCAGCAGCAGGAAAAAGGTAAACTCAGCCTGGGTCCTCTAATGTCAGTCAAGGTTGTCAGTTTTCCTCTATAGGTTGTATCACTCTGGCTTCGCCATCTATTCCCTTAAAAGCTTTTTTCCTGAATTATATAGAAGAGCTCAGGCTCAATTTTTGGTTGAGGTGTTGGTGTAGCTTCAAGCTTTTCATTCAAAGGGAGACAGTTTAGGTTAATGTAGAAATCAAATCTGTTTTGCTATAAATTAGTAAACTTTGCTTGTTATTTTCACACAGATTTTTGTTTATACATAGAGTCAAAAATTCACCGGTCCCACTTGTAGTTATGAGCAAGAGGCTAACTTCAATGGATTTTCCATTGTATTTATGGTACATTTGACATGTCATAAATGCAGCACTAGTAAATCACCTTTTTTTTGTTATGAAGTAATTTGCTGGATACAATGCGTACAATAAACAGAGAGAGCATTACTGAAGAATATATCTGCAAAATTATTTTATTTTAGAGCTATTATTTGCAGAATATATTTGAGAATGACATATTAAGATGGGATTCTAGTTGCAGCAGCTACAGTCACTTTATTCACCAGTTAAACTTCATATTGTATGATGTAAGCTTAATAGGAGTGTTTTATTTGCAGTATATTTCAAGACTTTATTAGATATGGTGTACAAACTAGATTTTGCAATAAAGAGAATCAAAGAGTAATGTGCTAACTTCAGTATTAGCACATTAATAGGCACAATTTAGACCGTTGTAGCTATAAAATGTTTACGAAAATATTAAGTGTAGGTTCATACACCATCAGAGTTTTCACTTTTGCTTAGAATTTGACTTCCCTTTAACATTTACTTCAGCTCCATGATAGCACCTCTTCCTTGACCTTGACCTTTCTCTTCAAAATATTCAGTAAACATATAAAACATGGGATGCTAAGAACACCTGAAAAAGTAAAAGTGGAGCCTTGAGCCAAGGCAGTTATGATATTCAGTCTATGCAGTGCTAGTTCAAACAGAGTCCCTGTGAAATGAAAATTGTGGACTTTGCTCGCTGTAAATCTTTCAAGGTCTGTCTTGAGGAGGACATAACTATAGAGCCAACACTCCACAGCGCGTAGCTGTAATGTCTAACAACTCCCTCCATTTCTCCTTCTCACATTCAGCTAATTTGAGTCTTCCCGTCTCTCCGTGGTGCTGTGTGCTCTATACATCTTCACCCACCATTCCCTCACATTTTCACTCTGTGCACTCTTACTCTGGAGGACCTATACACTGACAGATAAGAGGAAATGAAGTCTCGTCTGCACAATTTGAAGCACTGCTTTGAAGCTGAATGTGAAATAGCGGCTCCGCTCCTCTCTGCTCCTCTCTGGCTGGTAAAATAAGGGCCCTCTCGTTAAAAGCACTTTACCTGTGCTCCCTCTATGGATCATTGCTCTCATTAAACCGATTTGGGGTTACCTTCAAATCACAATTACTCCAAGCACTAACTGTTACTGGGCACAAGGGTTGAGAGAGTAAGAGAAATGTTTCTGACATTTCTTTTTATATCTCTCTTTGAGCTTGGAGGAGAACACATCAAAAGGTGAAGCATAAACTAACCTCAACCTGAATGGGGATTGATTTCAAAGATGTGAAATATTGAACTGTACCTGAAATCACAGCCAACATTTTTTAACTTTATGATAGATTTTAATATTATGGTCTGCTGGGAACACCACTTACATAATGGTTATGTGTTAAAAATATATAACTGAATTTTCCCTCCAGACTGTAACTAGAGCATATTCTTGCCCTAATGTGACCTTTCAGTACTTACCGAGTACTTCAATATGCAAGACACATTATTACGTGTCTGTGTGAGTTTGTGTGTTTGTCTGGGGAGTGTTGTATATGTACTAGACTGTCGAGAACACCCCCTGGGTCTTACTGAACAATACCAAAATGAGTGCAGGAAAAATACTTTCATCTGCTAACCACAGAGATCCTGCTGTGTGTGTGTGTGTGTGTGTGTGTGTGTGTGTGTGTGTGTGTGTGTTTGAGGGCATATGTGCATGTGTTTGTGTGTGTCTGTAGTGTTTATCTGAATGGTAAATAGGGGAGATATGTCACCTTAGGCTCTGCAACACAGAGGAGAAACATACTTTTTTTGCATTGCAGATACAGTAACTGTTCTTAATTTGACACTTGATCATATATATTTAACAATATGCAAATGACTGTGTGCACTTTGCATCATCTGTTCCTCAAATAAAGATTAACCTCTTTAAAACTCAATGCTTCCTCTGTGAGTAACCTGCTGACTGCCTCAGGAAAAGAGAGCGATATATTAAGTTAATAAATGACCAAAAGAAACCAGATTGTGGATTTCCTCATGCTGCCTCTTAATGTGTCTGTGTGTTTCAGAAAAATAGAACATACAGTAAGCACAATATTTTGCATTCTGTGTATAATTGTGAGCATGCATGTGGTTGCACCTCACTGCTACGATGTTGCATGTGTTTGTGTGTGTGGTTTTACCGCATGTGTGAGGGCCTCTCCTGGTGACTGCCTAGGGCAATAGCACAGGATGTAATCCCATGTATGCCTCCAGTCTCTTAGCTGCCTGCGTAGATGTGGAGGAACGTTTTAGCCCCTGCAGTGTGCCGTAGGGCACAAGTGCTCACCCTCCTGTACTGCTAACAGACAGCAGCTGCCTGGTGCAGTTTCAACACAGTTTCCTCCGAGCTTTCACCATTTGAGTGTGACTCTTTCTACACTCTACTTGTGTGGCACAGTTACATTTGCAGCAATGAGACGGCTGAAGGAGGGATAAATTGACTTTTGACAGCGATTATATTAGAGTATGCACACTTTCACAAATTTGTATCCATGTCTGGAAGTGAAGAGCTCTCTCTTGCTTGAAAATCAAATCATCTACTTAATGTATAGCCTTATCTTGATTGGCACTTGGTTGTGCGAAAGCTAAGAACTATCGGAAGTAAAACACGCTTACAATAGAGCCAAATGTCATGTATTGTTTGAAAACGGAGTGAAGACAACCCTCAGTGCTCAATTCAGGCTCCGTGACAGGCAATCAAATTTCATTTGACAAATGAATTCAAGGAAACGGTCTGACATGAATAGCTTTATTCAGTAGGTGCATAGATAGAAATCATATCACTTAAAATAAACATCAAGGGAAGTTATCCAAGCTTTTTCTGTGTTCTTAAAATAGTTGAAGCAGATTTTCTGGTAAAACAAAAGCTACACAAGCAAGATTGGTAGGAAAAATGTGCCTGTTATTTTGGCCTAAATCACAAAGCGGTGCTGCATCAGTGGAAGAATCCCATTGTCTGACACTGTAGGTTTGTAGGTTTACTCCTCCACCTTTTGGAAGTAGCAAATCATACGTAAGCACACTAATCTGGGTCTTGCATCTATTATCATTTCTGAATCATGTGAAATAGAAAGTGATCACATGGTCAGGCTAATAAACAGCAGCATTGTGTGTCCAGTTTGCTTTAGTGTGATCAAAACCCAGAAGCTGATATCTTGGAATTTAAATATGCTGAGCAAAACTGTATTACACATCATGGTTTTTCACTGGGATTGATTGTATAGCAGAAATGCCTTCACTCTTTTACATGATCGATATTACATAATCACCCAGTGTTGTCAAGATGTTGTATTGATATGATGGCAAAATTGTATTTGCTTGTTATTGTCACTGATGCTTTTACCATTTGTTGTGAAACCTGTCAGAGCCTATTTCCTTTCTCTCGGTGTCCTTATCCTTTCAACTGGTTTATTATTACCGTGGCCTGACCTCCTGTGGTGTATATTGAGAGTTCTGATGAGGTTGTCGAGGAAGGTTGGAGGAGTGACAGGTGGTCTTGATGATAACTATCCATCCACCTTCTTCCATCTCACCACGGTGCAAGTCTCCACCACTGATCTCATCTCTGACGTCCACAGTTGCAACAGAACACAGCAGAAAGTTAGATCAATAGGTGTCATAATCGATAGGTCAGAGTGAGGAATCACTGAAAGGTCAGTGCCGATCAATTCCCTCGTTATTGCACTGCAACCTCTCTGCTGTTGCGTGTTGGTCATTAACTATGAAACCCTGCAGGATGCCAGTACCCCTGCCTGCTTTTAGTAACATCAACTAATCCTAATCATTAGTTCCGCTCTGGCTGGAGGGGCAGACAACGACATTTTCTTCATCTGAGTGTGATGTGTTATGTTATGATATCTGCCTGGCTCTCAAACCCCTGACCTGTCTCTCTGTGAGACAGTTCCTCGTTAGGAGAAAGTCAGCCCGCCCCCTGCTGCATGTAGCCGCTACCATACAACCATCATTACTGAGTGACAGTGTTGTATGTGGCTGCCACGCCGCAAGGTTCTTGGACCAGCATTCTTGAGCTCCAGGAGGCTATCCTGGAGCAGTATGGGGTCCAGATTTCGGACCTTACACCACTCAGCAGCCCACAGCAATCCTGGTCCACCATAGAGCTTAGCAAGACATCCACGTGAGTTGTCAGTTCTGCAGGGGAAGAGGACAGGATCACCTGCTTGAGCTAAATCAGATTTTCATCTCTGTCTAGACTGGTGTGAAGCTATGATGGAATTTTGACTGGCTTGAGAAATGCAGTGTCATCGGGGTGACTAGCTTATGTGAAGTACAGTGTCTCACGCAATGCAGCCATTCTGTATTTTTAAGACACGAGTGATAGAGGAGCGACTAGTCTCCCAAAATTCCCTGCATACTTACATCAGGTAATCTTACAACATACCAAAGAAGAGAAAATAATATACAAAACAATTTGAACAAATTGAAAACTGGATACTGACATGCATGTTCAGTGCGAAAAAAATGAATCACGCCAGTGCCATGGCAAAGCAACTACATGGCTCTCTTTTGACCCTCTAAACCCGTTTTGTCCAGCACTTCTTCCCTGAAATGGCATTAGCATAAATCTCCAGCCCATAGAGGTAATGATGGCGTGAAATTATGGTTGCCTCAGCAGACCTTATTCCCCTCTCTGTTCTCCCTCCCTCTGGGTCCAAGGCCTCAGCCTTCTACGAAGACCATATCCCATGCCTTCGTTCTCTCCTTCCTCTCCCTCTCTTTTCCTTTGCCTCCTAGTTCCATTCAAAGGGAATGTGTAACTGAATTTGAAATTGAGTGCCCTTCTTTCAAGGACCACAGCTAATGAGACGTTTTGCCTTGAAATCCAGGCTGGATGGGGGGAGACCCTGATGGGCGAGGCCTGGAGATGATAGCCACCCTGTACGTCAGGTGTAAGGCTGTCCGGATCTCTTACCGCTGAGAAGGGTAAAGGTGTTTCTATAGGTGTGAGAAATAAGGACAAGCCTTTATAGCATGAACACCCTTTCTGGGTCACCTGGGGCTGCCATTGTGAACCTGAAATAGTATGCCTGATGTGATCTGGATCTATATGCAAAGAAAAGACCGACACCAGCCGTTTGAATACATGTATTAAGCGCTATAGTGAAAAAAGAGAAGCCCATAAGGGTTTGGAGAGAGATAGGAGGTGACAATTAGATTGAGATGGAAGAAAGTACACTGGAGTGGGTCAGAGTGAGTTAAGGAAGGCTGGAGTATGGAGAGATGGAGAAGAGAGCCAAAGACATGGAAAGGAGGTCTGGCCCATTGAAACAGGTATACTTGACAGTTTGCGGTCCAGGGATCATCCGAGAGACGCCGCATGGGTGCAATGATGAAAGGAATCGAAAGCTTTGCGTCCCAGGGTTTCCTACATTTCTCCCTTTAATCAAGGGCCCTGAGGAGAGAACCTTGCAGCCTATGGGCCCCTGGCTGCTGCTAGCCAATGTCATGCTAATGAAAGAGACTCAGGGTGTGAATGGAGAGGCTAGCTTGTTACCAGCGTGCTAATTATTGCATACGGCAGGGGTGTGCGTGTGAGTGAGGGTTTTATGCATTTTAATGAGGTCTCTGTGTATGTGTGGGTGTGCCTGTCGGGTTGACAGGGATTTGAGGCATGGAGTGAGACGGATGTGCAACCAGGTTTAAAAATAGGGGCTCAAGAGTGCAGAACGCAGCAGAGGCATCTTGGAGGAGTGTAGAAATAATTTGTTGGGAATTAACTTAAGTCGAGACTGACTTGAGAATGCCGCCAACATCATCTTACTGCTCTATAATATGATGTTTATCATTTAATCAGCTGTACAGTTAAAAAGCACACAAGGGCTACTGTAGACCGCATTGGCTATAAACCAAAAAAGCATGCAGATTCTGTGTATTTGCAAACAGATCAAGAACTGTAAACAATCTATTTTATTACTAGTATTATTTATGAATGCATATTATCTAATTAACTTCCTCTGCTGCAACCTGCACTGCCACGATTATTGTGTGGTGGAAACAATCCTGTCTGATTTACATTCTCACGACTACATCACATTGTCTGTCATGTCCCAGACTACATGACAAAAAATTATCCTTGGAGATCTGGTAAGGGCCTCAGCCCAGACAACCCTTTCTGTCTACCCGCTGTTCTCACGGACCAATAGATGAGGAACTTGTGGCTGGCCATAGGAGCAGCATATGGCTCTCGGCTGCAGCATTGTTCTGAGTTGTTTGCATTAGATGAAGAAATTCCATTGTTGCACGTGTCACTCAGACAAGACGTAGGGGCGTGTTGTGTGCCAGGGCAAAGAGAAGCCATCAAAGTCCATGACCTTTTAATTTGCTGGTGACCTCTCCCACAGACCACTGTGTTGGCCATACATGCCCCACTCTGTGATTTAGGACTCTATAAATCTCATTGGTATTGACAAGGGATATGTTTGCTAGATTCAACTTGACTGATGTAACCCAGCAGGAAAATCCATAAGTAGAGGTTTGTTATAAAATGGCAACATCTATAAAAAAAATACTTTGACGATGGAGGCTGAGATAAATTAGGCAAAATGCTGTAAGGTTATGGCCTCTGAGAGAATTACTACAAGGCCGTATATGTTGTATTGTCATCTGTGAAGAATTTAAATTATTTTCTAGAGCATCAATATGAATATCTCAGAGGATGTGACCCAGTACAGACGTGATGAACACTAATGAAATATGCTCTACTTTTTACTCATCAATCAGTTTATGTACAATTCTGAACAGCCACTTGGAGTTTTAATAGGTTAAGGTCTTATCTTTTGCACAAAGCCTACCACAAAGTCAAATATTATTTAGTGTAATATTAACAGTATATGCATATAAATATCCTTCGATTAGTGGCAACATCATTCATGCGTTTCTGTTCTGTTCATTTTCAAGACAGTAACTTTCATGTGAAACACAGTGTACTGAATGACATACAATACTATAGGTTGCTGTCTCTCTTCATGAGAACTACATAGACTGGAGGTCCCTGTGTTTTGTTCCACCAGTAGTGCCGCTCACATCCCATCCTACCCCCAACCTTGTCCACCCTGTAAAGTGCCATTATAAAAATGTCAAGGGGTCCCTCTCTCTCGTCCTGCCTGTCAAAATCATGTGCCATTATGCAAATCAGTGTGTGAACACACACACTCGAAGATTTACATAGGCTATATGGGCTACAGGCAGTGGTGAATTCACATGATTACAGAATTAATCCAAAAGATAGGCCTACATATACTGCATGTATACATTTATGAAAATGAGTGAATATTTTACATTTGCCGTTGAAGATTAAAACATTATCACTGCATTAACATTTGTGTGGCGGCTGTGTCTCAGGCGGTAGAGCGAGTTGTCCACTAATCAAAGGGTTGACAGTAAATCCTCCTGTCCGCGTGTTTTGGGCAAGGCACTGAACCTCAAGTTGTTCCCGATGGACTGACCAGCGTCTTGCATGGCAGCTCCGTTGCCATCGGTGTATGTGAGTGGGTGAATGAGAGTAACATTGTAAAGCGCTTTGTCAGGTAGAAAAGCGCTATATAAGTGCAGTCCATTCACCAGTAATTTCAACAACATAATTATTTTCTTTTTCATCTCTGTCCAGGGGCTGCTTAATTCAACATTTGTGTTTTCAGCATTTTGCCTTTTTTTTCTCGGAGCAAATAAGAAGTATTGGTTTAATTTTTTTCTTGTATTAATTCTTCAATATGAGTAGATTAAAAAAATAAATGTATCAAAATTTGAAGTAAATAGATATATGAACAAATCCAAATCTGTTTGGCCTCCAGTTCAATTCAAGTCAGTCAGACACATGCTCAAATCTGGATATATTCTTCAAGCTAAGAGGATTTTCCTCCATTGATACTTTTTATTGAAGAGATCATACTAAATGGTCCAATGCCAGCAGCCCCTTAAATCTGGTTGAATGTGATTTTCTCAGTGACTATTAGGTAGAAGTGCATATGTGATTTTATCCTTTTACATTTCTTAACTCTTTCCTCTTTCACTGTTCTATGACTGTGTTTGAAATGTAGTGTCTGGAGTGGTTTAGCAGTTTTGCAGAAATGGAAATAGTGTGCGTGAGAAAAGAGGAAAAGAGAGACATAAAAGGTAGAAATATGTCCTTTTTGGTCGAAAGTGTGAATGTACCTGAAGTGGAGGTCAGCCCGATAATGTAACCATTTGGAGGAAGAATCATTATAGCCATTTACTATGACTTTCACTGCATTGCTTCTTAAGTCCTAATGCCAGAGGTCCTCCTATTGAGAGCAAGTGAAAAGAGCTATGTGTATCCTTCTGGTGCACCTGTACTATACAAAATGTAACATTATGGAAAATCAAGAAAGGGCAGATAACTTCACTGCTCTATGACACATCAGGGTATGCATTAGCAGCAAGTGAAAAAGACAGGGAGAAAGAGAGAATGAAATAGAGATGGGGCCTTCTGTTTTGACAGCCCTGAACCAGAATATTGCTCCATTGTTTGTTTCTCACAGCAAAGGAGTCATGGATGTGGTTTGAGTGACAGTGAGTCCGATGTACGCTGACATGTGGAGCTGCTTCACATTTCCTCTAATTGCTCCGCATAGCCCGAGCTTGGCACACATGTAGAGCATGGTAAGAGGCGCCTCTTTTTAGGTCGAAACAGAGGGTGCTGTGATTTGGCATACAAAGAGAAAAGGAGGCACAGGGGGGGGGGGCGGGAGGGGGCAGGAGGAGGAGGAGGAGAAGTGCTTGAAGAGGAGGCATTCTATTATTGCTGATAGACTACTCCGAAGGACAGAGAGGTGATGGCCTTGCTTGTACAACTCTGTGGCATAATGACGTCCTGCATTAAATCTCTGGCCAGTTGAAGCATAGATATAATGCCACCACAGCAGATATATGACATCAGGTACATTCTACCAGGCAGGTGTCAATGATGCAAGCTATAGGGCTTGTTGAAATAACCAAATGTAGAAACAAAGAAGGGGATGTGAAGGGTAATATACGGTGGCATACATAACGTCAGTTTTGATTCATAGTGTGCTGAAAAGCACTGAGATTGGAGGAAATCCTTACAAGAGATAGAAAAAAAAAGCCTCTATCCTTGCTGATGCTATTTTAATTAAATAGTTGCTAGGTTACATCGTGCAGAACGACAGGGGTGGGTGGTGTGGCATAGGCACCCGGGCGAGGGGAATGACGTGTGTGTGTGTGTGTGTGTGTGTGTGTGTGTGTGTGTGAGGAGACATGTCCCTGAACAATGAAAGCACATCCCTTTTTTCCACACCCAAACTATAATAAGGATTTCAAATGTGAGACATATTGACATGGAATACAGTGAGAGAGATTTTACACTCTCTGAAACTCTCTTTAGCTCTCTTCCTCTCCCCATATTCCGCTGCCTATTTTATTTTTCTCTCACAGATCAGAGTGTGGGGGGAAGCCCCCTTTCATCTCTGTGACAGTGCTTTTCACCTCCACTGGTGACTTACCGAGGACTAGTGCTCCCATTGCACCATGGGATGCCAGGCAGTGGAGAATGCCACTGGCCTGTGTGCCCTGGCAACCACTCCTGCTTCAGATACCCCCCTTCCCAACACACACACACACACACACACACACACACACACACACACACACACACACACACAGACACACACACACACACACACACGCGCGCACACACACTTCTAGTTTTCTTCAGCTCTCCACTCCCAGCCTCCATCCAGGACACTGACCACACAGAAACCCAGACAAGGTACTGATGGATGGGGTTAGAGACAGCAGAGAGTCCCTTGATGTTGGAAATAAATCTGACAGGCCCTACTGGATAAGGCCAAGCATAATCTTTCTCATTGACTTCAGGATGAAGGGTGTGTGTATGTGTGTGTAGGTTTGTCCTATTTTCCACACCCTTTTCTTTATTTCCCACACCCTGCCTCATCTCGACCTCGGCCCTTCTTTCCACCTCCTCTCCTTCCCTCTTTGCCAGCAGAGATAATGCCATAATTTACAGCCATGCATTGTAGAAGGGGAATGATAGTTGCTTTTTTTTCTTGCTTAATATGCATTCACCACTACCAGAAAATAGTCTTTCTGTAGGAACAATAAAAGAAATACCTTCAAAAGGAATTGAGCATTACTCTCCCTCTAATGTGCTAAAAGTGAAATATAATTCTCTGTCTTTCTTTAGAAACAAAATTGATCATGATGAAAGTCTGCATTTTCTATAGCTGCTCCTTTTTCATATTCTTGAGTGAAATATTGCAGGGTTAAAAAAAGTTAGCTTTTCAGTTTTTTTGAGTGTATATGGAGCTGACTTTATAAAAAAAAAAGGGGGGAAACACACATCCACGCACACATCTTTTTTTGCACACATCTTTTGCAAAAACATCCACTCTTGATGCATATGCAGCATAAATATATATTCCATGTCTTAGCCACGAACATGTATTTCTCTTTTTACCTTCACTTCCATGTCTCCGAAGACGACATTGTACTAAAAGAGACTGGAGCTTCTGCACCAAGAGAAGCTGGGGGCCCTTGTGTCCAGGAGCCACTTTCCCCTCAGGACTCCTCTAAAGGACTTGTTTCCCTTCTCTGTGCTTGGCAGCAGGTCACAGCAAGAGGTCAAGGGTCACTTGAAGCAACATGATGTCAATACGTGACCTTCTCACACACAAACAGGATCACACAATAAATTAACTCTCTGAACAAGGTCACGTTTTGAATTTTGTTTGAAGGATTGACAATATTACTTATTTTATGGAAATCACCTCAAGTACAATTATTCTTGTTTATTTAGTTTCTGCATTTGGCTTCCTATTACCATATGAACAAAGTTGCTTATTTGGGTTTTCGTCTCATTATCTCATCTCATAAAATATACACATTCTTGCAAAATTTTGTTTTAGATGCATTTATGTTTGCAAGAAAATACAATTCTGAACAAAAGAATTGTATGATGAATACCCTTTTCTCTTTACCAAGTCAAATCTAACATACAGGGGATCACAGTGTAAACAATAACGTGAACAAACCCAAGACATGATCAAATAATATGCTATTATTGAAATTACCCTTTGATATCACAGACTACAGCCAGTGAAACACAATACTCTGTGTTCGTGTATGTTTCTAAATATTTTATTCTTCTATCTTCCAAAGGAAGTGTCACTACATATGTATATCAATATCATCACAACGTATCTGAAGGGGAAGTATTCACAATCATGCAGAAACCATTGATGGTATTTATAAGGTACAAGCAATGGTACAAGATAGCTGACAGACATTTCTCCCTTTATCCAGAGTAATGTTGCAAATGTGCCACCTTCTTGCCAATCAGTTTTACATTTCCTGAATACAGCACAGAGTTACATTGTCTTAATTAGGACATATACAGCAATTTGGAGTTGAAGTGCGCCGTGAATGCAATGTGCATCATCAGCCTAATAAAATATAATGCTGAAAATGAAGTCTGTTGGACTTGAGGCACGCAGAACAACAGGATCCCCGAAGCAAAATGATGCATTTCTGTTGTGAGAGTGTGTGAGTGTACCCATGTGGATATGTATATATATATATATGTTTATACTGTTAAGGTGTATTTGAGCATATAATCACAAAGGAGGTGATAATAGAAATATGTTTGTAACTGTATTAATTCTTTCTTTGGTATGGAACTGACAAAACCCTGCAAAGAAAAATGTGATTTCGGCTGCAGCTCCTTTGTCCTAGTTTGAGCACCATATTCACCAAAGTGCATCAAAGTGTCAGCAATTGAAACATAAAAAATGGATGAGGACAATGGTGCAATTCTCAAATTTTTTTTTCGAATAAACTGTCAATCAAACTGCTCCATGAATGACACTAATATCATATGATGCAGCATTCCATATCAAAGATCTCATCGATGCTCGTTCCCCCTTTGGCTCAATCTGAGGCCTGTCCTCCCCTCTTATTATTACCATCATCATTCGGACATGAAAGGAGAGAAACAAGTGCTGCACCATTGCCAAGGAGAAACCTTGATCTTAGAGCATTTGCATTCGTCACCTAGTTCCACTGGATGTGTGAACGCGTTACCAAGGTGCTCTCTGATTGGATGGCACTGAAAAGCTGGCATTCTGCTAATGCTCAAAGCAAGCAGGCTCTCCCCCTTCCCCCTCCATACACTGTCACACTCAGTTGGTGGCACTAGGGGGCAGTCCACTCTGTTGGTTGTTATTGTGAAGGAGGCATATACAGTAGGATTTTCATCAAGAGAAATAGGACACAACAAGAGTTAATATGTATAAATATATACATATATAAAATGAATAAATTCATTCATGTTGATTCTTTGAAAAATCTATCAGGTTTCTATAAGCTTAATGTCCTGCTTTTTCAATATGAAAGACATTAAACTGTGGTACAGCGTGGCTAATTAATTTGGAATGTACCATTAATTTGTTGTAACAGTTGAGTACAGGTTTCCAGTAAATTATGGATTACATATTAAAAGACACAGAACATCAAATTAAAGTGGCTTGGCGGGTAAATATTCCTCCAGAGCAGTGCTAAAGTTAAACGCATCTTATCGATACAACATGAGATAATTGATACAATCTGGTAGCTCCCCGTAAAAATAGGCTGATCTAAAATTGTTAGTGAGCAGGCCAGTGTTTGAATTTATTAATACTGTGTGATGCTTGAAAGAATGATAAGCTGCACACAGCAGTGCACAATACATTTCACTTTAAATCACACTAGTATTTAAAAATAAAGGCCAAGATGTATTAGGAATGATAAAACTAAATATTCAACTTAAAAGAAGGGAGGAAATGTCACTGTTGGTTTACATTAAGCGTAGAGAAGCAATTCATCTAAGTGCTAAACACACACACACACACACACACACACACACGCACACTTTGAGATATACTGTAGCAGTTTGCCTGGTCTATTGTCTATCAGAGGGCTGCTGATGAAGCATGGAAACACCAAAGGAACAATGTTCATCTCAAAATTAATTAATGTAAGAGCAGTGGTGATTAGCACGAGAGCAGTCAGCCATTTCATATTTCCAGTACGAGGCAGTGGAGCTCAAATTTGAACCCAGACAAGATTTAAATGTACTTTATTTGGCGAGAATTTGTTTCTTTTCTCCTGCTTTGCAATAGTAACTGATGCATGTTTAACTCAATTAGGTAATAATACATAGATGAACCATAGTTCCTATATGTGTGGATGGGAGTGATGAATGGGGTAGCATCAGTGTGAGTGTGTCAGAGGGATAACACGGACTAAAGGAAAAATGTAATTTGCCCTCCACATAAATTTAGATGTGAATGCATCTTGGCTTTCTGTGTATTATGACGTATGTAATGTATGTATGTTATGCTCTTTGTCAACTGATACAGATACACCTAGATTCATATAACACTGTATGATACACTTGGGCTTGAATATTTATCTGATTCAAATAAAAACCCAACTTGTATTTTCTACTGTATATCATTATTTATTGTTCTTTCCTAAACATAACCTTCTCATTACCATTTCTCAGTACTATTTCAAAAAAATGCTTGAATGCTTCATGAATTGTTCCTGTATGCACTTTTCACAATAAAACTGTTTCACTTTTTTAATTGTCTCATCACATCTCTCCCTTTTTTTAACATTTTATGTTGCTTTGTGGCATTTATAAACAATTTTGCTTAATAAACTTAATAACTATGACCTCTTTTTTTTTTTTAAATGTCAGTTTTTTCAAAACCCCAGCTGTTGCTAAAGACACTTAAATGTTTTGTGCTACCTTCTCAGCTGTTGCCATGGTAATGAAAAGATCATAATTGCATGTATTACATTTAAGGTGCTCAATGCTAATCTCAGTCAACCAATCTGTAACTGCCACTCAATTCAGCAGGGGACCTTTCCTGTTTTTCTAATCTTTGTCATAATTTGGAGGTATCATTGTAAAGAAAGTAAAAAAAAAAAAAAAAGAAAGTAAAAAGAATAAACAGGTCAGAGGAGCTCAAGCAATGTAAAGTGTTCTCTTTTAGGCCATTCACCATACAAGGTCAGGTCAGTCATGAAGTATGGCTGCTGCCTCTCAAAATCGACACGAGGGTGGGATCACCTCTGTGTCACACAGAAAGCACACTATTATAGCGTCACCCCTCCAGAAGCTTCTCAGTTCTTCTGGCTGTGTTGTGGATGGAGGAGTGGGGGTCTCTGCTCCCCTCCCTGAAGCGGAGCTCCACGCCACTCTACGAAGAAGGGACCTCGGTGAATAGACCCCACTCAAGGGGAATAAAGGAACCTCTCCACTGGTTTGTTTTGGAAGCTGTCTTATTGATCTGTCTACCTATGAATGAATGCATCGGCCCAGTTTTTCCGCTCATGTGGACAATGGCACTCGAGGCCTGTATTAACTGGCCTGATGCTATTCCCAGAGAAAAGGCTTGCATTGACAGAGTTCCCACTCTTTTCTCAAGATCGCTTTCCAGGACATTCTCAGTGATGATCTAGCTGGTATGACAGGCAGGGATCAAGCCATACACTAATATCCTAATACTAATAAAAGACATGCAGTCTATGGCTATAACTTGTTATGAAATCACCTGTTACACAATTAGAAATTATGATAAATTGATCTTGGAATAATACAAACACACTTGCAGATAGAACAAGCCACTTTATTAACTTTAGCAGCTTAACCAAACATGCTAACCATTTTAATATCATTCAACTGTTCAAAACAAGTTGGGAAGAAAGCAACAGGTCATCCAACCTTCATGTGCTAGCATGTGACATGGCTTGGGGTGTGTTCACAGCATTTTCACAACATTACCGAGAGCAGCCAATTAAAAATATTCCGGTCCATAAACTACCATTTGAACGTTAATATAGTCCGTAACACAATTTCTCACTTTCAGATGGCAGTGATATCCGTTTTGGTTAGAACTGAAAGATTGCCTATAGTTCATTCTCAGCTAAAGGAAAATGAAATATTATTGAAAAGTTTTTCCAGGACATCTTGGTCAACTGTTTTCCAGGTTTTCCAGGATGCGTGGGAACCCTGATTAAAAGGAGATTGGGAACATTTGTGGTTTCATCCCTAACCCTATTCTACTCATCTTTCCCACAAAAATAGAGAACAAAAAGCAAATCAATGGCCACTAACTGCCAAATCAATGTCAGATTGCACAAGGACATATTTCGTAGACTGATAATGAAACACAATTACAGCATTATTGAGAACAATTATTCAAAGACTATTAAGAAAGACCCAATTTTAAATGTTGCCTGAGACCTTGGAGACCCTAAAAAGAGCCACTGTAAATGCAGAGAAAAGCTTAATAGGATCCTATGTGCTTGTGTTCTCCTGTTAGAGAATACAGCACTTTAAGGTTCAACGAAAGAGACATCGGTGAGTAACTATTTTGTAACCTAGGGTCCAACATGTGAGTTTGAATAGGGTAGATCATAATTTACTTCAAGCACATTCAAACATGAATTCAAGGCCATGGCCACAAAAAACAGCTCTGCAGTAAAAGCCAAAATTATATATAAAACAACACTTGATTCAATTTATTGTTCAGGTGTTCTACATTCTGACTGTAAAAATCACAAAAGTCATATTTTCCTCATTCCGGTAAAAAAAAAGGGGTTATTTGCCTGTTAAGATATTTTAAAGCACAGAAGGAGCTATAACAGGTGAACAAGTCTGCCTAACACAAAATGCCAAATATTTAGCTTATTGTTCTAAACCAAATTTGAGGGACTTTTTATCCTGTTGGCACGATTTGGAGGAAATGAGAGAGTGAGATTTAACAAGAGACACTCAATGAACTATTTTGCTAAGAGTCTTTGGTGAGGCATCATTTCTGAAGTTGTTAGTCACTGAAGTTGTTAGTCACTCTTTCTCCATCATCAAACTTCTAAGAGAATACTGTCATTTTTGTACTTTATCAAATTCATCAAAGTGAATATTGATATATTAAATATCCAAACTCTCCTTCTCTGCAGCATTTAATGACTGTGACCAATGAATCCATCTGCGATTTCTACTTCTTAGGACTGTCAGCTGACCCAATTATGAGCTGTTGTTTCGACACTGAAAAAACAAATGCTTATACATCCTGTACTTCACAGCAAATACAAATACAGCTTTGTAAATTAACCCGTCTTCCTGGAATACTTCTAAGGCCATATATGAAGCCAGTGAGCGAGAAATCCAGAGCATGAAGATAAAATAAAAAAAAAGGACATAGTAAAGAACATAAATTTATTTAAGACGCAATCTAAAGCAGAAATAAATACATGAAATAACAATGTGTGTAATTTACTTAACACTTTCAGTGATAACAAACAGAAGAAACATTGCCTCATCAGGCCACTGAATTCTGAGAGTATCCCTGCTACTTCTTAACAGATCAGACAAGACCATTGAAAAAAGGTTAATCTGTAACTGATTGGTCAAACACAAAAAAAACAAAACACAAACAACTGATTTAAGCCATCATGCACTCCAATAACAAAATGAAGTGTTTGATGTTAAAATTAGAAATGTTTACATGCCTCGGCATGTGTAATAAATACAAAAACAAAGATAAATCTATCAATGAAAATAGTCATTAGGACAAATTTGATTTAGTTTGAAAGATAGAGTTCACAGATGGTAGTTAAGAGTTCAGGAAGTGCAGGAGATGGGGGGGGGGGGGGGGGGTGTTAAATTCAAATCATTTTTATGAAAACAAACTAGAAATTAGGCAGGATTGATACATTCATTATGTGCATATTCCCCAACATTTAAAAACAGACAAAACAGAAGCTAAGACTTTTGACATCAGGAGCTACAAAATGTGACACGGTGCTGCTTGATTTTGTAAAATGTGTTTGGTACAAACCCAGAGCTGGATTTCATAAATTACAGCTCTAAGACACAAAAATGACAAAATGAAATACCATGGTGCCACAAGATTGTGTGATCTGTAATTAATCTGGCACCACGTAGCCTACATTCCTGAACGGACTCGACAATCATATTGGCCGTTTCTGACTGTTTGTGCGCACATTTACCGACCAAAGAATTACAGCAGGCAAAGACACTGTAAACACCGTTATGTCTTGCTGTGAACCAGGGCTTGTGATTCCCTAATTATTATGATGGATCTACAGAAAACAGAAGGCCGCATAGTTGTAGTACGGTAATAGTTTCAAACACTAGCAAACACCAAATCTTTAGCCATTGGGACAGAGGAACAGACTCACTTGGCACCATTTAAAAAAAAAAAATCTAAACTCTTACAAATTCACAATTTGATCCATCAGAAAAAGATTACAAAACAAACAAAAAAAAGGGTTCTCAAATGAGCTTAAAAAGCAACGGATGGGTAAAAGTCAGAAAAAGGAAAGCAGAACATGGAGGCGGTAGCTCATCAAAAGTAGTTGACATCTCCTTTTGATCAAAATGCCCATTCAGATTACAGCTGACCCACAGCAGAGATCCTATACATGCAGACAGACACACGGTAACAAGCACATACCTTGACTGAGCCCTCAGTGCCGTCCTCCCTTTAAATCATCTCTGCTGCTCAAAGAAAGAGCTTTAAATCCTCTCATAACTTCTAAAATGGCTCAGTTAAAACCAGAGAGGTTACGACGCAGATTAAACATTTAAATACATCAGCTTCAAGTCAATGAGATGTTTAACATCTCCACTTTCTTTTTTGCAGGAACAGCTCTTCTTCCGTAGTCCACTCTCTGACCCCGTTTAGCTGAAAGCCATTATAGCTGAATATCCACATACTCGCCCTTCCTCCCTCCTACTCCTACTAACAGACGTGCTGGTCCTTGCAACAACATTTTAAGACTATTTCAGACACTTTTGTGGTCCGAGGCAGTGGAATTGAGTAACATTTTACACATACTTTAAAGTTTTGATCAAAAGACAGACACGGGGGCACAAGTGTAGCAGTTATCAGTTTCCCCAAAACTTACAAAAACACAAGAAAAACATAAAACGGTGATTTTAGGCTGATATGAAGTCACACATTAACCTCCACGAACATCTCCAGACACAATGACCTAAATGTAGCTTCTTTACAATGCATCACTGTGGGAAATATCACGGACTGTGATACAGACTGGAATATAGATTGTCTTCAACTCCTATGTCAAGGTCCTGTACATAAGTAGGCCGGCAAACCAATATAACTCACCTAACAGCATGTATCCAGTCATGTAGACTAACTTCAGAGGTGTTTCCTGGAAGTCTGTGATGTAATTCATTACTGACAATATCAGTTTAAAGAAGCCTTTGTAACCACAGACAATAGAAGGGATTTCAATTAGGACAGCAGTCTGAACTCTGATCTTAATGCACCTTGATGCATGAAGCTGCATTTAGGGCTTTCGTCAGTAAAATACAGCATGACTCTGAAGATGTTGACGAGTTAAACTCATTACATGAGATCAGTTGTGAAAAAATATTAACAAGAACATTAATTAATGTACCCTGACAATGGTGGAACTGAGCAGAACTGCCATTAAACACGTGAAATTAATACTAATCAGCATCTGAGATAAATAAAAAATGTTAACCTCACATTATTCAAAATTCACACAGCAAACTGGACCAATTTCTCATTGCTATGCCAATTGATCTATTATTCTTCTAACCCATACTTTAGTCTGTTATCAAGGTTTAGAAATCTTGATCTCAAAATAAAAAGGTAGTGGTCGTAGTAAAAACAATGACAAAAGTTCACAGAGTGATCTGTGAAGGAAGCACTGGAAGCTGAACCAGGAGCACTGATGATATGGTCAGTCATCGTTGAGGTGGTCAGAGGGAGAAAGGAAGGGAGAGGAGGAGTTGTGGAGCAGAGTCATCATCAGGCCTCCGTTACCCGCACTAAGTACTTTCTGATCAGGCTGAACACACAGCAGCCCTGTGGCGATCTAGCTGCCACTGCTGGGTTGGTGATGCTACCCCGCCATGAGATACTGATGGTAGAAGAGGCCGAATAGGGAGGTGGAGAAGAGGCAGGCAGCAATCCACCAAGTAAAGAAGGAGAAGAGGCCCCGGAAAAGCATGGGGCTGAAGACAGTCCGCAGGCCTCCCAGAGCCATCGACAGCTGGGCTACTGACGCCCGAGCTCCTGTTTCTACCACTGAAGCTGGTGTTGGGGCTTCTGTTGGTGCCGCCTCAATCACATAGTCAGAGTTAATTTCATAGAGACAAGGCAGGTCTTCTTCAGGATAGACCCACCAGGAGTGTCCACCTGTAATAAAGGAGACAGAGGATGACAACAGGTTGAATTTATGGAAGGCAAAGGGATAAACTGGGAAATTCTCGAGCAGTGCATGACTCACCTAAGGTTTTTAGCAGCAAAGTTGTATGCAGCAGCATCACCAGTGGTGCCACATACTGTAGTGCGATTACACACAAGTAGTAAAAAACACGTGCAACCTGGGTGAGAGGAGGAATTATTTTACTATATCACTTTACACAAACTATGTATTGTGCAAGACATGGAGTTTTAACACCAAAACACAGCTGCTTTCTGTTTCTCCTTAAACATCAACGAATATAGGAACACAGCATAACACGGGTCTCATCCTACTGGCCAATATACGTTTTAATAATGTTATATCTTATAGGACAAAGGGAATTTTAAATGACGGAAACCTTTCAAGACATTTTCTCTCACAATCAGTCTGTTTTTCAGCTAAACTAAAGCTAAGCACACTTTGTAGTGCCATACATTTGAATTTGGACATGAATGTATAATAACATCTGATTGTGCACATTGTGAACAACAATAGGAGTTGTAAGATAGTTGTAAGATTTTAAAAAGGGAATGCTAGGAGGAGCTGATTTACCTTCCAAGGCAGCGGGATTCTCACAATGTCACAAGATCACACAAAATAACAATAATCAATATCACACAAAAATCCATCTAGTCAGGATTTCTGTAATGCGTCGTGTCCGGTAAGCCAGAGCACAGAACGATTAGCGTCCTGTGAGGAGCTGCTGGCATCTACCTGCGTGGCTTAGGTGTGTGTGAGACGACACAAAACAACAATGGCGACTCCTGAAGAGGTCAGCGTAAATGCTGCAATCGCATCAGTTACATCACAACTTCATTGAAAGAAGAGCAAAGAACGGCACTGGAGGCGTTTTTCCGATGGGAAAGATGTTTTCGCTCTTTTGCCGACTGACTTTAGTAAGCGCTTGATTGACAGATGGCTCGTACAATCACCTGCCACATATTTCTTAAAAGTGCATGCCCTTTTCCAAACAGTTCCCAGTGACGGCTTCTCTGATGGCTCTGTGTAACACACCATCTGGTGGGTCAGGTTAGGAGCTGATGTGTTTAGCCACAACACGTTCACTGATAATGTATCCAATTCCAAGTGCACCACAGGTGGGCTGCATGCCTCCTGCATAATGCATATCCTGTGGACAGATGACTGAGTTGTGTGCTCTGTTCCTTAATTCACAAGACAGGGCCCGATGTGTCTGTATTTGCATTTAATAAAAGGGATATTGCCTCACTCCTAAATTTCTCCACTTCTGCAAAACCAGCAAGGTGGCTTCATCCAAGTGATAACTATGGATCATAACACTGCTCTGGCTCTTAATCCACTCCAACAGCATGTGTTGAATTGGATAAAGTCATCGTTTTGCATTTCTAAATTGATGCAGAATTGCAGAAGGGTACATTAAGGATTATTATATATTTTATCTTAATCACCATCTTCTGCAGGTCAACGGTACTTATCCGTCCCGCCTCCTTCTTCATCTGGTCCACACCCTTCTGGGCCAGGTTGAGGTAGGCCTGCAGATGATGTCTCATCATAGCGAGCCGGAGCATACACAGCAGTATGATGGCCCATAACCGCAATGTGTCATACGTGTCCTCAGTCATCCTTGTATTAATAGAAAGACAAAAGTGAGTAAGAGGGGACACATGATGAAGGCATGACAGCTTTTTCTGGCGTGAAAACTTCACACATCATGTTTCTGCTTCATCATTTGGATTGTATGCAGATATCTTAATAAAGAAAGATAGCAAGCGCAAAGGAGTCATAGAAAACTCAAGAATAGAAAGTAAGAGAGGGTGAAAAAGAGAGATAAAAAAGGTGAAAAGGGGGTATTGTAACATGAAATCGGGCTTTATCATGTTTGACCTTGATGGTATCAGTCAATGTAAGCTGCAGAAAAAGGGTGACACATGACAGAATTCAAACTTGCAACAAATGAAAGAGGTTGTCTGAGAATGAATAGCTAGCCAACAAATGACAGCAGTTAGAGATACACTGAAGAACTTTCCCTGAGGTATAACTAAATTTGTTTACAATCCAATTTGAACCCACGTAGACAATGTGCGTATTGTCACTTCATCTACAAGCTGAATACATTCCTTATCTCATTGAACAATTCCATTTTCATAACTGCTGTTGCATTGTTTACATTGTTTCCAGCACAAAAGCCACAATTACTTTTATTTTCACAGCTTGCCAAGGTTGTCTCATCCCTCTTGTTTGAATGGCAGGTAATTAGCTTGCTAACTGTGCGACTGGCTTGCCTAGCAAGTTCAGATCAAACGACGGTAAACCTTCAGCACAGTCTTGTTTGCAAGAAATGTTTAGGTAATCTCATACCTGAGCTATAAAGCATCAGGAAGCATTAAGGTAACGTAGTTACTTGAAAGGTTACCAATAGTTACAGTGAACTCAACAACAAAAAGTAAAATTTCATATTAGCGAATTAGTTTGGCTTTGAGCACAAATCAAACGCAGTGAGTTATGTGCCAGAATGACAACAGCAGTTGTCGTGGCATGTATATCTGGACCAGACATTTAAAAGGATTGTTGGAACAAGATCATTACTTACAAAGGCACATTCCCCTTTTCCAGAGTGGGGTTCATTAAGTAGTCCTTGGTAATGGGCTTCACCCACAGTAGGACCATGATAAGAGGGGACAGGAAGTTGATATGAAGCAGAGTCCTATAGAAAAGGGGAGGTGAAGGAGAAGAAGCCCAGTTAAACCACTGATGATGCTGAAAACCACTTACTGTAAAGGAGGACAAGTTATTGGATAACTTGACCTTTACAGTTAACATCACAGAAGACCTCTGATAATCACACAAATATCTGACCACTGAAGGAAACCCAAAGAGTGATTGATAAATATAAACATACTTTATCATCAATGACTCCCATGCATTTGGGGGGGGGGGGGGGAAACTAGCTCACTGAAATCTTCGCTTTTTAACCTCAATTTGAAGTCAACATAATCAGAAATAAGGTCCATGCTATCAATGCAACTTTCCATGGGAGGAGTGAGAAGATAGCCAAGGCACAGATTTCGAAGGGCTTGGAGATAATCCCTGCTAGTGACAGGGTCTGAGGATGTAAGCTCATGACAGTTAAGAGGGAGAAATGGAAGAGGAGGCCATTTTGAAGAGTCTGCTATGTAAAAGTGGATTATCTAGATGTGCCGTGCTCCCTGCTCTGCACCCCTATCATGGTCATAGACATGCCACCCAGTCAGTTCTGAAATAGAAATCGGGCCCAACTGAGGAAGTCTTCACCTGACTCACAGGGAGCTCTCTTGTATCTGACACACTCTGAATAGGAGGAGACAAGTACAGCTGCACTATATTTGGCTTCTTGGTATGCCAAGAAAGGTACGGTTTGGTACTTGGGTACAGTTTGTGGCCATTTTGAACACCTTGTGTATTAATTAAGCCTAAAACCAAAGATACAGCGGACTATCCTGAAGTTTTTTCAATTATCATTACAAACATGTATATTCCAATGAACTATTCTTCATTTAAGTGAGATGAAATGCAAGTTGTATGCTTTTTCTTTTTAAAACACCACTGAAAATGAGTGAGGTTAAACATTTGGACTACACACTGAGGGCTGAGTCTAAATAGGGCCACAAGACACCACCACAAAACAGTTTTTTCCTGACCAGGAACTAATCTTAAAGGTTGCATTTCAACAAAGATTTTCTTGACTTTCAACTGTTTACGTCCTTACTATTAAGGATAACATCAGCAAATGTTTTCAATGAAAAACCCATGAGTGAAGACAATTACTGTAGTGGACTCACTGTGTAAATTTGGCTGTGGTCAGATTGAGTGCATCTAGGTGCATCTGGGCCAATCGTAGACCAGGGAAAGTTAGAAATGCTCCAATCAGGGAGCAAAGCAGGGCCAGGATCAGCTTGAAGGTGAGTTTAGATATGGGACCCCTGTAAAAGAGAAAACATAGCAAGATACTATTGAGTCGTAAAGAATTCATGAAAGCAAAAATAATACTATTAGAATACAGATGTTTTACTTACTGTGAGTCTAAGCCTTGGTGCTCCAGAAACTGTAAAGCACTGTCAGAGAAGTTTGTAAAACCTAAAAAAAAAAGAAGAAGAAATCTTTGAGAGAGACTCACTCACTCACCAGGGCCACAAATATTAACATTTGGTTGTTACCAACAGGATCATTTGTGAGAAAAACACAGTGGAGCACTCACCTGTCTCCAGACCAAACTCCAGGTAGTTTTCAGTGACAATGAGAATGGCCATGGCTTTGACAAAGAAGAAGAAAGCAAAAGTAATGCAGAGTGAACGCTCGCCTCCTTCCTCCAGCCTGAAGTAGTGGGCCGTTAGAGAGAAAAGGGTCTTACTGTGGGGACAGAGTCAAGGAAACACATCTCCACACCCACTGGCACATGAAGCAAATCTCAACCGCTTTACAGATACATTTTCAATGCCTTTTACAAGTTCAAGGGAAATATAAAATATGTCCCAGCAATTCAAGCAGTCTTTACGCAAGCACACAGTGTGGGCATTCTCGCAGGCCGTGTAAACCCTCAACCCCTAAATGCCACACAAACCCTGCTACCCAGCAGATGAATAATAATAATAATAATAATGCATTTAATTTGTAACGCACTTCTCATTCATAAAGAATCTCAGAGTGCACAGAGCCAGTACATAGTTAAAACAGACTATAGTTAAAAACATAGTTAAAACAGACTATATTTAAAAACATAGTTAAAACAGACTATAATAAAAAAAACAAATAGCTGACAGATTTAACAGAGTAAAAAACGCCTTCCTAAATAAAAAGGTTTTTAGGCCAGTCCTAAAAGAGTCCAGTGTCTGTATTGCCCTTATGTGGTCAGGGAGACTGGTCCAAAGCCGCGGTGCCGAGCAAAAGGCCCGGTCCCCCATGGTGTGGAGCTTGGTGTTGGGGACCCGAAGGAGCGATCTGTTTGTGGACCTGAGGGTGCGGGTGGAGGTTTGGGGAGTGATGAGTTCCTGTAGGTAGGGAGGTGCATGTCCGTTTATGGGTGAGTAGTAGGACTTTGTAGTCAATCCGGAATGAGACAGGGAGCCAGTGTAGTGAGTGTAGGATGGGTGTTATGTGCTCATGTTTCCGGACTCTCATCAGGATCAAGGCAGCGCAGATGAAGGTACAGAATGTGAGGGTCTTTAGCTCCAATACGTGCCATCGAGGACGTAATAATATTTTACTCTGCCCCAGTCAACCTTGATCAGAAAGCTGTAAGGCCAGAGCATGGTTCTAAAGCGAACTGTGTTCGCCATGGAGATGAAAGTCTCAGTTTCTGCAACATTTCAGGTGACAGAACCCCAATTTTTCACTCTCTTTTATTCCATTTCAAGAATGGTGTTCAAGTCAGTAAAGTCTTCTTTTTTTCCCCCAACCCCCTCCCCCTCCTCTATTCAGTACTGTGAAGACAGCTGTATAAACACTCACAAGACAAGTTCAAGACAGCATGAGGTTGAAAAGAGGTGTTTGAGCTATCATGTGGTGGGCCACAATTAATATAAAACGGAGTTTGCCTGTCATCATTGGCCAAGGGTGAGGATATGTAGTAGCATTTATATATTTCCGGAAACGAGGGGAAAGAGCCAGATGCCATTAGATGCAGATACCTGAAGAGCATGCTGCTCCAGGGTAATCAGTGAAGGTTACAGCAATAGAGCTGACAAGAGCCTTAAACATGTCATCAGAGCTGAAACAGGGAAACTGAAATCAAGTGTCCCATTAACACTTATATTGAGCAAACATATTCCCTCATCTTTATATTGCTATTTAATCTGTCCCCCAGTCTTTCCTTTTCCCAAAGCATATCAGTCTGTTGAGCTGTGAAAATTGGGCCTCCAATCTCCGAAGTAGGCAGGAAATGACACACCATCTGACCGCGCTCAGCCAGGCCCGACCACGAGCACTGGAAAGATTGATCCCTATGGTCGGTGGCAAGGATAATGCATATCATTTAACCATCATTCAGTGTAGCAAAATATCAGGTAGCTGTGGAGGATAAAGGTGCTGGCAGTAAAGCCCGTAGGAGCTTGAGCAGTCATTTTATAGTCTCTCTCCACCACTGCTGCGTCCACACAATAAAGCCGGAATGATTTGCTCTCCTTTAGACGGAGAGATTTTAACCTAGGACATATATAGGACGAGGGTGACGAATGTGAAGTGAAAATAATGACAATGTGTGTGTGTGTGTGTGTGTGTACTGAGAGGAGTCCATAGAAAATCAGTTTGTTCAGCTGAACACTTAAATGTTGCCAACCCACCTACAAAATGTACGGCATAAATATGTTAACAATTTAAAGAACAGTTTACAACAAAACAGTGAGGAGATTTAACAATCTGATTTAAATAAAGGCAAACCAAGATGTAAAGAGAAACTGATGCAAGGATACAGGACAAAAGCGAGTACTAGCAGGCTCCAGACCACACTGATGTTCATCTCTCCCGAGGGCTGAGCCACACTGTAGTAGAGTTCTGTTATCAGATAGACCACAGTTGCTGCGACTGTGAAATCCACCAGCCACTGGAACTCTGGGAAGTAGTGCAATGCTGGGGGCATAGAGAGTATAATTTAATAAAAAAATAATCTGAATAATATAATATACACAGCAACGTTCATGCAAAAGTCATGTGTGATTGAAGAGTAATGTTTTAACTATATTTAGATTTATACCTAATGTGTCGACTTCTGCGATGCATTTCGTCTCCAGTTGCAAATCTATGTCCTTGGGAACTGTTAGCAGCTTATTCTCTATGTGACCATTGTACTTCCTAGGGCAAAGAGGAAAGAGATGCAAAATAACTACGGTCAGGATAACAGAAACAAGCAACTCCAAAATGCAAGTAAACAGAATTTTAAATCATTCACATTTTTTTATCCTGTAAAGGAGTACAAAATGACACAATATATAATTATGTTGAAAAGACATCCTTTTAATAATGACATTTTTGTTTAGGTTTTTGTCTCATCTTGGTTTTTATACAATTGATAAGAGGTAGCCGTTTCACCTATTCTGCACTCAATGCAGCTCTGGCATCCAATGTCAAAAGTTGGCAGAGGTCTAGTTACTTTTTATTACTATTTATACTACTGGACTCTTCCATAACCAGAGGGAGGGAGGCTGCAATACACACAGCAGCAGCGCTAAATCGCTAACAGCAGGCAAATGGAGAGCTGTTCTTTAGGCTCTAGGCTTGAAGAGCTGTCTGGTGGGCCTCCACAATTCTGTGCTTTGTTTGTTCAGCCCCGTGTGTCCGCCGGATTCACAGGACAATACCACTGTAAGACTCTAGGCCCAAACATGCCCCGGACAGATTTCATCTGTGAGGCACCTGACAGGAAAAAAAGGGACTAAGCATCACCCCTGACTGAGGGAGTCAGGTGGTTAACAAAGGGAACGGAGCTGCATGGCACGAGCTGGCAAAAGGACAGTGGTCCATCTTTTTCTTTAAGGGATTACTGAACATGTGGTGCTAGAGAGCCTTGACCTGCCTCATACAGGGTCAGAGAAAGGGCTGCGCCACGAAACCGCTAGGTTAGAAGCCGGACACAGCGAGGAACAGTGAGGATTAACTTTCTGTTGAGACTTAAATTTAAATTCACACTTAGAAAGAGTACAAAAGAAACAGCACTTAATTCACGTGTTCAACATATGGTTCAACTTCCACCTGCAGCCTTAAAGATCTAATAGTAGTTTTTTGAATTGCAAAGTAGTCTTGATGGAAACTCATCTTCCAGAATCAAAGCTTGACATCTGACCACTTTGAAGACATAACACTGTTTGGGAAACTTTGATTTCAGAGAAGATGCAATCCTTTTAAAGTGTCATCCCCTAAAATAGCCTCATAGTAATGGCTCCAAAAACAGGACCAACTTCCCTCACATCCTCTAGACAGGGACACTTCTAAGCCCAGTTGCTCTGAGCCTCGATGAAGAGCCAAAACAACAAAAACAGACGTCTGCCTCCTTACTTCAAACAGGCCTTAAATGAGCCACATAAATACATCAGCTTCATCTGTTTGCCGACATGCCTGTGGTCTCCATCCATCTCAAATGTCTGCTTCTCATCTTTTCTTTCCTCTCCTCTCTGATGAAAGGGGTGCCTTTCGTACCTTCTGTGCGCCACTGCATTTCCCCAACTCATAAACAAAAGCCCGTCTTCATTGGCCCCCCTACCTACCTGTCTTTCTTCTTCTGTCCTTTTTGTTTCCCAGCTAAGCTCCTCAACTCATCTTCCGTAGGGTGCTGATACCACCGCAGACTGTGAACAAAGAAAAGGAGAGAGATGTGGATTCAGGTTGGGACATGGGCAGAAGGAAAGACTGAAAAGAGGACACAATAAAGCAGATTTTTCAAACACACCACACACACACACGCTAGATTTGTTGTCTACTATGTACTATGCAATAATTAAAACATACAATGTAAAACAATACAAGTCATATTGATTCTGAAGTATGGAAATAGCAGGTAAAAGTGATTTTAACTTCAAATAGGGATACTTTTGCACACACTTGTCTGTTCACTTGGATAATTCACTTACTTAAACATAAAACATCTCATTGAAAAGTTGCCCTTGAAAGCAGTGACATTAAGTCGTCATTCTATGAACATGCCATGAGCCAAAGCCTAAATCTGTAACAGCTGATTAACTCCCTTACAACACAGTTAATAAACAGACATCTCCCAGAGCTTTACGTAACAACTCTGATACACATCTAAAAAGCCCTTGTGAGAGGCTTTACAACAGCAAGGTTGTCGGGCTTGAAATAGGAGCTAATTTAAGAGCATCCATTTGAACTTTTCGGCTCACTCCTTATTTTTGTTTAGAAACCCTCTTGTCAGAGCATCTTAAGAAGCAAGAAGAGAGAAGGGGCACGGTTTGTTTTTCCCCTTGTACATTTATTTATGTACATGAAAATTAATTACAAAATATTCTGGAGGGACACTCTAGTCTTTCTGCTTAGGGCAAAAGTTTAAAAAAAATGTTTCAACAGTGACCTGAAAAGAAAAAAAAAAAAAATGAATTATTAAATGTGTTCCAAGAAGTTGTTTACTGAAAAACATATGTGGCACTAATTAGAGGAAATGATGCGGGAACTTCTATTTTTATTCACCGTCCTCTCGGGTCATCCCAATATTTTGATGCCCTTTGGTCTTTGGTGGATTTAATGATTCTTTTTCTTCTTCTTTCCAAACCCCTTTTCAACACTCTGCCATCTAAGTTAACATTTCGATCGCCATTGTTCTGGACTCTTTTTGAAATTAACTTGTCACAAGGCAAGAAAACTGAAAAAAAGTAACTATAGCATTTAGATCTGAAACAGCATGTACAGGATTCTTCATTACCTGCCACTGCAGAGTAGCCATCTTGCGAAGGAATAATGAGGTATGATTTTCTGAATTACACTGGCCATTACCATGGTAACCACCAGCTGCACACCAATCACACCCTGCGGAAAAAGGATGGGGGTTTAAAAATCACAAAGAAATAATAATTATACATGCCATAAAGCAGTTAAACATATGAAGTACAGGTTTATGTAGACTTAAAGGCGGAAGTATATGTTCCAAAAGTACCATAGACACTTCAAATAGTACAATGCAATATGAAGTCTGTTACTATTCTCATATCAAAAGTCTTGGTACTTCTGATATACCATCTAGCAACACAAAACAAACACTTATACATATACATACATATACATACATATACGTGTGTGTGTGTGTGTGCGCGTGTATGTATGTATATAGGAATGAATGCATGTATGTATATATTTATTGGCAGTACAATGAGTGAATTTCATCTTCATTTTAAATAGACTTGGTTATATTGGTGGTGTTTTGACAATGAACATTGGCATTTCATTGTCCCCAGAAAAGGATGTAGTAATATTTTCAGTAACCATGACCCTTGACCTTTCCTATAGCTCGACCATCAGGTTAAAAAAACTATTTGGACTATGCATGCGTTTCGCACATTTCATGTCCGTGCACAAAAATGATGAAAGCTTTTTATTGGCAAGACTGCGTGACTCTTCCCGCTATATTTGGTGCTTGATTAATAATGCAGCCAACAACAAAGAATAAACTAGATTGTTCTAATCTACATGAAAGACCACAGCATGTTTCTTTAAAAATACTGTAGGAGGGAAAGTTGTTGAAAGATTAGGCTCCACAACCTTGATTAAGAGCCAGAGCTCAAACACAGAATGACCTTCAACATCTAGATAGAGTGCACTCTGTAGAACCTCGGCGTTACACACTTTATTGTTGTTCAGTCAAACCAAAAACAGGAATTAAGCCATGTTAGATTTCTCAAATCACTTCCTTTCATATTTTACTTGAAGCCGCTGTACATATGGCAATTTCGAACTTAAAAGCTCCAAGAGTTATAGAAACAAAATGCTGACACTGCGGCAATCTTAAGGCCAATTCATACTTTCAACGAGTCTGCAAAGGTTTGCTTTGGTCCGCGTGCCTTAGGCTTTAAATCAACATCAAGAAAGTACATACAAAGTACATAAAGACAGCCAAATGGCATTGAACTCCTGGCAAACAACGTTATGGTGCATTATTGCTACCAATGTGTATTTGGAAATGAAAATGCGTTGAACGCCAGACCGACTCTCAATTGTAGTATGAATGGATTTACAGCATTTTAGCAGGTATTCGATTCAGGCTACTAGACTAGCCGAAAAATGACATTCACATTTGGTTATTTTATCTATGAACTCTTCCACTAAATGTCATGAAAGGTATAATTGATCCAATTTTAAAAACACCAGTTTTTCTAATTTTCATTATAAAAAAAGGGATTTAAATCGTTAACTAACTACCTACTGTAATTTGAGTAAATGTAGTGGTGTAAATACAATGTTCACTAAATGACACTGTCTGCAACATCTGTCACAACGTCTCAATGTGCCCAGAGAATGAACAGCCAGCACTCCTGTGGTAGGTACCCGAAGATTTAGCAACATGAGGAGCTCAATATCAACCCAGCACACTTGGATCAATATTCACTTAAGCTTAAGAGGCCAGAATCATTTATGTCATGCTGCGCTTCACTGTAGGTAAGGTCTGAGAGTTGGTTTATCTTTTTAGCAATCATTAGGAATCATTGATATCTGTGCCTGTACACACTTGAGCAAAGAGAACCAATTAGCCAACTAATCCCCAATTAAATATTTTACTTTTTTTTCCAATAACAGTCTTATGTCTGTATCTGCTAGCACATGGGCAAGTACAAGTTAATCTACTCTTGCAAACTCATCACCTAAATACAAAAGCAATAAATCCTGCAGCCTTTGTTTTCTCAACATGATGTTTACTCATCAATATATTAGGCTAAACAAAACTCCCTGCCCTAAGTCTCCCCAACAGAGCCTACATTCAACATAAAACGGTCATTTAAAATGCTAATTTCACTAGGCAATTTGAGAATAGTTTAAAAGTTTTTATAGAATGGGAAACTAAGTCAGGACTCAAACTCTCAAAAAAAGTAAAATACAGACCCTCATCTAGCGGGTGCTTGGCCTATCCTGGGAAGCATGAAGGCTACCTTTTGCCTTTTAGTTATTGGTAATGTTTATAGTGTCTTTCTTCTTTTCTTTTTTTTTTTTACTGAGCCACACAATATTATCTCTTTCCAGCAATTAACACTGATTAAAACAATGCCCCAGCTCACTATTCTCTGGTTTGGCTAATCTTCCACTTTAATTGATTTTTTTCACCATGAAGTCCCCCTTTTTGTTAGTAGAGCATTCAGCATCTTTACTCAAGCTTTTGGCTCATTCTTATAATAACCTTATCTAAAAATGGACTAAACATGTCCACATTTCTACAATAACAATCCTTTATTTGAATATTTCAAAAGAAATTTGGTTTTGGGCGTCACTGCAATTAACATGCTAACCTAATCTAACATACTTCCTACTTTTAGCATAAGGCAAACTTTCATCATAGTTAACAACTCTGCGCGTAATAATAGTAGATATATTTCTGAGAGATGGTTAAACCCATGTCAGACTGCTTTAGGTAGAGGAGGAAGTGAATGACACCTTGACAGGACAGATGATGAGGGCAGACCTGTACATTAGACCTAGATTTTAGATTTGTCATGGGATCCCCAGTGTCACCCTGCATGGGGTTAGCTCCAAAAGCTTAAGTCCATACCTCTTCTGGAGTCAGAGGGGAGAGTGGGCAACATTCATTTGGCAATTATACTTGGTTAGATGTGATGCGTGACCAAACACAACCTCTGACTCAAGACATTCACCATGTCAGTAATGGTCATGATATATAGGCCAAACACAAACAGTCTTATTTTGGTGGATGTTGACCATTCTCTGTGGGAGCCCTGCAAGGATCTCAGGCCTGGGGGAAATTGAGTCAGCATGGACTCTCTTATCTTTCCCAGTCCGTTTGACCCCCTCCACACAACAACCAAATGAAATCTGTAGGGGGTAGCGAGTCGGCGCTGCAGTGATAACGACCATCTTTAAGAGCTCAAACACCTCACTACTACTTCGCTCATGAAAGTAACTTTGAAGCAGTGAAACCCCTCATTGACCGATGCTTCCCCAGTGCAAATCATCTTGACTTCTCTTGAGTGTATTTAATCCTTTGAAACTGTTCAACTATTGCATGGTGGAAATATAACACAACACTTTCTAATAGAAACATTGCTGCTGTGGTTAGAGATGGGACATACTGTATATCGGAATGGGCCAGGGAACAACAGTAAGGTTTGCCAGATTGCCATTGGCAACCATTTTGAGAAATTGACAACCAATTCTTGGTCTTTGGTTGCCATCAGTGGCAATCACTTTTTAAACATATGAAAAAAAGGGACAGCAAACATGCACCCAAGTCTATTCAGCTGCATGTGGAAGGAGACAAGCTAATGTTGGTGTCATTTGAGGGACCCACAATCCAAGACTTCAATACTGAAGGGCTAATGGATCTGTGGTGGAAATCAGCACAAAGGTCCCGAAACACAAAAATGAGAGAATGGATGAACAAGCAACCAGTGACTTGCTGGATTCCTTTTTGAGGGAGCTGTGAAGAACATGACAACAGCTGAACTACTGGTATTTTGTATACCAGGAATGGAGGGTGGTCACATTAACACTTAAGATAAAGATTATGTAAACGATCAGAAAAAACACAATTTGCAAATAAAAAATGTTTGTCACAGAAATTAAGCTTTTATTCCTTTATGTTACATTTACATTATTAACCTGGTGTATAGCTGCATAGTATCCTAATTACTCAAAATACAAGGTGACGAAAAAAGACAACCATCCTGGATGTTTGTCATTTCTGTGATATAGTGTAACTTAAAGTTGTTGTTATTATTTGTTTCCTTCCCCTAGTATTGTATACACTGGTGGTGCTACAATAAACTGGAAACGTATTGGATTGTTAACTGCTCGTGTTGAAGATTACTTGCCTGACAACTATTGTGCTGTCCAAGCTGCTGTAACAGAGGACAGAAGTCAACAGAATGTGGACATTCTGATTGAATGACAGGAAGAACAATACACATCAACTCACCTAGTAAATAGTCATAACAGAGTTCCAAACAAAAAAAATGGAGCTCCCCAAATTGTTAACTTGCATCCCATCTTACTGTTGATATTGTCAGATTTAGTACTGGCTGTGTTGAGATTCAAAACACCAGCTGTGTTTTGGAGGGAATTGTAAGATTATTGGGTGCTATAACAAATACACATTGTTATGGATGCATACAATCATAACTGCCAATTATTTGACCAGCCTTAAAAAGGGTAAGGAGACATACACACAGTGCTGTAGTTAACAACTATCAACTGCCCTCAGTAAGTTCACAATGCAAACATTTTCCAGAGAGGTCTCATAAAACCCTTGAAATGAAGGTCAGCACACCTTGACTTCTCCCAAAGGTGTCCTGCTGCCGGCTGAATGGCTACGTGAAGCTAACTGCTGGTTTGTACGATTCATACTGGTACATTGAACTCATCTTCAACCCTCCAACTCTGAGACACTAGCTAATGTCAGTAACGTTGCTCCAAAACACTGCATGTGAATGAACACATCTAAAACAGCACCCGTTATGCACCATTCACATCACCAGACATCACTAAAGAGCTAGCGTTTCACTGGTTAGCCGGCTACACATACCTGCTCTGGCTAGCAAGCTAAGCTAAGCTAACGTCACACTGCAGTCGCAATAACAAACTGGCTGAAACATCAATTGGTAAGCGACGTTGCAGTCATGTCGGCATGATAACTGATGCTATCGACTAGCTAATCATCCATCAATGAAGTGCAACTAATAGGAGAAGCCGTTGCGTTCAGGTGCTCGCTGTCAGACTCACCATGTTGATGCAGTGCAGCTGAACCGGACTTTACCCCAACAACACTGAGCACCCCGGGTCGGAAATCAAGCGGCGAGGAGCACATAAGCCCTTCTGTCGACGGTTATGCGCAACATGAAGGGGTTTCTTACTCAAATTGTCACCGTTTTCCTACGGAGATGGGTTACATCGTCAAAAATCAATGCATTCAACCTCCGCTCACAAGTATTTTCAACAGCAGTAGAGGTCACGCTAAAACTCTGGGTAAGAAGGTGGCTTCAGATATGCCTGTAAGCAAAGCGTAAAATACGAGGGTTTAATTATTTGTATTCTCACAAATTAAAATAAAAGTATGATTATAAATACATTGCATGTACCTGTGTGTCCTGTAATTCTTATTTTTACTTAATAATTACACAGATGTTGTAATTTTGTACAGGATTAGACAGGACCACTATGAGTATGCATTGGGACCGCCGCAACAGGAAGAGAGAAAAGAAACACCGCTATACATTACAGATCTGTACCTGCATCCGATGACTGACAGTGGACAGTCGTCACGCCGACGAGCAGGCAAATAACATAGTCTCCCATCTTCTGCTGTTGTTGGTCCGCCTCTCTGGATGTGATTATTGACACCATACACTTTGCGTCTGTATCAACTGGTTAATTAATCAAGCTATTTCTACCTTAAGCAAGGTGACTGTTAAGGGAGGCTTGACCCTCACAGTCTTTGCTACTCAAGTTAAGTACTATAAAGTGAATAACTTAACTGTAAGGCAAATCTACAAATATTTACAAAAAAGGGCTACAGCAATGTAGTCCTAACTAACCAAATGAAACCTGTCAGAAGGACTCAAAAGCATCCCATGTGTCTTAAGACCAATGTCCACAGAAAACCATCAGAAAAAACAGGTTGCTTTTAGTGATTGTATTTTAACATGCATGCCAACGATAAATGGCATATTGTATGAGCTTTCAATGATAAAGGGATTATTTTACTGACTTTAACCTGAAATCCTAATAGTAAACTACAGTTACACGGTTCTGATGAACAATTACTGTTTCATGTGATGATAAAGAGCCAAACTAACTTCTCTTTCTGTGAGTGGGAGGTGAAAACTCAGTATGCATTAGAAGAAGCAGCTCTACCTAAGCGCCAAGTATAATTTCAGGGTCCTGGCAGTTTTCTTGAGTGTTACCATTTTGTGATACAATATAGTTTTTCATCACTATATGTATAATTTATATTTTATTTTGTAACCCAATAGGAGTTACAAGAGTTGTTTTGCACAACAGTCAATGGCATTTGCATTAAAAGTGAAGGATAAGAAGTTAAATTCTGTTGGAATTTTAATTACAATTAGACATAGTTGCATCACTTACACAAAAAACGTGGTAACGTCGTTTCATTGTTTCATAATGAACTGAAGTCGTGAATGATCCCAATAAAAAAATATGTTAGTGAGGAATTATCTGTAAAGTTCACCAACAATTTACCATCAGTGGAATTTACTGTCCGTGACTCCTGATCGTTTCTGGGAAAAGAGATTGGCATTTAATGTGAGTTCTTCATAAATCTAGGAGATAATTAGGCACATCGAGTGTCAAAACTTAATTACACTAATACAGAAGTGTAAGAATAATATTCTGTATTCTGTTTACGGCATGGTTCAGACCCAAACAAATGCTGAACACTCAAACACAATAAACAAGTTTGTGTATTTGTTTTTGCAACTGTCGACACAGAGTGGCTTTACATCAACATGTGGGTATAAAAGGGCGAGGCATTTGTATTTGCACATGCGCATACGTTGGCTAAGCCCTCCTCTCTTATTGCAGGCAGACCTACCCCACCCCCGTGATGCATCATATCAGCTCCTCATTGCATGTAGACATACACACACATACACACCCTGCAGGAGTGTGTTTCCACGCGGTCTCAATCCACTCTCTCATACATTTCCCATATACGAATAAATTCAGCCCTTAAGCCTAGGCGGTATCTTTCTAAAGATTGCTGTTGACTAATGATGATATCAGCAATAAATGCAATTAAGTTAAAGTAATGCAGTAATTCCCAAGATTTTTATTGTATTTTTTACACCAAGAAATCTTAAAGAATTTCAAAAAAGGATGTTGTTTCACAAAAGTGGCTCTGGCGAGACACTGGCAATGTTTTATTTCAGTATCTGGGTTATTCCATACATTTCACACTGATTTCTTTTTCATTTATAATTGAAGGGAGTCTCGTACTGTACATTCTCCTCATTGTATTCTTTATCACACTCAGCACTATTACTGCTGCTGTTTGAACTGTATTCTCTATGGAGCATGTGTTTTTTTTTCTTTTCTTATTTCAGTGTTGTCTGTTCTTTTTAGTCAGGCTTGTTATTTTTAGATGAAACATAATAGCCAGGATCTTCAGTGTACTGTGAGAGTTTCACACCCTTTCCTAGTGTTTAATCCATATGACATCTCCTCCATGCCTACTGGTTCCTTTGAGGTTCAACTCACAAGCCTTACAATAGAAATAAAGATGATGAGAATATTACAGTAAAAATCTCAGCCAAGTCAATCAAATAGACTCATTGTTCAATGTCACGATTCATTTTTAATGGCAGCACTTTTTGTGTGTGAGTGCTGGTGAGCATTATACATCATTTCTGTCTTTTATTAATCAAACAACAGTTTGAAATGTGTGTCACTGATCTCAGCAGTATACCTCGAAGCAGAGGAGGAAAGTGGAACAAAAATCCATGTCAACTCGTCACCAGTAAGACTGAAAATGGTTCAGAATGTAATTCTCTTTGGTGCAGCGCCTCCTTCTCCATTCTCTGTAATCTACAAGAATGCAAATCACAATGCAAATGCAAATACTACTGAATAATTTATGTGTAGCGTGTAGAGTTCCTTTACAGAAACCGGGAGCTTTTTGCTTAAATAGAGTAATGTGGCATTCAGAGCACACATTTGGTTAACCGCAAATATATACCATAGAAATTCACTGTTCTGATTTCAGTTCAACAATTTAGTGACGGTTTTGAAGGTATCAGAATTAAATATCTAGTATGCACAATCTCCATTTCTGAATGATATTATCTCAAATGCAGTACTCTACTGTGAGCTCTCTATATTGCTGAATGCTGGACTAAGTCAAGCTCTGCACACATCAAACAACAGACATGTCTTTGTCTTACCGGTTAAACATATAATTTGATTTTACATTCTTGATTGCCGTTTGGTGTCGATGTGTAATTTGGCCCGTGTAACGGCAACAATAAACTAAATTCTACTTGGTGATTGTAGGTTATGTCTAACAGTAATCTTTTTATTTTTAATTTATTTTCCATGTTTAGTGCAGCTGATAGTTAAATACCACCAACGTACTGTACGTAAATGTCAATCCAAACCGCTGTTGACATTAGATCCCATTTTCAGATACCACAGTGCCTTTGCATCCAACACAGTAGCAGGGCCTTCGAATGTTCCCGTTCAATAAATCAATCCAATTTCTGTAAATCAAATTGAAGCACATGCAGATTGCCTTTGTATTTAGTTTGGAGGCTGGGAAAAAAATGACACCCATTAGAATTACTGACATTCATATACACTTGAACACATACATTTTGTCCTTTTTGAGGAAAAGAAAATGCTTCCGTTTCTATCCTAACGTGTGGCTATGTTAAGGCTTCTCCCTCGGTGGTTTTTCCATCAGGGATTGTAATTAAGCAACAACATTCATGAGTGGGCATGCTCATTTAGCCTGCGTCTGGGCTTAGACAGCTTTAGAGGGATGAAAGAACAAATCCTGGTGGAACAAGGCAATGTATGCTATAGCTAAAGTGAAAACGTTGCAGACAGAATAACAATTAATCCCAAACTTATATGCATGTTTTTTTCAGTAACATTCAGCAACATTTTCTTTTGTCACAGGAAGTGTATATATTTTCTGTTCTTGGTGTGCTTTAGGCTACTTTGCAAATGCCTTACATTGTCATACTACATACACTTACATGGGACTGATAGTATTTGTGTAAACATATTTTAAAAAGCCCTATATTTAGAATTATTTTCATATTTTTGTTGAAGTATAAACAGAGTAGAAGAGCACCAAGATCCTTGTATTTCACAAGTGTCTTTTATATGCATACTTTCGTGCCAAAAGCTGACATTATTGTGATTATTGGGGTTAAAAATTTAAATTTGGGTGCATGGTAGTTCGACAGGTGGAACAATTGCTTTGGATGAAGTCAACATAATAATACAAATAATAATAATGATCACAATAAACAGCGTTGCTGAGCAATATTAAATCAGTTTTAGAAATACTGAAAAATAATGTTACACTACAATTTTACATAATGATGTTGTATTCTCATTTGAATATAAAATAGTCACGGAAATGTAATTAATTAGGTGGTGCTGGCTCGGTAATAAAATCTCAGTATAAAATCGTGTTATATATTCTCTTTGTAAACCATGAGATGAATCTGTTCAGAATGAAGAATGATATCTCTTTTTGGTCCTCTCCTTAATTGTTCAAGGATTTTGATATTTCATATTCATAGTATCTATGATACCAGGCCTTGTTAAGATACCAGAATGACAGAATTTGTAAATTTGACTTTTGTTAAGTGTGACATTGAAACTTTTATGCTCTTTATTCTTATAAATTATCAACTTTAAACCAACAGAGTTTAGGATTTTAAGATGTTCCAAAATTTGCAATTTAAATCCTTTTTTAATTGAATTGTGTTCTATGGTTATCCCTTAGGTCAGAATAAACATTGTACACCAGAGTTTTGTTTTCATCTTCTATGTCTCACACATAGAAAGTCAACAAACTAACAATGCAAAATAAGGCACAGTGGCATGCTTGACATCACATTAGCTTACCGGCAGTTACCACCTCTCTGAAAATCCACAAAATCAATTAATTGTAAAAGTGTTAGGATGGGTGTCACCATGGCTCGTTTTACAGTATTTCTTTTTTTTTTACTGTATATTTCATTTCCCGCGATAAACTCTATTGTATGTTGAAGTCACAGGAAAACACTGCAGAGCGTCATTGCAGCAGCAGAAAATATCAATGCAGATTTGTTTCCCCTATTCAATTGAAGACTGATTTATATAAGAATTAGGCTAGTGTGTGAATGTGTATATATGTGTGTGTGTGTGTGTGTACGCGCATCCAGCAACAGACACACAGAGGAATAAAGGCAGAGCTGGAGGGAGAGAGAGGGAGAGAGAGAGAGAAGCTCATTATAATCAGGCAATTATGCTGGCAGAATTAGAAGCGTCCTTATTTTCTCTTGTGGCAGCCTGAGTGTGGAGACGTTTTTAAAAGTGACTGCAGACTAATCCATGGATATGACTGACTGTCCTGTGCTAATATGGAGCATCTGTACTCGTGTATGACAACAAGATTTGCAGGTAAAAAGCCTGTGATTTTGGCTTTTTGGAAAACGGTGACTCAAGCAAGGCTGCCCAGGTTCTTGGCTCTAATTTGCATTGATGAGGATTTTTTTTTCCTTTCTCTCCTGCTCCTGAGGTTTTGGCTCAGCGGTAGTGAGAGACGAGGGCAGTTATACACGCCTACAACTCAGGACCATGGCTGTACACAATCAGTGCTTTCCAAACAGTGGTATATAATAATATTGCATGTTTTTTGAGACATTTTATTCAATTTCATGTGGTTTAGTATGTGCATTGCTACTGTTGATGTTAGTGTCAGTGAGACAGAGTGTGTGTGTGTGTGTGTGTGTGTGTGTGAGAGAGAGAGAGAGAGAGAGAGAGAGAGGGTAATTGTGTGTGAGTGCCTCTTGTATGCTTTATCCTAAAATTGGAATACATTTTTTATTATAAATCAGAACGTTTCGAGGACGCAAAAATATTTTTCAATAAATGGGCTACAAAATACAAAAAATTATGGGGTCAAGAAATATTCTAAGTAATATTGTGATTTGATTGTTTTTTTTCATATGATGAAATGTATAAAAAAATACAATAAAAGTCTCACGACGTACACCTGTTTGTGAAAACTCTTAAATCCAAATGAATGCACTGTTGCCATTATTGAGTCAAGATTTGACAAATATGTGATTGTGCACCAATGGCATGTTTAAGCTAAAGACTTTGACCTTAGGTCAAGGGTGTTTGACCAGCATTTGACTCTTGACCTCTACTACATGTCTTATCAACTGGCCTGTTAATGTGTATTGATCATGGCTCCCTTGAGACAGAAAGACTGAAACATATTATTGTCAGTCTTTTTGGGAAAGTATTTTTTCCCAGTTTAAACAGGCACTTGTAAAGATATTGAAATAAGATGTGACCCCATTCCTTTATAATTCAAAAAGTCTTGGCATCACAACAAAACAAACAATGATATTTTTTTTGCAACATTTTGCTTGAAATGACAACATATTACAGATATGAAGACATCATGGATGTCTGTCTTAAGATCACAGACCAAACCCCCCACTCCCACCCATTTTCCACTTTCAAATTTTTTTGAATTGTGCATGGAATTTGGCAATGGCGATTGTCTGCCTGTGTGTTGGGGGGGGGGGGTCAATATGAAGTGGAATGACGACTCCCTGAAAGTTCTCAGGGAAGTGCTTGTGTCTGGCGATGGAGCGGGCAGCTGATTTGGGATAGGGTGTTAGCATAACAAAGGGCCTGAGCCTGTGAACTTGGGGCACCTTTCGACCTTGGCGCTGTGGGAATGAATAGTCACTGGGCCTCCCCATAGAGCACCCCCATGGCTAGCCTGATCGTGGCTAAATTGTTAATCAGGGTAATTTAATATAGTTTTCAATATGCCTCATCTCTCATCGGGAAAGCATTCACCGCCTTCTCGCCTTCCCGCCCAAAAAAAGCCCCCCTCCTATTCTACCAGGCGAGACAGGCAGCTGCAGGTCTTATAGCCTTCTCAATTGAAATGTTCAAACATCAACAACACGAAGGCCTCAACACTGTTTGTACGTGTGTGTGTATGTGTTTGTATGTGTGTGCATGTGCACTGTTCTGGTTCTTCCAATTTTAAGCATCACAGACAATTCATGCATGTGTAAATATGGACATACACATACAGAAACACACAGAGTTGGTGAATGACAGTGTGGGTGACGGAGAAGAAAAAGCATGCGATAACTCTTACGCACAATTTTTACTGTACTGTTCCTGGCTTCTGAAACAACTGCGGCCTCACCACCTTCGCCTTCACAAAGTGCAAGGCCACATATTTACTTTGACCTGTGCTCAGAAAATGAGGAAATGAGGCAGTGTCTTTAAGCTCCTACATGACAGACAATGTCGAGCACTTTTTTTCTCTAACCTGAGAGAGAATGAGGTCACTGCGAGCAGTAACTCTCTGTCTCAGGACAGATGACGTCAGCTCTCCTGGTAGAAGCGTCCAGTAGCTGAGGTGAGTCATCGGACTCCTGGCCCTAGTTTTAGGCAGTGCGAGTTAGACAAACCCATCCACCCACACACACAGACACACACAGACACACACACTTAAACTCACACATGCACGCACACAGGATCTGCTGGGTCCTGACTCTACCATCTATAAATACATACTGTAATCGAGAATGACTCAGACACTTCATGGCTCTCCGTGGGGAGGCAGAAGATGGAGTTGGGAGGACAAGGAGTCTGTAGGAACAATGGAAGAAAGCTAGCGTGACCCTGTGTTGGTGTTATCTTTGTGTACATTTTAGCTCCAAGGCAAGCTCAGCAATGGCATGGTGGCAGTGAAATAGTAGACAAAGAACAAGAAGTAGGGTTTTGAAATACCAGATTACGGTTGTGATACTTATTGATTAAGAATGAAACGTCACTCGGGCTGGGGTGACTCGTTGAAGTAATCAATGACATTGAGTAAAGAAATACATACATTTGCATAAAGTCTGTCAGTACGTCGCAAGAATGGCTGTACTTTTCATTATCTTAACTGCATTTTACTCCAGAGATTAAATCAATCCACGTCATAATAATTTTTATTTTAAAAGTAAAGCACTGAAGTAAAAATACAAGAGTTATGCCATACAGAGATTAAATTAATCTGTGTGTCACACCAATACTTTTGAATTTGAAGTCCAGTATTTTTCTGATCAGGCATCTGACAAAGAAAATGTGTTTGTTTTTGAGAGAACATGATTAGATAAATATATTGAATCAAATAATCTTTAGAATAATCAATGAATTAGTCGTTAATCAACTAATTGAAATAAAAATCATTCGATTAATTGATTTAAAAAATATATTGTTAGGTGCAGCCCTAAACATCACCCTCAGAGATATTAAGTAAAATGTTGCATATGAAGCCAGTTAGTTTTGGCCATTTATTGCATTTATGCAGCTTCGTGGTTATAAACTACTATATTATGCTTCTTTGTTTTCAATCATTCATTATGTGCTTTAGTACATATTCAGCCTACTATTCCGAGGGTGTCCCAGCCAATATGAGATGGTTACTAACTACAGATGATATGATTTTGAATGATGACATGCTGTGGCTGATGTATTTATGCACTGTAGACACCAAAATGTATCCCCCTTATTTTAAAAATGTACTGACCTTTTTGGTTACTGATGTCTTTTAAAAATCTTTGTTCCTGGTCTGATAATAGGTGTTGGCATGTAGATAATATAACAACGTATTGATATACACATGTAGTGCAAGCAACTAATTAGCATAACACCTCGCCATGAGCAGACACTACGAGGAGTCTCAGGCCAGCAGACCGTGTTCCCTTGTGGGCCATTGAATAGAAGTGGCCTGCTCTTGTGTACTCTATCTAAGCCTGTATGTTAATTTACGCTGTTTGACTAGATGATAATTCATGCCTAAATCACCAGACTGCACCCCACAAAACCCCAAAATCCAGACATGCGTCTATGGGAACCAAGGACCCTAAGTCAACATAACACCAGACATATTCATATCACCCACATTAAAACAAATGAGTTCCCCAAATTAAAACAAACTGAAGTATCAATTTAACTAAAGAGTGCTTTATTCTTTATCACCAATTATTGTTATAAATGTCTCCAAACTGTTTGTACACTAAATACATTAAGCAGCATTTACTATGTAGTTTATTTTGTTGGTTAATGTGTGTTCATAAGTAGTATAATTCTCAAAATATTGCCATCGTATCTGTAAAATACAGCATACGATTTTGTTTCTACTCTGAAAGTCACTTACTGCTACATACATGTCGGTAGACCAAGTTTCAAAGTTTGGATGTCACAGTGTTTGTTGTGCGGCTCGTACGACAGGAAATAGAATTTATCAACATGGAAACAAAAGGTATTATAGGCCCCTGGGGGGACAGGGTCTAACTGGGGTCAGGACTATGGGGCCTTGTCTAGACTGCCTGCTTTTGTGGTTGCAGGGTTTCAGCCTCCATCTCACCCTTTCAATAGGAGAACTTGACCCGTGTCTAGCTGCCGTGGGACTCCAAGACAAGGAGACAGGGAGAGATGGACTGACGAGACAGTGGGAAAGCAGTGAAAGAAGGCCAATTAAGTAGCGAGACTGACTTTTAAAACATTTTAGTGGGATAAAATTAGGAAACATATTTTGACTTTTGAACTTTCAAGTTACTTTGTTTCACAGCCTGGGATTCACCCCAAAATGGGCCTGGCTGACTTCAGGTCTTCCTTCAAGGCTGAACTTCTACATTTGTCCAGTTCCTCTGTATGAGTGTGCCACTACAAACAAAACCATAATACAGAAAATATATTTTCATAAAGGAGTTAAAACCCACCAATGACAATATCAATACGCAAAACTCCAACGCAAAACAGCCATTACTGTAAACGCCAAACTCAAATCAATCCCTTCTACTCTCTTAGCTCCTGTCTTGGTGTATATGGAGGGTGCAGGGTGATGCTGCGGGGCATGGTATAATTGAAAGGCTGAAGAAGAATACTGCTTGTTTAAACCAACCAGCAGGCAGTGAGGGCATGATGGGAAAACAAAGCCAGAGCCCCTGGAGCACGTGACACGACATCACTAATGGCAGAGCAGAGAGGAACACTGCCTCTGTTTAGTTACCCTTTAGTCCTTGTTACAACCAGCAGGTTAAAGATACTACACAATGTTCACAAAATCAAATTTGAAATTTGCACAGCTATATTGAGTTGGTTCACCAGGATCCGACAGAGCTCTCCTGAGTGCTGGTTCCAACGTTTTCTTTTTCATTTTGTTTAGGATATTTATTGTCAATCATCAGCGTAACGTAAAGAAATGAATATGCATTTTAAGTGTATGTGTTGATGGAAATTGAATTCTATATTTTCACCTTTGATATAGTTTTCAGGCTGCCACAAATACATGATGTAGGGCAGAAGGAGCACTTATGGATTCACTTGCTACTGCACATATCACTCCCTTCCATGTACAGTAGCTATATACTTTAAATACACATAGCTGTGGAGAGTAAGTGCTAGGTGTGTGAACAAATTGTAGAGAGAGCAAAAAAGCTATTCTATTTAAACAATATTGAAAATCTGCAATGTTCCCTGAGACCCTTCCATTCCACATTGCTGTTTTTTTTTTTCTTCCTATGGATGAGAGTTTGACATGTGCTGTATCTCAGCAGTATAAGCTACAGCAGCTGTGAATTCCCTCAAAGCAAATCACCAGGCATGTCTGCCTCTTATTGACCCACATCAGGAATCCCCACCCACCACCTGCAAGACGGCGGCTCATTTTAGCCAGCAATAAATATCAATATTACATATCAATAAACCCATGTGAGAGGTGAGGAGAAATAGCAGGGAGGAAAAGGGGTTAGATTGAAAGGGGGCAGGATGGGTGTGGGGAATGAGAGAGGGCAGAAGAGAAAGGGGAGAGAGAGAGAGAGAGAGAGAGAGAGAGAGAGAGAGAGAGAGGAAGAAAGAGAGAAGAAGAAAGTGATGGCTGCTCGTCTGTTTCGGCCCTGTGGTCTGGTGCCTCTTGGGATAGTCGAACACTCTGTCAAGATTCTACACTTCAAAATCAATCACTCTCGGCTGAGCACAAAGAGAAAGACACACACATGTCCACACACATGTCCACACACATGTCCACACACATGTCCACACTCACACACGCAAACAAATGTTCATTCGCACAACATGTTACAGGCAACGTCTTCTGTCCAGCTTCAACTAGGCAGCCTCGGCATGTCATTGCAGTGTGTGGTAATGGGCTGCTGTGAGAAGGGAAAGTCAGATCACCAACTTTCTCTTTCAGAAATCATCTACGTGATTCCCAATCAGGGGTACGGGTACCTCAGGGGGTACTTCTGCAGTTGCTATAGGGAGTACGGGGGGAAATTGTGCAGTAGCTCTCAACGAATTAGAAGAAAAAAAAATAATTACGATAAAAAACAACATTCACATAGCTGTAACATTTGAACACTGTTACAATTGAGGGTGCGTGAAAAATATATTGATAACGATCAGAGAAGTCTAAACGGTTGGCTAAATGTAATGGAAATAGTTGAAATGAATGGTATAAATGGTTGTTTTGTGACAATATCCACTTTTATATAGTTATACAGTAATATTCAGTTTTAAATCAATTCACATGACCAATCTTGGAACATGACGGATGGGGTCGATGAAGGGGTGCTTGGGTTCATCTGACAGGGCTGTGGACAGGGTACACACACACATTCAACACTACAGCATATTATCGGAGACATACATGTACCTGCATCTCAATGGGATTTAAAGTACATGAACACCAATAACTCAGACTAACTAGAAAGAAAATCAACAACAGAGGATCCCAACAACACAGGATTTGCAGCTCAATTAAAGCCGATAGCACCTTAGTAAAATACACTGATAAGTTTAAGCCACTTGAGTGGTACAGCATTGGCAGCTCTGCTGCCAACTGGCTAACTCCGTTTACACTAGCCGAGCACCATCAGTCTCATCTGAGGTCCTCGGCTGGAATCAACTTGCTGCTGCTCTGTCTGTCCCGGTAACAGGGGCGGACTGGGGGAAAAAAGTGGCCCGGGAGTTACTGTCAGACCGGCCCACTCAATACACGGCGCGCTGCCCACTCAATTCATCGACCAGTCAGTACCACAACTTACCATTATATCACTGTCACCCAGGGGCATTTCTAGGATTCAAAGAAAGGGGGGGGGGGGGGCTTAGCCCCAAGGGGAGTGGCTTGTTGTGCGCGACAATTTCTTTTGGGGCCGCGGATATCCATTGTTTCAGACAGTTCACACTCTTGCTCACTGGAGACAGTTTCTAACAAAATAGCTAGCTAGCTTAGTGTTAACATAGCCCACTATAATATTCCCTGTCATTTGCCTCAAGTAAACCTAAATTTAAGCAGATAACAATCGTTAACAACTATAGATAGCCACATTCTGTAACTAACGTTACCTATACTTAAAATTTCACTCCGTGCATCATTTACTTTGAGCTAACGTTAAACTCCTTGGCTATAATCCTTGCTGTCGTTGACGAGAGACGTTACTTGGCAGAGTGAGAAAGCCAGCGCAGCAGCCTCCCCAAGGTCCTAGTGCCCGGGGTTGATAGCGTTAAGGCCGGCGATGTCAGAGGGAGGGCCGGTTGGTGATGGAGGTGGGCCGGTATTGGACCAGCCCAACCCCGTCGGCCTACCGGGGATTTTCCCGGTATCCCCTATGGCCAGCCCACCCCTGCCCGGTAATTTTACTCTTTCCTCCTCTTCATTTGGTTCTCCTACCACTGATGCAGCTAGCATGTTTTAGCATGGCACTGCCATTATCGACGGTAATTACGTTATTTTTTTAATAAGCAATTGGTGTTTTAATATGCAATTGGTTATCTTTAAACATTTTGCAGCTTCAGCCTCAAGTTATTTCATTTTTTTCTCTCTGACCATGTCCACTCCACCTGTTCGCTTCTTAGGTCTTTTATTATTCATAAAATGTGTCTTTTCATTTCACTCCAATCTTTCTTTCTTGATTTAATTTAACATTTCCCGCGTGACCTTCGTTTTCTTCTTCTTTGACAAACTAACTGAAAGGCTCTGTACTGCCACCTACTGGACTGGAGTGTGGGGCAGTGGATTGGAATGAAAATAAAACAAATAAATAAAATAAAATAATGTTGCTCATAAGAAATTAATCAGAAGATTGTGTACTTTCCTTGATGTTATTAACCTCTGACATTACATGGATGGATCCACTTGAAGGAGTGGGGGGAGGTGACGATTGTTGGTACCACCTGCCTTACAGTAGCCCATAGGTAGCTGATTGACAAGTTTGTTACTGTATAACCCCAAATCTGAATATATGTTTGTGAAGCACTTTGAATTGCCTTGTTGTTGAAATGTGCTATACAAATAAACTTGCCTTGCCTAATCAGATGCATTATTCCAACATCTAGTGGGAGCAGGCAGGTTCATTTTTTCACATTTTGGTGGTGGTGGCCTAGCTGGCCACTAGGTGCCCAACTGTGGAGGTACATCAGAAAAAATAGATTGGAAACAGCTAATTGGCAGAATAAGATATTTAGGTTGATGTATGTGATATGGACTGAAAAGTCGGTGAAACACAGTTCATTTTTGACATTGTTTATATTTGAAAACGTCTGCTTTTTCAATAAAGCCTCTTTAACCCCAACAACCTTAAATAATACAATCAAACGCCAGTTTCCAGCACTAGATTTCAGTTGTGATCTTAAACAAGCTGCTTTTTAAAAATCTGCACACATCCTTGTAATACATTTCATAGCGCCATAATACTATGCAGCCGGCAGCCTCTTTGGGTTCCAGATCTTCTTGAACCAGAGATTTAAACACACACCAAAGGTAGTTTCAGTAAGACCTCATTTTTCTCACTGTGAAGTTTCCAGACTTGGAGTTCTGTATCTTGTCGCCTGTTGGGATCATGGGAAGGATAGTACTTGTGAATCTTCTCCCAAACAAAATAAGATAACACAAAGTCCTGCTATCTGTAGATAAAAGTGAAATACTGTGCCGTCTAGTATAAAAAAATAATAAAATAAAAAAAAGAGCAGGGAGACAAAGAAAGGAGCAAAAAAGTTCTATCACATAATGGAGTTTAGAAGTTTTATTCTTTACTTTTCTTTGCCAGCAGCTTCCAAGGTCATGTTCCTGGGCCAAAAAAAACATTTTTTATTATTTTTTTCAAAGCTCTGCATCAATAGTAGAATTCATGCATTTATTTTTTACTGCCTTCAGGAGATCAATGCTGAGTAAGTGTCATCTGAGATATTTGTGGTTCCCAAATGCTCTTGGCTCAATTCAATTGTACTCAAAGATGTAGACAGCTGCATTGTGATTCAAGGAAGACCTAAACTATAGGCCCTGTCTTCACATGTTTGAATATGTCTCAATTGAATTTCACTACACATTAATTGTCCAGCTATGTGATGCAATATGATATGTGATGAACATTGTCTTTAATGGATAAAGCCATGTTAATAAAGTATTCATCCAGATACAAAATGGTGTTGTGTGTATGTGCAGTATGTTAGACTCCGAATGGTTTTGCATGTTTTCCTGCCATCTAAATGAGAAACGTATTCCCATGCTGGAACCCAGGCTCATTAAAACATATTAGTATTCTTGTCATGTCAGGAGAAAACAGAAACAGGCTTTCAACTTATTTTTGGCTCTGGGCTCTAAGAGTAAAACAAACCATGATTTTAACAATTTCTAGCTGCTTAAGGAATCCTAAGTAGTTGAATTATAGTAATCATATTAATTAATCACAATGTTAGTCTAAAACTCTATTAAAAGTTGATACTGTGTTGATTTGTTTAAACTGACAAAACCCACAGTAAATAGGCATTTGACTTATATTGTGTTCTAATTTAAACTACAGTTTAAAATATTTCCTAAATAGTGGACATTTTACCTTTTTTCGGCCTTCAAACCCACTTAGTGACACAGCATACTGTATGTACTGTATACACAACAGTAATTAAATAGACAATTGTTTCTCCAGAAGCTTCTGCGTGCACTCTCACCACAAATTAGACTTTTTTGACTACTCTAATCTTTGCTTCTTTATTTGGAAATAGTGAATAGTTTTAGGCCTCCCAAAAGGATCCAAATGACCACTCTTTAGTTTAACTGCTCACAACTGACACACATACAACCTGTATCAAGTACAAATGTTGGAAAACTTCTACTACATTACAGAAAGGCTTGATAAGCTTTGTGACCACCTTCATATATATTAAAGCATTTCTGTTGCTGAAAATTGCTGATTTGATTCAGGCCAGACCGGCAAATTGTGGTACAAGAACCAATGTAAATGAACTGTTTATGCTTTAAGATCAATGTTCAAGTGCAATTACATGCCCTTTCATAGACATGTCTCGATTGTCCAAAATTATATGATCATGATAGCATTTAATACGAAGAAATGACCAAATGCTAATAGAACTTAAATTTGGATTCGTTCGGAATTTGAGTTTTAAGGAAAAGTAGATCGAGATTGTGCAGCTGTGTAACACCATATGCTTGTCGGTAGGGGTTCAGTTTGCTGCTGCACTCTGGAGATGTGGCCTCTATTTCATTGCCACTTTTATTTAACTGGATGGAGGTAGCCATTGAAGAACACAAATACAGTATAAACCAGAAACTATAATGGCAGTTTATTTTATTATACCGCTAATTGTATTTTTGAGGCATTTGCTGTCAAACGCGGGAAAGACTGGATATCTTGCAGAAAATATCGTGCTGCATCCTTCAAGTTGATGCGAAGACATGATGGAGCTATTTTAGCACTCCTGAGATACTTTTTGTTGATGTTTTCCTTTTCCTTGTGCTAGTTACCTGTAGATGTGACACTGCTGGCTCCAGGGCATCCTTTGTCTCATCACAAAAGCCACTAGCAGTTGATACAAACATCAGTGGACACTCTTGGAATACACACCATCTCACCTGTCACACTGCAACAATCACATCGACAACTTGGTGCAAACACGGTGTGTAAAAATGTACACAGACACAGCCATCGGCTTGGATTCATGTCCCATACGACCACTGACGTGTGTGTGTTTGTGTGAGTCTACAGTGTGTGTGTGTGTGTGTGTGTGTGTGTGTCTCTGTCTCTCTCTCTGTCTGTTGGGGGATAGGTGGAGGCCATCTTTCATCTCTTGCTGTGATCAGATATTCTACATGATATGATATGATGATACAGGCCCAATTAAGGGATGGGGTTGTGTGAAAAATGTGATGACAGGGCAAGCGGAAGAGTAGACTGTGATCTGACATCTGAGAGGGAGAGAAAGACAAGGGAGAGAGAGAGAGAGAGAGAGTCAGAAAGGTAGCGAGAGAATGGGTGAGGGTGGGGGAAGACTGGGGGGCAGATGGGACTGAAAGACGGTTGTAGGAAAGAAGGGAAGAGTGATTCTGATAAAGGAAATAAAGGTGGGGTAAGCGTGAGAAAAATAGTGCGAATGAATGTTAAGTAGGAAGGGACAGAGAATTAATGTGATTAGAAGGGAGAAGGGAAAATGGAGAGGCACAACAAGATGGAGATTAATGAAAGATAGAAAAGGGAGACGAATAAGGCTTCTTTCCCAAAGGAAACAATTTATCAAAGACGTTATGGATCCTACTTTTGATCCGTCTTGTTTTAGTTTGAATATAACTTTAGGGAAACTTTGACAGGAATACAAAAGTCAGATTGTTCTTCTTTTCTTTCAAAAACATAAACCTGACATGCAGCATGAAGAGGAAAAGGCAACCAAAGTAGATTTAAAGACGCATAGAATCATTCTAGTTTTTAATTGTTGTTCCATATTTTGCACACACAGGTACATTATATTTGGCAGACAAACAGTAGTACACTAAAAACAGCACACAACGTGAAATGGAGCTGATTTGAAACAGGGAGGCTTCTTGGTACTGTCTGAACCTGTTTCCCCACACTTCGTTAGTCTGTCAGGATAAACTACAACTGTGTCAGGTGTATGATTTTGATCGGGACGCATGGTGCTTTGATCACCCTTCCAGCTTTTATCAGTATGCGTGCTCTTTTCATAACCAAATAGGACCCAATTATGTCAAGCACATTGTTCTTTAGCTGGAGTGCCAAAGCACTACACAGAAAGGAGGAAATAACTCACACTAAAACATCACTTAAAAGAAAAAAAGCCTTTATTAAGCTGTCAAAAAATATACTTGTTAGACTCAATCAATTACATGAAATGAATGCAAGTTTCAATGTGAAAAATATTTTCATCCTAAGTATTCTCCCATTTTAAATAAAAATATATATAAATAAATTGGTATATTAGTGCAAGGTCACAGTATTTATCTGTTTGACCGGTAGTACAGTATTATATAACCAGTTGACAGAAATACGGAATTGGAGAGTAAAGTGCAGGTTCAAGTGTTGTAGAATATAGTGGAGCTCATAGAGCTGGAGGGAGTTGTGAGTGGACATCTTGATGCTCCTATCTTGATGAAGGTCAGGCTCCTCTCTAGTTGTTCAGGATGACTCATTTACCTGAAAAGAGAGAATAGGAAAATAATTAAAACACCTTAAAGACATTTCATGAATCTTTATAGATAATTTAATTTCTAGTACATATTATTACATCAAAGCTCCATGTAGAACCTTTGGAGAATTTACACCACATCCTATGTAACACAACACCTTCTAAAGCAAATTTTCTGAGCGACCAAATCATTTTTCCCAGCCAGAAGGGATCTTACAGCAACCTGTTAGTTGCAGTTTTTCCGCAGCAAACACATAACCTCTGTCTGTACAATCTGCCTTTACTGAGGGACAGCACTTGTTGTAGTGTTTCATCACATCCCAAAGCAAGATCCTTGAATAAAAGGAGTTCAGTGAGCTGTGAGTTCCTGGTGTACTTGACAGTGACAAAGGCCTAAACAATAGTCGCTGACATTAGTCCCCCTCATATCACGCTGCACTTTCCTCCCATTGTTTGCACTGCACTTCTCACATGTATTGTCTTACGTGATATCCTTAGAACCTGATAAGACGCCAGGCGAAAGTTTTTGTAGCTGAGGACACAGGCCTGGGAGTGTCTCAGGGTTACAGCTGCTTATTATTCTCTCATAGAGACTGGGAGAATGTAGGGTCTGGGGAACGCCTTATCGGATCCCCTTTACACCCGGCCTAACCTGGGTTACCTGCACCTCCAGCCCTTTCTCCATTACTCTTGCCATACCTGACACTCCTTCCTCCAGAAAGACATTATGGTATTACATTTCTCTGAAACTATAGAGCTTGTTGACAAGCATGAAAGGTATTCTGGGCTCCAACATGAATGTATAGGCCGTACAGAACATCTGGAGTCATTTGAGACAGCAAGGATGTCCGACTGGCTCAGTTAAATCTTCATTGTCTGCACAAGACAACAAAAGAAAACCAAAATGTCATTTTAGGATCTCATGTCGGATGTGTTTCTAAAGGTTTACTCTAAACGTATTTGCTGATTTTGTCAGACACTTGAAATCTCTTGAAAGTTGCTATAAGTCAGCAACTCCCCTCAGTTTTTTCCAAGGATTTCAAAAAGTACAAAAGTACTGTTTTGGCCACGTTGTCTCCTTCAACAAATTTCTCTGATGTTTGGCTGACAGTGTAGAACGGTTCAGGGTTGGCAGGGGGTCCCTGGTACATCAACACCCAAACTCAACCCAAGTGCAAAAGATGAAGGGAGGTGGATTCAGACAAGCCAAGCAAACCACCCTGCCTGCACACGGCACCTCAAGGGCACACACTGCCTTCCTGGCCTGCCTGTCTATCTGTGGCAGCTGATCTTCGTCAAAGCTACATGTGCCTCTCTCTGCATCCTCCTCATCTTCTCTGCTGACACTGCAGTTGTGCAATGTGTGGAGCTGTGTGTCAATTGTGTGTGCGTGTGTGTGTGTGTGGGTCCAGGGCTTTGCTGATGGTGCTCAGTGCCTCTGATATTTCGGTTACATCAAACAAAGCATTTGCATTCACTAGCTGAACAAGTGGATTTAAGCTTGATGTTTATTAGGTGAATTAAAAATAGCTGCAACAATGCTGTACAAAACCAGTGCAAACAACACTATATATAAAATCAGTTGCAAATGTAGGAACTTTCACAAAATTATCTGCATTATAGAATCATTATTTTTGCTCTCAGACCCTTTACATGTTTCCTACACTCAAACAAAATGCCTGAAATGTAACATACACATGTACTTCTGTCTTACATACAATATTTAAAGAAGTTACAAAGGCCTGTTAGTAGAAACTAGATACCTTCCACAAGCCATCTTCTCAAAACAGGATAATGGGTGTGAAAGTAAAGTCAACTCTTACAAACTGGGGCATACCTTTATAGTCAGTTGTGATAAAAATATCATTGCCTAAATCAACTGTAGAGTTTTGACATTTTGAGAAAGCTCTTGATGGAGCTTTATGGTAGACCCACAGGGCATTACAACATGTTTGTTATAAGTTTATCTTATATTTCTTTCTTTTTGATTGCCAGATTGACCCAGTTTGACTGATTCAAACTGGTCATTATTGGTGGTGGTTAAAATGTTCTGATCATCAGTTTTTGCATTGCTCCACATAATCTGTGTTTAGTAATGTCATTGTCCTGGTGCCTTTGCAATGAAACTGGTGAAGAATATTGCTAATGTATTAGCCACTACAGGAACAATAGCCAAAACATGGAAAAAAAGAATATTGCTTAAAGTGTAATCATTTTCAATAAATGTTATTCACTATGTAACATATCTAGGATTAAAAAAACAACAACTATACATTTATCTGGTCATTCTAATGTTGTGCTTTTTTCAATGCCAGTATTTTCCCAGACCAGATCCACAAACCTGGATAGTTGTCATGTTCTCCATCACAATGCGCATTTATGCGGAAAAATACAGGATTTTTTGGGAGTGGTCTCCCCTCATCCACAAAAAAAGGATTTCATGTCAAAGTGTCCCTCGGGAAATCGACATAGGCAGAAAGTAGTGCCTTGTGTTGCCCAAGTCTGATAACAGGGTGGAGGAGTTTTATGCCTTGCTCTCCTTCTACTAACTACTCCCAGTAGACTGCAGTCAGATGCCTCCACTCTCCATGAGGAGGCAACTGATGCTGCTGCTGATCTGCAGAGAATAAGACTTAACTGAAGCCTATCACAACTGGTAGTTGATACAGACTCAGTCCAGGAGAAACCTGATGAATACACATGCATGCACACATACAGTTTCAAATATGTGTATGACTACTTCATTTACATCATATCATGTAGGACTCGGGTAACTTTGGACACATAGAGATGCCAACAAACAGACTGGGGGCAATAAATAGACACTCATGGACACAAATATACAGACATTAATACCAAACATGCACCACATGCAGCTATGACTGACACACACACACAAACACATCTCTCCACCATCATATTATATCCCTCTCCTACTTTCTCTATATATCCCTGTCCGTGCTTCCGAACCTTAGGGAGACATATTCTTTTTCATCTGTCAGTATGGATGGAAACAGACATGTTCAAAACACACAACAATGGCCTCGCCAGAACCGAGGACGCTCTATGTTTTGTATGCTTGAAACACTGCATTATCTCCTAAGTGTCTAGAAACCCCAGTATAGTAAATAATGGATGCTACTCTTCCTTCAGAAAAAAAACCCTCCTTCACTACAGGGACCAGTCATGGTTTACCTGTATAAATGCCCTTTCTGTGTCTTTTGAGAAATGGATAGGACTAAAAGATGTGGGTCAGACAATTTCATTAGCACAGCATTTCTCTCTGTGTCTCCTTCAATCAGTCGTTTGACAGAAGCAATGTCACTCAAAATGCAGACACGTTCATATAGAATTCACTGAGAAAAAGGATGCAGAGACTGCTGATCCATAGCAGGGAATTCATAAAATATAGCCCATATAACAAGATGGCAGATATTGTGATGCTTGAAAGGAGAGAGCGCAGTCACCTCTGAGATCAGCTGAATATCCTTGACGTCTTTAGCCTGAAGACTCCACACATTATGCCGTTCGTTTCTGAGTCATGATCTACGAGGTCTCCATCCAACCTAGAACGACAGGATAGGCGTAATGTTTAGTGCTATAGACCGACATATACACTGAAACAAGTACACATACATGTAAGGTATCATATCATTGTACAGACCCTGCTAAAAATCTGACTTTATTAGACGATGAGAGCCCAAGAGGACTTATTGCTTTTGCTCTTTGACCTACTTGTTTCTCTCTACTTTGTGCAGTTAACTCAAAACACTAAGCAGGAATGAACAGGACTACTTTGTGCCACCACGCAACTCTCTTTGGTCTCCCTCCCCCATTCATTCTGAGGTTACATCGAAAGAGTTTCAGCTATTGTGAATTATTTACTTGATTCACATTCGGCCCTTTAACCCCTCAGCAAATGCACAGGCAGTTGGGGTTAAAAATACACTCCCACAGGATCTGAGTTTGAGTCTTCATAAATGTGTATGTGAGCGTGTGTGTGGGCAGGGATGTGGGTTAAAAAAATAGAAAATAACACTATATAACCCGTGACACATAAAGCAGCTTACATTCTCTCTTGTACAGACACACAGACACACAGGAACTCATCAGAGCATCATTATGTGGGTACTTTCTGAGTGAGAATCCAGGCCGTCCCAGATGGGATTATTATAACACAGCTTGATCTGTGCAAGAGCTACGAGTGGGATTTTGTAAGTCACTGTGTGTGTGTGAGAGAGTGTGTGTCAGTCAGTAAGCATGTTTGTTAGAGTCAGTGAGTCCTGACCTGTGCTTCCTGACCTGAGTGAATGTGGGGACACACCTCTCTGTGACTGTGAAGGTATGAAATACATAGTACAATGATAAACTGTGACATGCCGAATACTTAGCAAGAAGGTGCTTTTCTTGACAACTGTGGCATTGGCCAGTATGTATACAGTCGACATATTCATGTTGAGCCTCTCAGTCAAAGGCTGAAATAAAGGTCTGTGATACAGGCCTGTCTAACAGCAAACTGATTTAGGCTCCAGCAGCTTCCCTGTCTGACTGAGTGAATATTAATGTCACCAAGATATGTGGGCCTTAATGGACACACACACACCGACACCAACTCTACTAGGCCATGTTGCCGTGGTATGTCCCTGGAATGCAGCAGTGTTGTCATGGATACCCCCAGACACATTCGCCATCCCATAAGCGGGGGGATGCTGAGCGCTTCAGAGGGGCTGGCGCCGAGGTTCCCCCCCTCATCCCCCAAACCATTCTCTATCCCCTTCCCCCAAAACTGAATCCCTGTCCCATATTCTTCCCGAAAACCGGCTCAGCTTCAAAAAAGGCTCCCTGCTTGTCAGCTGGGTAGCCTGGAAGAACACAGCTGCTATCTTGTCCCAGTGTTGGGGCCTCCATTGCTCTTAACTGGAGTGGCTTGTAATGTAACTGGAACATGGAGGGAACAATAAGATACAGACAGAGCACCATGTATGCTTGTACCAGTTTAAATCGTGTCTGAGAAAACCTAAAGTAGATGTTGAACAAGGAAAATGAATGGTGTTTTGTGTGTGTGTGTGTATGGGTGTGTGTGTTAGCCCTCAGGGCCATGGTTAAGCCTGTAGTTTATCCTGATCCTTTTCATTAGCCATTATCAATAATTCAACATTGCACTTGCTTTAATGGTTTAATGTGGGCAAACCCTCAATTCGCACACATCCACACTGACACGTACGGACACTCTACTTAATAGCACTCACTCTCTTGGCCTGCGCCCAATGCCACTGAGGTGAATATAGATGTGTAAATGTGCACATAACACAGTCAGTGCACCTAAAGCTTTCAAAAGTAAATACCTATCAATCAGAATTATTTTTTTTGCCCTACTAGGCAGTCATAGGAACTCTTGATTTAGAGAAGAAATTGTTTATTATTTCCCTGGAAAAGTCTGTTTTACTGTACATCAATCTTCTACTCTGAGTTGAGGAAATGAAAGAGTTAATCATTTATGACGCGTCCCCTCCCAACTGTGCTCCTTTTGCCCTCCCTTTCATATTCTCCAGTATGGCAGTGCTCAATGTCTGCATATATGCTGAAAAAAAGGATCCTCTTTGATTGGAAGGCTAATTTGAAGTGTCAATTATTCTTATGCAAATTAAGGTACAGTTTCTCATGTCTGAAATGGGTTTGGGGCACAGATGGGTGAGTGTGTGTGTGTGTGTGTGTGTATGCCTGCACAAATCTCCCTCCAAAAACATACAGTGCCATTCCATCCCCCCTCCAACTCGTCATCTATACCTCTTAGGGAAGAAAGCTGACGTACAAAGACAGCCAGCATAATGGGACGAGGATATTTGCATGCACATTGTCCACACTGAACGCCAAACAGATCATAAATTGAGAATACAATGGGTCAAAACAGTAACAAAAGCGTAGGAGTGCAAGTAAGCACCCAAAACATTATACGACAATAAGGTGGCGTGGTTCTATGTTGTAATGTAAATAATGGGATCATGTTGGGTAAACAGGAACACCACAAGAGCTTGGATGTAAAACAGGGAGTGTTGTAGGCAAACAAAAGGAATTTACTACATTTTATTTATTACTTTTGTCATCTCTTTTCAGTAACATTCTCTTTTGCTGTAGCCATACCAGAGGAGTAAGACAGAACTACAATCCCAGTGTCTGTGCAGAGAGAGAGGTACAAGAAGAACCTGTTTAAATATAAAGTGAGAGAGAAGGAGGGAGAAATAGAGAGCGACAGAGTGTGTCTAAAAGCATATGTTTGTGTGTAAGTACAGTATGTGAATGAGGGCACGCTCCTCTGTATGGTAATTAAAGCTTCGGACTCAAATCTGAATCTACATGAGAGATTTAGACTGACAAAGAGGCACAAAGTGAGGAAGAAAAAGGAAAAAGAAAGAAAAAAGAAGCAGACAGACAGACAGAGGACTCTACAAATAGAGTCTGTTGTCTGAACCTCTCAGCTGATGTGGTGGTTAAAAAAAGAAAGAAAAAAAAAGGCTTTTCAGGCCGAAATCAGGATCAAACAACCTGCTGTGGAGTCCGGTTACACCATAACAATGGCTTACATTCACTCTCAGCCTCAACACACAAGCTTTTACCTCAAAGGGTGTAGAGGGAGAGAGTATGTCTGGTTTGGAGGGTATGGAGGGGGGTATAGCGTTATCTTAGACGATAATGGTGTTCAACAGATTAGATGTATAACAGCCTAACATGTTTGTTTTCAATTGTCGGCTTCCGCAGCTCTACTGAGATCTATGGTCAACCCCGCAGGCACTCTCAATCACAAGGAAACTTTTAGATATAGCCGAAGAAAGTGAAGTACTCTGATAGATAGCGTTCAAAACTCTTAGATTAAGACAACTGGTAAAGAGAGAGCAGTTGAGGAGAGATAATTGCATAAAGTAAAATACAGAGACGTCTTTGTTAGACATCAGTTGTTGTCTGACTGATCGCATTGAACATTTGATGAACTTTTAATTGACTGGTGAATTAATGTTTTTTTTTTTTTTACACTTCCCTTCATTACTTCATATTTTTAACTCAGGCATGTTGACGGATTCCTAAAGATATCATATAGCCAACTACAACAGTTGTCCCTGTAAGCTTCTCTGTCCACAGCAGACAATCTAATTAATTACAGACACACAATAGACAGCTACTTTATACTAACCTCTTAAGACCCTGCCTCTCAAGCAATGAAGAGCAGCCCTGGCAATTTGTATTTGTTTTATATTGGTTCAGTAGTTCTGGAAAAATTAGTATGCAGTTAGGGTTGGGGGAGCTTGTCAAGATCAGGGGGAAATCTCTACCCACCCACCGGGTGGATCTACATTCATGAACAAGGTTGACAAGAAAGCTGACTAGTGTAAAGACAAGGAGCAAATAAAATGGCAGAGACCATGAATATTCTTTTTCATAGGAGGGCACAGAGAACACCTTCGTAGACAGGCCCTTTCTCTATCTGTCTGTCTCGTTTGTCAGTTCATCTGTCAAGACACTCACTCTCTCTTTCTCTTCTTCACACCCTCGAGCCCCTCTTCTCTTTTCCCAAACTATGTGTCATGCACGTCAAAATGCTAAGGCCAGTCCTTTCTGAGGGTGTTCTGCTGGACCATAGAGCGAATAAACATCCATGTCAGGAGAAAGCGATCTGGGGCCCTTCTCTCACTGAGCCCGAGCTCTCCTGGGAAACACACCGCTCATACAATGGATAGAGGAGGCCTTTTGTTGAGTCTCTGGGAGCTGTAGGGCTAGCTCTGGATCAAACAGGGGTGTGTGTACATTTCTGCATTTTTCTCACACACACACACACACACGCACACACGCACACACGCACACACGCACACACACACACACACATACACACATATTCACAGACTTTCCTCTGCTCCGTAAACTCAGTGTGACTAAGTTAACTTCTTCACCCTTTTGCAGTAGTTACTGAGGGCAGGAAGATGAATTTGAAATAGCCAGCAGGAAGGGGGAAGAGACAAAGGAGAGAATGTTGACTTAAATCAGCATTGGACTGATTTAGACTGGTTTAGTGTCAGTCCAAAGGGGCTTTCTGTTGCACTATATACAAATCACAGTTCAAAGCCTGTGACTGGGCTCCCTCCTGGGGTCCAAGGCAGGGAAATCCTGCGGGGAGGTATCCAATTCTTGTGGGAAGCCTATGTGTGTGGCATAGTTTTGTTATTACATATGCTAGAAAAATTATTCAAATATATGATCTGATATTGGCATGAGATATTGAGGGAGGGGCTGCACAGAAAAACAACACAGGAGGAGAAATTTCAATTGTCATCAAGTCTCCAAAAAAAAATTTTAAATAAAAAAAGGCAGTAGTAAAGTGAGTGCACACTAGTTTCACATTAGTAAAATTATGTATGTAGCACTATCGGCTAGTTATGTTGTGTTTATCATGACTGAAAAGTGTGAACAAATGTGGTGGCAATACAGACACTGGAATACAAAACTTCCACAGTTCATACTCTCTACCAAGAACGCATTTTAATACATTTCCATTCGAGCCTCTGCCTTGCTCCTGGTCGTCTGCCCCTCGTGTAGGATCTGTGGGAATTCTCCTCACTGAAATGAACTCACACCGTCTGACCCTATTCATCCCCAAGACTGCACTTTCTCTGGTACTCCCCCTTTTTCAGTCCCCCGGTTTCCCACAGACCCCCTCTTTCCTCTCTCCATCTCTCTCTTTGCATCCTCCCCTTCTTTCTCCCATCCTTCCCACTGCCCCCCTCCCAAGTCTCTGCCTTGCTTTCAACTCCAATTTTGGGCACAATGAAGTTGTTCTGGCTGACAGTTTGGCCAGTAGAATAAGTGTTGTTTGAGCCTGCTGTGTGGCCCTGTAGTGGGCCCATTCTCCCCCTCGCCGGCTCAGTTACTGAGAGCCTTGTTGGTGGGACACGTAAGCCATCCGTCCCCACGCTCCCACCCTGACCTAAACAATTAGCTTCAAACCGCACTCAGGCTCACCTGCGCTTCCTCTTTAAATACTTTACATTTACTATTTAATCCTCCACTTCTCAGCAAATTAATAACACTTTTGCAACATGAGATTTGAAAGGGCATAACGGTCTTCAAACTTCTTTCGTTCACATTCTTGTTTATGTTATGGAGTTCTTGATGATACCATGTGGTTCTCTTCCATATTGCATCAGTCATGGTGCAGTCTCTGCTACACCACAACCAGGTTGGCCTGATTTACTCAGTTACTCCATGTCTTGTAGGACGTGTCAGAAAGGATTCTGTATTGGGGTCAGCTGGAAAGACAATGCCTGCAGCCATCTCTCCTCTGTCGCTTTCAGTAAGCATCAACCAGCCCCTCCCACCCCCATTTGCCCCCCACCACTCCCTGTGTTTCTATGCCAGTTCCCTGTTTCTCTGTTCCAATGAGTTATCAAACAAGCATAAAAATTCACACTATAAATATTCTTCTTGTGTGTATCCCCTCTGACACACAGACAGAAGTACACACACACACACACACACACACACACACACACACACACACACACACACACACTCACACATAGAAGCCAGGACATGAGAAAGTGGCTGAGAGGCCCTGATGGGGGGGGACCATATGTCCAGGCGTTGTATATCAGTCGGCTCGCCCTCAGTGCTCTGCCAGACCACCATAACTTAGTTTGTCTTCAGCACAAAGTTTGGTCCAAGCTTGGCTGGGTTCATTAGGAACCTATTCTCTGGAGCCAATGAAGCTCAACAGACCTCCAACAAAGGAGCTAATCACACCCACTGCTGCTCGCTCTCTCTCTCTCTCCCTCCCTCACCTTCGCTCCGTCTTTAAAAACTCTATCTCCACCGTTGACACAAATTCTCACTCCTTTACTAAATAGAAACCAAAAATGAATAATCTGTAGGTCAAATAATGGTAACTGTCAACCAAAATTCAGACAATACAACACAATCTGTAGACTTCAGAGCATGAACAATAAACAATCACAGCAGAATAGCTCAATGATGACAGAAAATAGCAATTGTCTAATAGTCATACCTTTCATTCTTTTGTGTCTAGACAGTCTATGGTACAGAAACAAAACTTGATAATTGTGTCTCTATTGAAGATTCACACCTGTGACTGTTAGTGCATGTGAGTGGACTTACAAAGTGTTATGTTCTCACCTGACAGACACTTTGCTGTCTCGGATCCGAACGTTAGTAAGATGCGGTGTGTAGAATGTACGCCTACCAACAACAATGTGTTTGCGCATGCATCTGAGCATGTGTGTGTGCAAAAGGATACGATGCACTGACAAAGGACAGCCCCAGGCTGCTGAATACTTGAAATGACCTTGAACCTCAGCATTCTCCATTCCCATGGCTGCAGGGACGGTGAGCATGTCTGTATGTTTGTGCGTGTGTGTTTGAGAAGAACAATAATGAGGCTTTGCACTTTGTGTGTGCACAAAATAGCTCTTCCAAAGTTTTTGTATCACAGTCAGGATAAAAATATTTACCAAGAAATCTATAGTGAATAATGTAAGCGAGACAGTGTGGCCAATGAAAAGTTGGTGTTTCTTTCCACAAAAGTGGACATTTTAGACATTTTCTGACAACAAAGACATTATAGGACATATTTTCAGGTTATTGCCGTCATTGGGATAGACCTCATGTGTTTGTACTATCTTATCACATGAGAGTGAGCTATGCACTCTAACGTGTGCCCCACCACCTCCCTGCCCGCAGTGACTGTATTTGCTCTCCCTGCATCCAGCAGAGAAAGAGGCTTGCTCCATACCATGTCCCCTACTGTGCACACAGGCTACAGACAAGCATGCATGTGGCTGATCTGGACATGGCTTAAACACACAAACACTGTACACACAGGATTGTCCCAAAGTACACAAATGGAAACACAAACAGACACAAATGTTGTGTGCACGTGGATGAAGAGGACTTGGTGGGTTAGGAATGGCAGTAGGGGGTAAGGATGGCGAAGGGAGACCCAGCGAGGGGTGGTAAAGGCCATGTCACCCAGCCTTGCTTGGACACAAATGTCAGCAGCATGACTACCTGTACATGGAGACCCAGCTGTGAGGGTGCACAGGAGATAATCAAGAAGAAACAGATAGAGGGAAAAAAAGAGACATTACTGACCAGACCACACACAAGGTAAAGAGAAAAGCGTTTTGAGGCCAGGTTTTAAGAAAACCCAAAATGATTTGTTTAAAGGAAACTGAACTGAAAGATGTAACACATTGCAGAACACAAGCTGTGTCTTTTTATATTGTGTGGTTTCTAAATGATTCAGAAATGGGGGAAGGAGCTGTCAAAACATGACAAAGGCAAACTCTTTTCAGGCAACCGCTATGAAACAATTTTTTTGTTAATTTATTTGTACACTAGTAGAATATTAATTGATCTGACTTTACTAATTAAACACCAACACCTATGGTATTTTTCCAAAACCTCCCCCTGCAGTCATGCATTACTGAAACAGATGCAATCCTGTGTGCATCCCTCCTTCATGCTCTATTCCTGCTCCCCATTCATTAGATGTTGAACATTTCACCTTTTAAAGTGGAGAGAGAACACAATGCCCTCTGCAGCCTATAAACACTGAATACATTATAAGCATTTTGCACTTGCACTTGAATATTCCAATAGGAACAAACAAACAAACACGTATACAGTATACACTGAGGAAAATGCAATGTTATGTTCTCTCTTTTAAAGGTCAAAACACAACTCTGCACCATTCTGTAGCACTTTGAAGACCAACAAAACACTTCAATGTATGCATTCAATGTTAAAAGAGATAAAATCCACTTTACAGATCCTCGGGTAAGAAAGTATGTACAAATGCATTTCTACATCCATGCATTAGTGAAGAAGCTCTTATATGCAGTGCAAGTGAACTGTAAGCAGGAGCCTTGTATTTCATGTACAATGTAATCAATGTGTGTGTGCCTTTTTTCTATAGGTACATAGTGTGTATACATATAGTGGGATTTAACTTGAAAACTGAAAAAAAACATGCAAACACAAAGACACACAATTGTGTAAACAGAAGAACAGACAAAATGGTAGTGATCCAAACTTAGATCCCAAAGGACAATAAAGGGGCAACATCAGACATCATAATACAGAAAATAATCTAATGGAAAATGGTGAGAAAGATATGAACTCAATGTGGTGTTGATTTAGCTCTAGATTGTGACATAAAATGTTGTTACCTACACATATGGCATCCACAAGTTACACACTGAACCACATTGTTATCAAGGTCAATGTAAACTCATGTGGAAAACCCCATTATCACTTTTCTGTTTACCTAAAATTGCACCATCACACAACCAAATGCTATCACTTCTCTAGAAGATAACAATACAAACATCTTCTGGTCCTAGTTAATTTTTCTCCCACTTAGCATTTGATCTTGAGATTGACTGAGTTATCTGACGTTTACGCTTGAAAAGGAAGCTGCTCATGGTAATACACATGTATGTGTTAAATATGATGATTGTACAAGTTTAATTGAAACATAGGGTTAAGGTTAGGACGCTGAGGTCAGAAAGTCATGTGCCTGTCTAAGTGGTACTATAATAATATATATAATAGATGTTTTAGCATTATTTAAGACAAATATCAATATTTTTTACGTTGGAGAAAAGCATTATTAGCTGTTTTTCAAGACTACACGATTGTTAAATGTGTGATCAGATCAAACACAATCTCTAGACGGCCAAAGAGTGTAAATGCCCCGTCAAACATAGCAACAATAGATTCCCTGAACCCAACTCAGAGGCCACCTTCTTTTCAGCACGCACTCTCTTTGGAAAAAGAAAGTCCTACATCCTGACTCTTAATACAATTTTTTCCTTTGCCTTCATTTAATTTTGTTTCCTTCTTTTCTAACCTCTACTTGGAATCCCAGCAAAGTTCCTCAGTGAAAGCATTGTGTTCTACTCATCACCGACACTTTTACAGATCCCCAGCCAGACAGTGGTGATTTGTGCCTGTGTTAAGGCAGAACTACTCCTTGCCTCTTTCACAATATAGATTGCTGCCATTATCCAGAGCTATTCCTCTAGCTGACACAAAAAAGAAGAAGAAAACATGGTGGGGAAAGGATGAAGGAATTTCAGCCAACCGCTGTATGAATTGCTGATGAGATTGATAGACAATTTGGTATGCAATTGTCAGTGTCAGTCACAGAGACATTGTCATGTCTGACTCCCATCTTGTGGAGCCAGGTTTTAGTGGGTAGAGTGTGTTGTCAGAGGACAGCTTTCCATTGAGGAAATCCAATCAACATCACAACGCTTTTATTGGCATAACCGATTCTTAATAGGGTTTGGGGATTAATTTGGTTAGTATATATGCTATTACATGTAGGCACACATTCAAACACACACACACACACATTCTATATTGGGCCCAGACCTTTGACTGTAGCGAAACCTGACTAATATTTCAACTAATTTGGAGTGAATGTGGCGGAAATGCAAATTCAACACTGTCCCCTTTTACATTGAGGAATGAAATCAACTCTTTTGTGGCCCTGGGCATTGAGGGTGGGAAAAACGCCGAGGCAAGGGGGTTCCTTGGGCCACTCGTTTGGGCTGTGAATGAGCCAGTACCCAAGCGGGAAAGATGGTGTGCCAGTGATGTGTGCTCTCTGCTAATTGATTGCCTCAACTAACAAGAGCATAATGTATTCTATTGTGATCATCCTTTGCCCATGTTCATTAAGCCAGGAAGCAGCGTGATCTTTTCTTTTCGTCTCGCTCCTGTGCCTTTTCTCTTCCCTGCTCCTCTCATCCCCCCCTCCCAATCCTCTTTTTCTGCCTTGCTCCTCCCTCTCTCTCTCTCTCTCTCTCTCTCTCTCTCTCTCTCTCTCTCTCCCGCACCAGATGGGAGAGGTGATGCAAAGGTGGTATGACAGGGATGCATCCCTCGCCATCCCAAATGCAAAAACGAAGAGGAACAAAGGACAGATGGAAGGAATAGAGTAGGTGGCTGGTAGGATGATGCAGGAAGGAAGTATGGATGAAAGGATGAGGGGAAAAGACGAGGACGAGGTCTGATATCTGAGAAGATAGAAGGGTATGGAAACAAGAGAAAGATGGTGTGAAACGAAGAAATAATGCAAGTGTGAAAAAAAAAATCCAGATCAGAAAGCAGCTCTCGCCATCTCCCTCCATTCCTCTCTTTTTCTCCACTTCCCCCTCCCACCCTATCCTCTGTTCCTGTCAGGTTCCCAATCGCTCCTGCTCTCACCCACACCTCTTCCTTTTTACCCACCTTCTCCCCACTTGCCCCTTTTACACCCACCTCCCTTTCCCACTTCCGCACCTCACCCTGTCTCATGGTTCGCCTCTTAATAAGAGCTGGCAGGACAATAGTACCATTGTTGCCTGTGTTTGGGAACCCTGGACTGAAACAATCGCTGTTTACCCAAGCAGTGGCACAGCCTGGACCCTCTCGTTCATTACAGCTGGGCCAAGTCTGATTAAGTCTGTTCCGCAAGTGCTACAATAAGCCACTTAGCCAGCCACTACGACTCATCCACTCTCCTCTGCCTTCGCGCTCTATCTATATCTCTTTCTCTAACACTTCCCCCCCGTCTTTCTTCTACAGTCACAACTTTATTTGGATTTTCTCACTCTGTATATCCCTGCATCCACTTTCTAGCAATGTCGCCCCCCGATTTACATATTGTTCATTACCAGTGACCAGGAGAACCACATTTACTGTAGGAGAAGTGAAATAAACGCAAAGAAAAAAATAAATATAGCGCAAAAACCGTTGAATCTGATCTATTTTCAAAATGACCTTCATAATCTAGGACAAAGCTAATTTCTATATTAAAAATTCCCACTAGGTTTGAACATGCTGCAGGCAGTGGCAATATGACTGACTGCAAGAAATAGGAGAAAACTCTCTTTCCATAATGGTCTAAGATCAGACAAAAAAAAAAAATTGTCATGGAGGTAGTGCTATCAAGCTGATGCTTGTGGCGAAGACACACAGAATCAGTGGATTGAAAGCCTTTTCACTCAACCACATCCCTCAGCTCTGTGGCTTGTAACAGAAGTATGCTACCAGCACTATGCAAAACAGCATCATGAATATGCATAATTAGGTGGGACTGGTGTAATTTTTCTGGGTTATGGGATGTGACATTTGTGGGGCAGGAACATACATCAGCATAAGCACGACTGACAAATGCATAATCCCTTTCTCTTCAATAAGGCATTTTACACTTTGCAATACAAAATATATAGTTTGCCATCATACACTTAACCGCTGCCTTAAAAAAATGAAAAAAGTAATTCAGATAAACGCACACAGGCATGCATACATACAGTCACGCGTGCATAGACATGGACAGTTGGACACGTATGCAGTAAAGAAACTGGAAAAAGCTGCGTGCATATGGGCACTAAAATAAATCTATGTGTTTGAACACAAATTTAAACTCAAGATCACAGTCCAATTTTTAAAGGACAAAAAACACAAAAACAGAGAGACAGATAGCCAGAGTACATTTGTGTTTACTATACTAAAAGGAGAAAATAAAGGTTGCAATGTGTCTAAAATCAGGAGACATGAGGATATCAAAGGGACTCAATTACTCAATGATGATGGAGAAAACCTGGAATGAATAAAAAATAAAATATAATATGGACTTGCCTTGAAAGGCAAGACACAAAGACTGCTATTGCCAAGCAACGAGGTTAAAACAGGACTGATACGCATGGATGTTTAACATAATGTTCTACTAGATATCAATTGGTAATGAGCTTTAGACATTGTTTTTGACCAAGAAATGCAACACAGCTGATGAGAGAGTCCAAGCTAATTTCTATCCACACTTTTGTATGCACATTGTTGTTGAGAAATACCTGGATTATAAGAATTTCCACTTTTTTACAATGACATTGAATTACTAAGCATCTATTATATATTGTGTTTTTTTCTGCATTAGTATTGAATTTATATGAACCTTCAAAAGAACCGAATATGTGAATACACAAATAAGGACAGGCACATAGGTACACTGACAAAAGCATCTATTAATAATTGGATCATATTCTTAAATAACCAGAAACACTCGAACACACACACACACACACACACGCACAAGCACACTTTCAACACACCTCTCGGGCTCTTCAGAGAGAGCCAATTTATAGATACTGTAGTGAAACCCCCTCACCACCTCTCATCTCCCTCTTTGCCTTGCCATGCCCCTTTCCCTTTCCCCATTCACCCATACAGACACACACACACACACACACACACACACACACACACACACTGCCACAATCTACCGCCCTGCCACACATACCGGAGGGGAGGACACATCCCTCATAGCACCCAGGAAATTAACTTGACATTTGATGCAGACAGAAAAAATATATTTCGGTAGGGGGGAGGAAAAAAAACAAAGTGTACTAAAGCAGAGATAGCATAAACCCATCCCTTGTTCACCCTTCCCCACCCTATCCCCCCTTAAGCCCAGGGATGCATTCGAAGGGGATTTCAGCGATCTGCAATGCAGACGCCACTGGGTGCCCACGGAAAAATGAGCTTCATCTTTCGCCTGTCCTACTCATTGTATGCTGTCTGTCCCTCTTTGTTTCCATCTTTTATGATGCCAGCGCTCCATTTTCATATCCACTTCCCCTCCCTTCGAGTTTATGTCTTTCTATTTGGGATGAAGTTGAAATAAAATGTATAACAGTATTGGAGGATCACTTGATGGTGCCTGCGTTTGAAAATTAAAGGACACCACTCCTTGTGAATACAAATATTCATTAGGTTAAGATGAGTATTTATTTTTATTTTTTTATAGTTGTTGTCATGCCATTTCTTCCAATTAAGCTTTTGTCTTTTAAAATCCCGCCCCTGATTTACACAAAGATCCCTTTGCTGAGTTGTTATATTTAAACAGCTTTGGAAATCTGGGGTAATCCTTCCGAAATTAACATCATTTGAGAAAATAAACAATAAACATTTGCCCACTGGTTGCAATTTTGTACAAAGCAATAACAGCAGTCATTCCTATTACTTACACATATACATATATTACAGTGCACCTACAATTTCATGCAAGCAGACTAGAATATAAAGTGCAGTGTGATCTTGCATATATTTGATAAGATTAACGATCACATCAAAGGCTGCGTAACCTCGGCAAGGAGCCCAAACACCACGAGCTAGAGCAGACCACAATTAATACATCATTATGCTGCTACAGTTTATACCCGTGAACACACACAGCAAGACCGCCGACCAGCTAGTGTCTGCCTCAATATCCCTTGCATTAGACATGCAGGAATGTTAACATCATTATGCACAATTGTGAATGTCTGTCTGTGCCCTCCCCCCTTTTACTCCCCTACCATATTGTGTCTGCCGGTTAGTCTGTGTGTGTGTGTGGTTGTGTGTGTGTGTGTGTGTGTGTGTGTGTGTGTGTGTGTGTGTGTGTGTGTGCGTGTGTGTGTGTGTGTGCGTGTGTGTGGTGTCTGACAGAGGGCAGCATTATTTAAATATGTTTTTTTGTATGCAAGTTGAAACTAATTACTGATTGTTGTATGGCTATGAAAACCTTTAAATGCAATATTGTCAAACCATGTCAACATTATTATCAACATTTTGTTGAGGGAAGTGATGTTGCTGGAATTTATTTCATGAGAAAATACATGCTTTGCAAAACTATTGAATATTTGTATTTTATTACTTACTTTAGGATTAAATTTCATTTCATTAATTTGTGATGAAACACACTAGCATATTTAACATCACACACACACACACACACACACACACTTTGTTTTGTATTATAAATGCTAAAGAAATGATGATGTACAATTTAGGAATTTGGCAAATGTAAACATTGAAGTACACATTGAATGTTTTGCACTTTCTGTGCTGATGCATCAGTGGGTCCTCATGCAGTATAAAGGTCACCCTAGTGTTTTAAATATTCATGGTGAGAACCAAATCAAATATCCAGGAAAATAAATACGAGCATATTCTTCTTCTCGTGGCTAAAGCAAAATGAAGACTTTCATCATCATCTAATCCCCCCAGTTACTGAACACATTCATAAAAATGTCACATGTTTGATAGAGTCGAAGTTTTTACTGGCAGGGCGAGGAGGCAAGGAGGAGGTTGTTCATTAGTACTGGTGTTACTAATACCTGCTCTGCATTTCTCTGAGGCGGTACCGTAAAAATATTTCATCATCCCAACACACACGTACTGCAATGCTGTTTGCAGCCTTTGTATTGTATTTGCATTCAAGGTGTTTTAGAACAGCCTCTTTAGTGAACACTGTTCATTTTGTTGCATCGTGAAAAATAAAGAACAATTTCCAGCAGAAAAGAAACAATACAAAGCTACAGTACATATTGTTTAGGCATTGGCAGCAAAACAGATCAATCCAGTATTGATAAGCAGAGGAAACTTTACAAAGTCTTGCTTTATTGTGCAAAAGAAATTTTGAATCATTTTGAAACCAATATATTTAAATTGTCCGGCAAGTGTTGTGTACAAAGTGCTTGGCATCCCTCTGCTTATACAAACTCCCCTCTTGCCACCTCGCTATTCCTTGCTGCCGGCAATTTGCATTCATCTGCATGATTTTACAATGTGCATATCCTTTGTTCTGACTGTATGATGATGCAGAAGAACCCCCCACCCCCCACCCCCTGCCCTAGCAGCGCTATTACACAGCCTGCTGAACGCTACTTGGATATTAAATGAAAAAATATCTTCTTTTTTTTGTTTTAATTATAAATTGATATGGCAAGATTTCCACAAATACCAGACTCACCCTGTGGTACACCAATGAAGATGTAGTCCATTAGAATGAGAAAAAAGAGGAGTATGTTTTAGTTTTGTGGAATTTTTGAACAACTAAGGAAAGGACATATTGTGCTATCGCTAAGAGGCATGAGCATCTGCAATATGTAACACCGAGAAGGGATTGCACCCAAGCATGAAATATGGAATTACTTGACAAATAGGGAACAAAATAAAAATTATAGATTGAGAGTAAATCATTGAAAAGGTAAAAAATACCTTTTACATATTTTACAATATTTTTAAAAATAATGTACTGTTTGCCTCCCCGGCTTTAGTTATATTTTATAATTGTTTGCTACTGTATTTTGTCATCATAATTATTTAAGCCTTTGCATTTAGCATGCTATCTTCACCGTTCAAAATTGTTCATTTTGATGTTTCTGAATAAACCTACTGCAACACTTTCCTGTAGCATTAAGTCTTTTGTTCTCTGTTGTTGTTTTATCTGAGACAACATGCACACACACGCTGATGCTTTACACTCCTTAATCATGCAGACAAATGCAGATTTCATTAATCGCGCGGGACTTGCACTGATGATACAGAAGCCGGCCTACATCTAGAGGGTTTATATCCACGAATGCGGCCCCCACATTATAAATACTTACTCCTGCTGGCACCCTAATAGTAAGCAGCTGTACTCTAAAATATTCATGTCTGATGAATAATTATGAGTATAGCATAGCAAATCAGGCGGTGCAATATAAACAAACAATACTGTATATAATAGTAAACATTCAATGTTTTCATGGGTGCTGATCGTTTTTTGTACTGTCGGAGTAGTGAAAAAAAATCAACCATCACCATAGAAATGTTAATATAGAGTCCTTGTCCTTATTTCAGGCGGTAACGTTTCCTGATATTGTCAAAGTACATCTGTATCTGCAAAGATAAAAAGCTGCTCTGGTTTCCTGTTGCAGCTTCAAACCCATGACCCTGCTACATTCTGCACACAGGTAATGGCTGATGGGGGAAAAGTCTACCACTCTAACTAAATAATGCAAATAGATATAGGGGTCTAATGACCCTGACACACGTTAAGCCAGGCTCTTAGCAGAGGGGATGAGGTCTATCTAAAGATGATAGTTTTGTAAATGTTTGCAAAGATGTTGCATTTACTGTATCTTATTGGATCATCTAGTGAAACCCATTGCAACTGGATTCAAAAGTCAGCTTTTTGATGCGATTTAGTAAGGTGTTGGATTTATAAAGATGTTGACCCACCTCTATTGTGCAGTGAAACAACCCTGAGGTCTCAGTTCACAACTTCTCCTCTCACAAAGGGCTAAGGGTTTTCACAGTAGCCTTTAAACACCTGATTAACACAATCAACAATGATCCTGGTTACACTCGATAAGACCTCAATGATCATGAAAAAGCAGCATTCTTAAATGCTAAACTGAAGTTATGCTGGAATAAAAATATGTGTACAGTAGATACAGAAATATACCAATGTAGAAGTTATAAGATATTCCATTTGAGGCAGTGCTATGGTGGCAAAAGTGTTAATTTTATACAAAAAGGTAATTTGTGGAAATGTACCGCAGAGTTCGCTATAGCTCCATCTCTCTGTGGTATATGCTAGATGGCTACAGACTTGAGCACTGACTTTTCCTACCCAGTGACTTGCCCTGCCCTTCTAATTGGCCCTTCTGAGCAGTCCACCAAATGTGTGTGAGAGTATTGGGAGTAATTAGGACGAGTAACACAACCGCACACACTGAGGCCCATGGGCGCTGACATACCACCTCTTTCGTCAGCCACTTATTTTTTTTTCTAACGTCACCAAGAAATAAACTTTTGAACTCTGAGAACTCTCAACAGAGAACGTGTAGAATCACCACGGTATTTTCATTTGGTTTAATTTTTTTCATACCAAAAGGTGTCACTGTGTGGTATTGTCTTATCATCGAGGGCATAAGCATGGCAAAAGAAGTGCTACTGTATATGTTCTGCTGACAGTGACAGTCAATCATTTCAGCTAATTGTGCACAGTGTGTATCCAACACTTCGCACCACCCCAGCTTCTGTAGAGGTCACCTAGTTGTTATAAAAATGGGGTCAAAGTTGAAATTAAGACAGCATGGATGGTAATAAGCTGCTATAGTAATATGATAAATATTTCTTTGTCATGAGAGAGAGCTTAGCTCATTAAAATGTTTGTCTCTCTTCAATAACACGATAAAACCTCACATGTAATAATGGCTGGAGGTCTAATTGATAGAGCAAGATGTCCTGCACGCAATGCAAACAATGCCAGGGCGAGGGCAATTACTGTTACCACGTGGACTGCAATGGAAATAGGACATTTTTAAAATAATTTTCTGGTTGAGGCTACTGTTTGTTTGTGTGTGTATGTGTGTTTTGTTGTTGCGATGATGAACAGTGAACAGTAACCTCTGTTTCCCCCGTGCTTTTGGTCTTTGGTATGGATCACAGGGCAAAGAATGGGTCATGGGATTTGATATTGCCCACATTGCCTGAGCTCCCTGTTATTCTGTTTACTGTGTCCTCTGGACCACTACTAACATCTATGCCTTCATCCAACACACACATGGGCTAACTTTGCTGCAGGCAAACAGACACACGTGAACACAGACTCACACAAGAGCAAAGATAGGCACAGGGGGAAGAACAAAACCCATGCTAACAAAGAAATGTGTCTGTTTTTGACATTTTCAATATTATAATAAAAATTGTAAGATAATTATCAAAATAATTTTTCGAGTAAATAATTCAGAGCTAAGTGACTTGTGAATTTAAAGAAACGGAACGATGATTATGTTGTCAGGCTTGCAACACATTCTTAGAGTGCGTTCCATTGAAAAAATAGATACAAAGAAAACACTTCATTTTAAACATTTAGCCCATTTAGGCTAATACTGCACAAATATATTTTGGTGTATTAACTCAAGCTCACCTCATGTAGGTCTAATGGACAGAAAAATCCCAGAGATCTCTTCTTGACCTCTACTTCCTGCTGCCTGCAGTTCTCCACAGCTCTCCTTCTCCATCACTGCAGCAATAAAAGCACACCAAAGGGAGTGAATATGTTTACTTTTAGTTAACCTTTACATGTCGATTCATTCTTCTTGAGCAAATTACAATAAACATGTTTTTACAAAGAAAGGAGAAGAAAGCTAATGCACAGTTATAGAAGAAGGAAACAGAGGTACTATTTACCATTGCTAAGTTGACTTGCAGGAATTCAAATTGGCAATAACTTTGTGTAAATGTCTTCTCAACCTTGCCACAAATACCAAGTCAAACTTAGTACCTTTTTATGGCACAGGAGCAGCTGGTTTGCAGATCAGAAGGTCATTGGAGTTATATTTTTTCATACTTGAAAATATCAATGTGAAACTTTGCTTGAGTGTTAAAATAGAGGTATACGGTTCTATTATTGACGCATAGATAGCCTACTTAATTATGTCATATTAAAACTGAGATCTTTTCAGTAAAAGTCTTCTAGGCTCATTCTGTTGTATGCTGCTTGTCTTCTGCTCGGCCTCCTCTCACTAGCCGTGTTTCCATCTACATATTTTATGCGCATTTTGAAGTATCCCATTAGCAACGATGTATGCTGACGGTAAATTCCATGAACTTCCTCAATTGTGAAAAATAAGTTTCTACGTTTACTTGAGGTGTTGTTTTGCGCTTGACGCAAAAAGAGTTGATACTCTTAATCGATTAGGGAATGCCTTAGCTGAATAAATTCTGACGTAGCGAACGTTTAACTCACATGACTGATCAGCTGTTTTCCATGAATTGCAAATGGTTGCTATCATCTTCAGATAGCATGACACATGGTCAATACTAGCTGACATGAACAAACGATTAAAACTTTCCCAATTGAAACAAAGTCCAATGAAGATCTCTATCTATTTTTCTATTGTAGACATAAGACTGTATATGATCGTAGATGGTATGACAGCCTATGCAACTTGTTTAGTTTCTGGTTCAAAACATCAATTTCTTCTACAGTTTACTGGTGGATTACAGCTAAGCGTAGCCTATAGCAACAACTTCTGAACATTCTACGCGTTAGCTTGGTTTATTTGCTCCAAACCAGTTGATGAAAATGAGCCTTTTTCGCATTTCTTTTTGTTTTTCCGACATTTCAAAAGTTCGGAAAATTCGCTTGACAGTTGAATGGACACACGGATACTGCTGTGATCAAGGTCAAAAGTCTAATGTTAAGGCTCAAGGACAAGTCCATTTGAGGTCAAAAGTAACCATTATAGATTGTAACAGCAGTTTGAGACACATTTATTTATTTCACACAGCAACATGCCGATGAACTTGAATGCATTCTTAAAAAATTGGGGATTATAGTCTTTCTATTCGTTTTTGTGCATTAACCCTGCTGTGACTGCTGACACTATCCTCATGTGAAGATAGCTTTCAAAAACTGGTCAGATGTCAAAAATACTTTCGTTGTACAAGAATCACAAAAAAGTGCGCTTTTGATATTACAGATAGAGCAGTTAATTTTATCATTTGATTTTCATTTGGTGGCTATTATGACTCATTGAGAGGATATATATACATACACACCCACACACACACACACACACACACACACACACACACACACACACACACACACACACACACACACACACACACACACACACACTGTACATAGTGTTTTTTTTCTTCTGGATTTCATTCCTGCTTTGTTCCTAAATAATTGTGAGGCTCTTCTGGCATGTCAATATCGAACTGACAGATGCCACCTTTTATTAGAGCTCCATATCAAAGCACACACACTCACACATACATAACGAAACACTTGCGCTTGCGCCGACACACTCACTGTCACAATGCTGCATGTCAGTATCAATAATACAACCACACAAGATTCTTATGATTAAGGTCTATTTTCCGTTTTATTTTTGATTTTGATACACAATATAGCCTACAAACTAAAAAAATGCATTAAATCAAGGATCCTAAAAAAATACAGGAACACCAGACAATCATAATCTTTAAATTCAATTAACACTTCAGGAGTAATAGGAAGAACCAATAAAAACAATTAGGATATCTTTATGCAGGGCATATTCTCATACTCTCATTGCAATGATCTATGCTGTTCAGAGTATGTTTTGCGGTTGTGTGGCAAACCAGTGTGTGAGTGTGTGCGTGTGTGTGTGTGTGTGTGTGTGTGTGTGTGTGTGTGTGTGTGTGTGTGTGTGTGTGTTTGTGTATGTGTGTATTTCTAGCCCTACGGCAGGGTTTAGGGTAACTATACAGCTCTCCCCCTGCACCTTCACCCCGTTCCCTTTGCGGCTTGTGTGGCTTGTCTCATCCCATCTCCCTCCTGCTCCTCTATCTCCCTCCTCCGCTCTGCTCCCCCCCTCTCCTCACCACTACTCTGCTTCTAGCCTACATGTGTGTATGGTGGGTGGATGGGTGGGCTATGCTGGCGACGACAGTGCCAAGAATCACCCTCTGCTTTCTCTAAAGCAGCAGTGTGGTGATGCAGAGGGTTCTAAGTCAAATGCAAATTGAGTATGTATACATATCAAACACAATCATACGCAGGAATTATAACATAACTTGAGGAGGAACATACAGATCATAGACCTACAAGGATAAAAAATATATATGCTGAGTGAGCTGCACTGATTTGAAACACAGTGTAAGAAATTTAAAATTGGAAAAGTACATATAGCTTGACTTCAGTGATGCAGAACTGACTGTGCCTTTCTCACACTGTGTGACTCCTCACCAATTGCACCTACGTATATGACAAAAAGAAGTAGTCAAAGAACAAAAGCACTTCCTTCACGAGAGGTGTGTCTACTCTCCACCTCGGTGGCTTTCAGTGTTTCATTATCCAAAGTCGAGGTCTGCTTTGCCACCCAGCTCCCCCATGCTGCCTGTCTCATTTCCTCCCGGTAACAATCCATTAGCCAACGCCAGGCTCAAACACGCTGTCGCTTAATTATTCTCACTTCTTTTACAGCACGACGGGGCGTACCACTCATCAGAGGAAACAGGGGAACAGCTGATTTTGTATATATACTTTATGCATGTAAAAAGGGGCAACAGGCTTACTATGACACACAGCTCAAATATTCATAACATCCACGTACATACTTCTAGTATACAAACATGATCACTTCCAGATAAATACACACACACACAGCAATATGTATGTATCTACAGAAACAAATCTAAACATCAATGAACCATTCTAATCAAAACTCTAATTGTAGTCAAATACCTTCCATAACATATTTCTGGTGAATCGCATGTATGTGTGTGTCTCTGTGTCAATGCCCAGAAATAGGTATTATATGTGGCATAATTCATCATGAATAATTTCCTGCACATTCTTCCTCATGCTATGCCTCAGGAGCACTTCAGGATGAAAGAGAATGCTAATGCTGTGTCTGTATCTCACTGAACAATGTGTTTGTGGGCTGTACGTACGTGTGTGTGTGTGTGTGTGTGTGTGTGTGTGTGTGTGTGTGTGTGTGTGTGTGTGTGTGTGTAGATGTGTGTGCCCGTGTGTGTATGCCGCCTTACTAAGCACAGTTATGATAATTAACAGATAGGAGAGGTCAGCTACAGTATGTGTATGTGACAGTGATAGTGAGTAAGACAGAAAATGATAGGTGGAACAATATAGCGCTGATTTAATAAATTGGCAATATTGCCACTGACTTCTTTTTCTGCTCTAAAGCATTTGTATAGTAGATTTTAGGTGTAACAGAAGTAATACTCTCACAAAGAGAGTAAGTTTTACCAGATACTGTAAGGTTAAGGGCTGCACCTCTATAATACAGTTGAGGTAAGCACATACATTTGTGATATATACAATATGTTGACTTTTATTTCTATGATGAGTGGCACTTTAAAGTGGCAAGCTCTGGTAGAAAGTTATGGCAATCAAATAATTTTATGAACTCCTTAATACCTTAAATAAACATGAATCTGTAACTTGAAATATTTTCAATATTTGAATATTTGATTTTCAATAAATGCTTTGTGTTTCAAATCACAATGATTTGTCAAACTGACCTCAATAAGAGACAACCTACTAATTGTTTCTTGTGCAGAAAATGCATAGCAATGGTTAATTAAAATTCTTAAATATCACCAAATACCAGTTTAGTTGTGACGGTGGTGCTAGTATTAGCATGCCGTGCATTAGAAAGCTAAACACCGGCTGATCTCGTAGGTGACAGTAATCGAGGGAATTAATACATGCAAATGAAACGCTCAGCATGCAGAGCCGGCGATGACAGTAATTGAATAATCGACTTTCAGAGCTCTGCGTTCCTCTCCATATACCACACAGAAATTTGTATGCGTTAATGTGTATGCGTGCGTGTGTCTATGCCAGCGGACATTTTAGGTCTACCCTCCTCACACTCTCACTACTGCCAAACGCCTTAAGATGGTGGCACCTTGAGGCAGAGAGACACACTCATAGAGAAGCCAACCTCCTCCTCCCTTTCCCCCTTCTTCCACCTCGGGTCCTCACGACAACACAGGACAGGCCCCCCTTCCTAACCCTTAGCCCCCCTAATAAATATTTAATTCACCCCTCTCTAATAAGGATATTAGGCGAGTACACCCCAGCCCTGGCGTATATGCATGAGTCCTTTCTCATCAAATTTACATAAAAGGGCCAGATGCTAATGCGAGCATAGCACCTACTGCTCACTATTCTATATGCACTGGTATGGCTCCCTAGTCCGAGAGCCCATATAATTTAATTGCCGAACAGCATATATTTTTCAAATGGTTCCCCATTTTCAAATTGTATCTGGGCCTCAATATCATATGCTTTACATAGAGCGCGAAGACGGGCATATTTTAATTATAGCGGCAGCACGACTACAGTACTTATGCTTATTTAATGTTTTCTGAAGCCCCTCCTCTTCTATGAAATAAAAATACTGACGTGGTTATGCATAATATGAAAAGAAAAAATCTGGATTTTCAGATGACGAACACAGGTACGTTGGGTTTTACAGTCGGGACTTATTCAAACATGAATTGCCATTTCAACAATAAAAGCCAATCAAGGTTTTGAAACTAGGAGTTTACTAATGGGAAATTGAGAGCGAATACAGTGAGAGACAATTCACATTATCATTTTGAGAAAGGTACCTTGATACTGACAGAGTGTGGATGTACATAAGGTGCACTGTATGTAGAATAAAACAACATGCAGACTACTTACAGAGTATAACATATTTCATGGTGAGACTGAGCGCCCCGATGTTTCTAATTAATAGAGGATGAATAATGCAGTGACACGAAATATATTATTTACACCCTTTTATCTTCGAGGAAGATTCAAAGCATATTTCAGATGCAATTATACTAATTTATTTATGGTGCATAGTATTTGAATAATCAAAAACCAACGGAGCACAGATATCCTAGAAGACAGGGTGATATCCAGCTTTAGTGCAAAAATAGCATTTATACACACCGCCTTATTGTGCACTACTGCTGCCGCAGTATTGCTATCTAATAGGGCAGCAACGTACCTGAAAGTATAATGTACTTGTTAGCATTATTATCATTGGCAATATAGGTACAAAGTGTAAAACATGGCATTTGTATCATATTCTATACCTAAAGTCCTACAACATTTACATGTAGATTTTGCATTACAATAAAGACATATAGGCTAGTGTATGTTGAAAGTTGTCATCATATATTTAAGCAACAATGCCTACATATATTTTATACATTTACATTTTGTAATGTGTTTACACTTAAAATAAACCCTAAGACGAGATAACCACTATGTTATCTTAATAATGTCTACAGATGAATATAAATATATATGTTTGAAAGAATAAAAAGGACAGTTATTCTCCTAAAAAAAATCAAAACAGTTATAGAACTGTAGGATGGTTGGACTCATCTCAAAATCTCTTTTTCTGTTATTTGTTACTCACCTCTTGACTAAGATATTAATAGTATCCATTTTGGGACAGCAAAATTTGGGCTACTTGAAACTTCACTTGTAACTGTCAATTAAAGGAATAAACACGAGCTAACAATTTTAAATAGACGGACCATATTTATAATAATCATAGTTATCATCATCTTCATTAGTTTCAGAGCATCCGTGTCATGAAAGTGATGTTTCACTGACACATTTTCTGGGACTCATTTTTAGTCCTAGGCTGAAGTTTCACTGAGTGGTAAAACTGTAGAAGTCTGTTTTAGTTGCATGTTATTCTGTATGTCATAACTACCAAAAAGATTATTTTAATACCACAAGAGCTGAACAATTGAATCATGAAAAGACAACAGCAAACCCACACCATACAGGCAACACAACTCTATTACTTTCAAACACAATCACATTATGTTATGTATGGAATCGAGCTTTGACGTTTATTAGCATGTCGGCCATGCATATTGTCGCAGTTAGCTGATGGGGAGGGCCATACAGCGTGGCAGAGCACAGCATGCCTGCTGCTCCCCACAAGACGCTCAAGTGGCCATGCATGATGTCATTAAAAAGGGCCCAACCATGACATTCCTCTGTGGCTTATTGGCAAGTTATGGCTGGCTGGTCTGTTATGGAGTGAGGTCAAACAGATCCCTGTTAACTGGCTATGACACCATTAATGAAGCCGATGACGCCTTTTGACTGTTTATGTGTGTATGTGTGTGAAAGACCAATGTACAATCTCAGACTTTGTTTTGCTTTATATATGAGCGATAGCCTTAACCAGCTGACATTATTATCAATTTATGGAGAAAACTAGAGAAACTTAAACTAAATCAATTAACCAATGAATGGGCGGTTACCTGACAGGAAACACATTCGAACACTATTATGTGTCTACATTGAGCCACGGATAGAGGGAGTTGGTGGCATTATGGTTTCTTGCATAGAGCAGTCTAAATACACATACACACATGCAAACACACACACACACACACACACACACACACACACACACACACACACACACACACACACACACATACAGAGAAAAACCAGGAATCTGTCCTGCATTGGCAGGGGCTGATGCTGCCATGCGCACGGTGATCTCACCTACCGTTGCCGTGGCGACACCAACCAGAGGGAAAAGCCTTATTGTGTGTGCGCATGCGTGTGTGTGTATGCGCTTGTGATTGTGACAGAAGCTTGAGAGGGAGGAGGAGGAGGAGGAGGAGGAGGAGGAGAAGGAGGAGGAGGAGGAGGAGGAGAAGGAGAGGAGGGCCTGCAGGAATTCACATTGTGCCTGGCTTGTTTAAGGTTTATGCCTCATTCACTTACTACACTTTATCAGGGGGAATACTGAACCGGCCCTTTCAATTATCAAGGCAATAAATTCAGCATGGCTGTGTCGTTAAAATAGCAGGCCAGTGCTTTAATAGGGAAAGGCCAGTATATGGGAAGGGAAAGGGTGCATGCCAATTAATTTGCATAAGCTATATAGTGAGACAAAGATAAACAGGAAGAGAAGTATGCAGGGCTTCATGAATACATGATTAAACACTGACAAGCATACAGATGCATGCAGGCAAGCACACATACTGCACACATGCATGTGAGCTTCACCACTACTGGCACAGCACTACTCATATTTCTCTTTAGGCAAACAGACAAAATAACCTCCCCTATACCAGCTGGTATTGTTGAATTATATTAGTGATGAAGAGCTAACTCAGACGAGGGGTCATCTGCTCATCAATGGGTGGCGGTGGCCTGGCTTGCACCACAGCCATGAATGCACTGAATTCATTACCCATGGTGCACAGATGGTGTCTGGCTGCCTGTCTCAAGTTCAAGTTCATGTCCAGGAGACACACACACACACACACACACACACAGAAATAGAGAGACATGGCCCAAGCCAGACAAACAGACGTTGTTGACTGAGACACAGCTATTGTTCCCTTTCATCAACAAGATGTAGTGGCTTCACTAGCTATCTGAGACGCCTGGGTCAGTTAATCACAGAGACAAACGCACAGGAAAACATACACACATGCAAACACAGACATGCATACGTAGATGCACATGGAGCCTCTCACCCCACCACCAGCCTCAACAGCATGAATACAGCCCTGCATTTCTGCTCAGTTAACCTGTGTAAAATTGTTTTGACTGTAGCTAATATGGCAGAATATGACAACTTTTCCTTCTGACCATTTTGTTATTACAAAACAATCTGGGAGTAGGCTGGAATGAGTAACAAAAAATAGAGCAATGCAACACATGTATTAACAAATGGCACCCGTATGACGACTATATTTACATCCTTTGTCTGGCACAGAAATTACCCTGGGCTGATACATATTATGAACCTGCTACTGCACCTGCCATACAGAGGCAAAGAGGAAGCACATAAAAACCCCGGGAACGCTCATATAAAATATGCTGATTGCCCATCCAATGAATATGAAAACACCTTCCATGGTCGCCATGGTTTTGTTACTCAACAAATCACGTGACAACAATGGCTGCGGCTCACTGTATGTGTGAGCGTTGAAGGAGGGCACAGCCAAGCGCATAGCACCCATTTACTGAGGAGAAGGAAAGGGGACTGTCACCGCCTATTTCTACACGCATAGTCAAATCACACGGCTATATTTATATATATGGAAATGTGGCTCTTTGAAATGAATGGCGGGGCCTTTCTTTCTCACCAACATGCAGGAACACTTCTATAAATAATATAAAAGCCTATTTTTGGCCACCTCACACACTAGAAGACACAATTCAAACTAATTTATAGAGACACAGGGAAGAGTGGAAATTAACTTTACAGTATCAGGTACATTTTAAATTTAGAAATGGAGTCCACGGCATCATCACAGATAGAGAATACAGTTCATTATTTTTAAGGACTCACGGCAACAGTGGTTGTCAGTGATCATAAAAAAGCACTAATGTGAACCATATTGTTGAGATTTACTCAATTTCTAGACACAGGCAGTAAAGAACATGCAAACCGCTGCCAACTAATACTGCATCTCTCCTCCAAGCAGCACAGGAGTACTGAAAGAAGCTAAGAAAGGAGATGCATGCAAGTGTGATTTGCAGTTGTTTAAACGTACGCTGCTCTCTCCTAGCAACAGTACATTTCAGCATTGCATTTCCTATTGACTATGTGGACTAAGGTCCTTTATAATTAGATACCTTGAAGGATCATGGACCTACAGGTTAGTATTGTGGAGTGATAAATCTAGCCAGAGATTTAGTCTATCTTGTGTATACTGACTTAAAACTGTAAACATCTAAAAAATATACTGCATCTTATAAACATAGGCTTGAATATAAATACACAAGAGCAGTTGTTGTCTCCATTTCTTGCTTGACTGAAGAACTCACAAAATGTGCCATAGTTCTTTAAAAAAAAAAAAAAGGTAGAAAAAACTGTACAGGTTTTATGAGAGAAGCATACTGGGAATTCTGGAAAAACGTAGCGAATGACATGAAGTGGAGGCTTAGTTACTGATCCTAAGTTTTTTTCCAAGTCTGGGTTGTCATTTAGTGTGGCCCTCAGACTTGAAAACAGTGTTCTCTTTCATACAGCTAGACGACTATTGCAATCGACTTAACCAAGGACAATAAATCTTGTTTTATTCAGCGCTTCTCAACCCAAATTGTGTTCTCAAATTTTCTTTCGGGTAAACGACCTGGTGTTGTATGCCGTCTTTGACAGGGGTCGGGAACAAGAGACACTAGTTTTGTCTGACGGTGTGAGAATGACGGCAAGAGACCTTTTCAGCATAGCCAGTGTTGAATTCAGCCACTGTGGCTGTTTAACACTGCACTGAATAATCCTCTGTTGCAAAAAAAACCCAACGTCACAGATTTCTGGACATTGGCTAAACTTGAACTATATCTTAATCAGATATTTTGAAACCTGAAAATGGAAAGGGATACACACCTTCAACGAGGCTACAATCAATGTGGATGCATATTAATTATCTAATTGTCAAAACATGTCATTAAAACAAACAGGCATGTTTTAAACAATTGGTCTACAACGGAAACAGCATTTGCGGATGTAAAAGTCAAGTGTCACCTCAAGTTGTGTGGGGTTGGGAAAAAAAACACTGTTTTATGATAAAATAATTGCAACTAAGCTATAAGTGCAGATTTAAACCGTTAATTAAAGAATACATCAATTGTATTACTGTATATTTTATATGTATGAGACCTGCCCTTTGTCCTATGACCCATTGTAAGTGTTGTATTTATTCTTAAATCTCTAATCTACCAATATTCCACTTGTATGTTTTTTTCCCCCACAAATATATGTTTCTAGAAACGACATATGCTTCTGACAAATTTTCTTCCAAAAAGCTTCGGATGCAAATCCATCCACGGTCAAGTTCAAATGCAAACAATGCACATAAACGTCACCTATTGAAACGCCCCAGACTTCTTTATGAAACATTATCTGCGCTATCACTAATTCTTAGGAGAAACAACAACCGGATCCGCGCGCTGAAATGGGGCCATGCAGGATTCCATACTTGCAGCACATCCCTTTCAAATTCATACAGCCGGATAGTTTTAAGATAATGACCCAAAGCCCTCATTATCAGTACAATTGGCGAGACATTACGCATTCAAGACCGTTACTACTCCAACTTTAGGAGCGCCGCGTCGGCTGGGGCTGGGAAACGTCGCCTCTTTCTTTGGGGATGCAGATGAGTCTGGTGCACTTGACGTCTTTTCATGACCCCTGTCGGCCCCCATCCCCCTCCCAGCCCCTCCAGGCCCTCACGGCGCTGTCTGTCATATTGGGCCTGGGCATGGCATTGCCACTTGCCCCACCGAGCGTGGGAATGGGATCGTCCAGTCGTTCACATCTCCTGCACTGCGGTTAACGGAATCAATTAAGCAGGCCCGACCCCCCCACACATTTCCCCAATCCCCTCACTCCTTCCCCCCTCCTCTCCCTCCTCTTCTGCCACCTCCCTCCTTCTCCTAACCCCACTCCCCCACATCTCTCCCTCTCCATTTTTGTCAGTTCAGTATACGTCCTAATTATTACTGTTTGGGATGCCAGCGCCGTTTCCTGGCCGGACTTGATCATGCTGAAATAAGAAGCACACGTGGGTTGCTACAGAAGCCATAAATGTCACTCTTTCATTCCCAAGAAATGCTCAAGATGAGCCTAAAAAAATAAAATGTCATTCAAATGAAACAACGTTTAAAATCATACCTTATGTTAAAGGATCACATAGTCTATATATTTACCATGCAATACCAGGGCTGAAGGGAAGTTTAGTCTGTGTGTGTGTGTGTGTGTGTGTGTGCGTGTGTGTGTGTGTGTGTGTGTGTGTGTGGGTGTGTGATAGAGAGAGAGAGAGAGAGAGAGAGAGAGAGAGAGAGAGAGAGAGAGAGAGTGTGTGCGTGTGTGTGTGTGTTCATGTGTTCATGTATAAATCTGGATAGGTGAGCGCGCAGAAATGGTACATTATGCTCCCTGAAAAAAGTGAATCGTCAAATGAAAGAAAATGCTAAAACAAAGCTGTCCCTCACTGGTGAAAATATACAATTAATAAACGTATGTACATTGTGGGGAAAAAGGCAAACATAACCGCAAGATTAACATCTGGTCCATGGGATAATTTAATAATATGTCATGAGTCCTCCACAAGTCCTCGACGAGTCTGGAAGTAGTTTTTACTTTCGGTTATCTAGCTTTATGACGAGCAGAACACTCATACAGCTAGATAACCAAAGATAACAACCCACTTCCCAATCTTCAGCAATAATCCACATGTGCATTTCCTCTTCTGGTCTCCAAGTTTCCAGCTCTCCGAACTCAAATATGTTAAGCAAAAGTAATCAGTGTCCTTTTTCAAGTCACATTGTGTATTATATTCCTTATATTCCCTTTTTGCCATTGAGGGCCACTATTGCACAGCCCGAAGTGTTATACACCCGGTGTAAAAAGAGAGCAATTCTTCAAAAAAATGATATATAATCCCAATGTTAATGTCATATTCGCTTGACATTACCCAATATTACTGAGTTGAAGAAGGCCTTGAAAATCGCGGGTAAGGTGCAGTCATCCTTGCACATGGGCCCTAATTTGCAATGCAAATAACTCCAATCCCACAAAAGGCTCTTTCGCCTCTATTAAGTCGTTGTGGCGGTAGAAATAGATATCCTGTGAGGCCGGCGGAGAAGAAACACGGTAGAGAAGGGGGAAAATCCGGTTTTCCTGTGGAAAGTGCAATGACGGCACAGGGAATTACGACGCAAATGTTTCGGATTATGAAGACAGGAGGTTGTTTTTTGGCCAAAGATTTAAGTTGTCCGTTCACATCCAGCGTTTACTTAAGGAGGGATAAAGCCGATGACTCTGAGCCAAAGGGTCCGTTCTGCGGGCTGCATGGTCGGTCGGTCTGAAAAGAGTGGGGGAATAAGGGCCATCCCCAAACGATAGGGGGGCTGGGGGTGGCCAAAATATGGACCAACCCCAGTGAGGTCAAAGGCCTCGGACCACGACAATCTAACTGCGGTGATGTCATGAAAAAAAAAATCGCAAATGCACCCTGCTATCCATGCACAATCTCCATCCATTACAATGAGCGCGCTGGAATAAGTCCGCCTTGCACCGAGCAGTGTGCACGCACTCTCTCACACTCACACGGGGATGAAAACGGATAGCAGGGAAACCATATGTTTTTTTTTTTTAACACAGAAAGAGAGAAATTCAACCGCTGTTAATGGAATATGTGATCAGATTTGGTATCTAATAAAAATGAAACAACTCTATGAGAGCATCCCGGAGCTGCCTGAGCGCCAGCGTCTTCTGTCTCCTGCGCAGGCTGCCTTTTCTATTCGCAATAACACGCTGCTCGCTCGCTCGTTCCTTCTCATATAAGAGGCACCACTAGATGAGTTAAATTGCTCTCACGTGCTCGGGTTTTTGCGTCGAATTCCTTACTAACGCCGTGTGTTTTTTTTTTTTGCCATCGTCGCATCCGAAGGGTAGACTACAATGGTATTCAGGTAGCCTGGCGATGTCGCCTCACGCAAAAGAAAGCCCAAGCGCTTCACCCTGTACCAGTGTGAGTGAACTCGCTCACTTTTCCACAGACATGTAAGCAGTTAACCGATAGCTTAGCGCAAATGGGTTAATATATAGGATCTTTGGAAGTGGGTCAACAATAACAAGCAGTGGAACATGTGATGGATCATGCGCAGGAGCATGCAACTGCAGGATGGCGAGTCCGTTTATGGTACCTTGTGCACAACTTTGATTCTGTTTGAACCATAAAACACTCCCAGTTCAGGGAAAAAAGTGAGCCTCTGAAATTAATCGACTCAATTAGTGTGTGTCTGCATGTGTGAGAGAGCTCGTGTGTGTTTGTGCGTGTGGAAGTATGTGGGTGTGTGTGTGTGTGTGTGTGTGTGTGTGTGTGTGTGTGTGTGTGTGTTTGTGTGTGTGTGTTTGTGTCTGCGCGCGTGCACGCGTGTGACAGGAGAATTGAACTATCAGGTGGTGATAAATTAACACCGTCTTATTTGTCAATGGCATCATCAGCTTCTTTTTTCTCTGCAGGGGTCCCATTCACTTGCTACAGTTCTAGATCTGGCTCTCAAGTTTACTCGTCGGTGGGAGGGGCAAATCAGAGGTGTTTTAATGAGCAAACATGAGTCACAAGGCCTGTGCATTTCAATAAGGGATCTCTTACTATAAACAGCACTTTGTCCCTCAAATGTTCAGCCAGCTATTGCATTCGTATTTCTTCGTCACTCCTCCCTTTCTAAATACTATATTCCACCTGCAACATGTGACACACTAATTTGTCCAAATGTCACTTGCATAATGGAAAATATTCCATTAATAAATTCGCGAATTTACGCATACACTGTTTAGCTCTTTTTTTTTCTAGTGTGCCGATTTCTACACATCCACAATCAGTCTGTCCCCCTGACGTGGAGCTGGTGATACTAAACTGTAAGGCCAACTTGATATCATTAAGATCAACAGTATAAAGCACACCTCATTAGGGTAAATGAGGCTTCAGAATAGGCCTCCCACACAGAGGCCATGGTTTAATCACAGCACATCATTTTTTAAACTTACAACCTGCTGATCCTCTAGAAATTACAATACTCTCTATGTCCATAAGGGTTAATGTTACAGTGCTGAGAAGCCAAAAAATACCAGAAGGGCGCGATTCTATGCGCATTATTAGTTTTATTATTTGAACAAACTAGGCTTTTATGCGTAATGACACATGGTTAAACAGTACAATGCACGGTTTTTCATTCAATACAATGTGTGGAGATTTTGGTGACCCTACTTATTCAATGTGAACCGAACTTTCTACTTTGGTTTCGACACATTTCATCACGTTTCCGGAAGAAAAGAATGCTGACGTGTTTCTGCACGTAAATTAATCTGTCCATTTGTATCCGTTCTAATATCAAACACATCGCTCACGAAAATACATAATAATAAAAAAACAGACGTTCATATATATATATATATGATATATATATATATATATACACATATATATATATATGTGTATATATATATATATATATCATATATATATATATATATATATATATATTATATATCTACCTGAGCCTGAGGCAGACTTTGATAAGTTGCCAGTCAGTTGGAGTACACAGTTGCTTTTAAACGGTGCCAGAAAGTCTAACCAGTGCCTCCTCATTCCAAAGTGTGAGGAAACACTCACAGTCTTAAACTTCACATTTCCATCTAAATACGTGGAATCTCGCCATGAATCGTCGGTCCGAATCAACTTTTGATACAACAAATATACTTATCAATAGCCTTATGTTCAACTTTTGCGCACATGGGAAACATTTACGCACACGATTGCCTCTACGCACCCTATTAAAACAGGCACAAAAGTTGCACTTACTTCCTCGAGGTGAGTCAAATCACTGCAATCGACCAGAAAGCGTCCCAAGCAGGGGAAGAACAGCGGCGTTCAGTTGGCTCCGTGTGTACCGTGATGTGGTATGTTCCCCTCAAATATCCCAGCCGTAATATTTGGTGGGGGGGCATCACTTTAAAATTGCCGTTAACACTCAGTTGCCTGCATTAGTCGTGCTTCGGCTGCTCTGTGCAAAGCATGAGCATATCCCAAGCACATGAGAGACGAATAGAGGGAGGGGGAGGGAGGGATGGGGAGAGGGAGAGAGATGTAGGGAGGGAGACAACTTTCCCATAACGTCTACAAGCACCAAATAGAAAAGTGCATGCACAGTTGAGCTCTCAGAGTGTGCAAGTTTTTTTTCCCCTGTTGGTGGTGGGGTGGGATGAGGAGGGAGGAGGTGATGATGATCAGGAGGAGGAGGAGGAGAAGGGAGGAGGGGGGAGGGGGGGTGGGGGGGGGGGTGTAAAGTCCATCCTTCTGTGTGAGGAGAGGACGTGCTCTGAAATTCAAACAAGTTCCCTCGGTTCTTTTGTTGCACGCACGAACTGAGGCAGCATTGTTCGCGGTCTGGCGTGGACCTCTCCCCCTTTTCCCTGACCAGGTTACGAAGTGAGCCTCGCAGTTGGGTGGTAATGAATTTGCTGCAGGCGCTTCGCTAACACGCTCTGACAAACGGAACGCATTTACCGGTTTTCAGACAGAGGGGAAATGATTTGCTACATGCAATTCCCAAACTAAGTATAGAATGAGGTCTATAATAAAAAGAAAAGGAAAAAACACCGGGCTTTAAACTTCATTCAGAATGTTTTGATTGGATCTGTGTGTACAGTATAAGTTATGAATGTAACCTTGCTCCCAGTTGCCTAATAAGACGTAATCTTATAAGACTCAAGAAACAAGCGCGCGTGTCCCCTCCCAAAGTGGACACACACACACACACACACACGCACGCACGCACGCACGCACATACACACACACACACACACACACACACACACACACACACACACACACACACACACACACACACATACACACACACACAGCCTTGGGAGAGAAGGGAAAAGAAAGATAAGAGAAATATTTCACACAAAAAAAGTTGAATGAGGTGACCTGTCAGTGGCCCAGTAGCATCTGTCTTCGGCTAATTCTCTTGCTGATGACATACTTTTATTTGTTTTGTGAATATGTTATAACGCTTTACTCTGCAAGAATACCACTTCTCTCTGTCTTTGGCGCAAAAGCCTTGGGCTACACATGATCTGTTATTTCCCCGTTCACAATTTTTTAGATTTTCAGCTTTTTTTTCCTGTTATTTTTCTGAATGTCTCAGATAAAAATAACAATGTCAGATAATCATCATGTGAGTGAAAGGACCGCAAACTGGGAACGCAAAGCATCCTCTCACCCCCCCCCCCCCCCCCTTGCCTAATTGCAGGCGTAACCATTAGATTCAGCCGCATTCACGTTTTAGTTTAACAGCGAGGGCACGTTCAATGACGTAGACAAGCATATCAGCTACGTGCAGCCATATTTAAATACATCAAGGCAATTAGCGCATCCAAATATGCAAATCCCGCTTACTACATAGTCCGCCTGGCCGCAGACGGAGTAATTTCCCCCCAGCCAGTTCTCGGGTTTTTGTTTGCTGTTTTTAAAGCCAAGATAGCCTTGTTTGTTTTTCCAAGAGGCTTCGTTAATGTGAACGGGACAGACGGGAGAGATGAAGAGAAGGGAAACCGTGGCTCCTGCCTGGAAAACCGCCCATGCGTAATGAGACGACCCGCTCCGCCATTCTCAATACTCCGACGCCGTTGGCTCTGGTGTGCGTATTATTTTTAATATTGATGATTATTCAGTTGGTAGATTTGCATTACACACTTATCGGTCAGTGTTTATTTTACAAGCTTTTGCCTTCTGATCGATGTCAAGCCATTGTTTATCCTGTTAAAGCGATGCCATTTACAACCTAAAATATCAGACCTCATATTCAAATTGTAGGCTAATGAGACGGTGGCTGCAGTGACACAATGTCAGCGGCATTGTAGTCTTAATTGTAAAGTTATTCTTGAATCTGAATGATGTAATCGACGAAAGGCTTTGAATACTCATATACAGCATGCATGCATGAACAAAGAGCTCTCCGGTGGGCAAACAATAGAGGAGATTCAGAGGTAATAGCGAAGAGGTGATACTTTAGGATGGAGACGGCTGGCTAATAATAAGAGAATGACACGGGCTGCGCAAAAACTAATAACCAAAAAGTATCCTGTCCAGTTTGTAAGAAATCCAGTGACGCAGCGCTGACATTTAGGCGACAATTGCTCAGGCTGTCTCCTCGGTGTCCGTGCACGCGCACAGTGCCAGGGACGAGCGTGCGCATGCAAGTGCACTGAGTTTAGAGGAATATATCTCCTATTACGACATAATTTAAAAATAGAAGACAGACATTTCTATTAAAGTTTCTCTATGTTATATTGTCTTCTCTATTTGAGTCGCGCTTGCTGCGTTTGTGCGATCTCCAGAGAAAGCTCGACCTAAATCAAATGTTACAACTTACCTCCAATTAACAAAATCCAACGGTCCCGCTGCCGTAACTCGGTGCTTGGTTACGTGCGACGTTTCTTTCAAGTTGGTGGGACGTTTTGCGAACTTCATGGCATCGGCCGAAGCAGACGCAGTCCCTGTAGGCTACTCCCCTCGTCATTGAACCTTGCTCTTAAACTGCTCGTGGCTCAACACCAGTGGTCGGACTGGCTCACGTAAAGATATTCAAAGCCACAGGAGTCCATCGCAACCTATGTTGGACTCCTTGCTCTATGAAGTCATATTCACTCATTACTTGTTGTGAAATATTAGAATATTACTTTACTCATAGGTTGCTCGATGGGAGCTTGAATAGCCATCCTCTGTTGTATTACCCACGTTTTTATCACCACCTCAGAAAGGATACATACACAGACACACCTGCGTTTACCTTCATGATTAAATAACCACGCTCATTAAGTGTTAAGAGTGTGTAGTGTTTCACACTTTTGGATACAATTAAAGTATAATGTGTCCAGTAAGATACAGATACATTTATTTTCATGAGTTTAGGAGCAGATCGGGGAAGGGGGTAAGAGGTGGATGTTAATTTAGCTAATCTAGGCCAACCTCTAATTCTTTCGATTGGTAGGTGTCATCTTCTCATTAAAAAAAGAATCAGTTCGTTAACACCATTCCCTTCTTTCTGGGAAAGGTGGACCTACAACATTAGCAGGGCAAGTCGCACGCGGTCTTTACTCACCTTTATTTTTTAATACCACTATATTTCTCTTGACCATGGACAGGTCCAGAATCTGTAATGGGAGTTAGAGAAGAGAGCGGTGCGCTGTTCAGTGGTCCTCATTTGAATCATGAATAGGAGAGACACAATTTATGGACACCGGGTATTCTCCGTGTTCCTGTGGATTAAACGACTTGGTTGCATTTAATAGCCCATAACGGCGTTTTGTGACAGTGCAGCCACCAGGCCGCGTGTTGGGATCAAAGAAAAACAACAGCCTTGTATGTCCCAAACAAATAAGTTGATGAAATTTAAAACAGGGGACACACAAATGAAAAAAAGATTTTCGTATTTACATTTCTATATTAAAATGCTCTCATATGGAGATGTAGTGTGAGCCAATCATTTGAAAAATAGTTAATTTAAAACGACGCAAGCAAATTAAGTGTGGGCGCTCATTTCTCTCCAGAAGTCACCTGTGAGGCAAACAAAAATAATATTAAAATACACGTTTTGTCAGTGTTCAGCGTTATGATGCATTATGATGCAGTTTGAAACATGCGAGCCTGGAAACATTGTTTTGAAATTGGCGTATGAAACACCTCCAAAAAAAAAGAAAATGGTGTTTTTTTTTCAATAGCTTACCTGTAGTTTTAAAGGTCTCTTGTGTACCGTACACTTTTTCACTTTTAGTTATAGAGGACAAACAGAAGTCCATAGCTCACATGTGTATTATATGTATGCATATATGTGTATTGTTATTATTATTATTTATTATCATTTACTATCATGTATTGTTATTTATTATTGTTATTATTGTTATTATTATTATTATTATTATTATTGTTATTATTATTACTATTATTATTATTTCACTTGTTTTCAACTTCTGTTAAAAATCGAATCTTAAATAATAACGTGTATATATAAATTGTCAGGGAGGAATATATATCTTAGACTTACCCTGACCAGATAAACATGTTGGTGAAGCAGTTCGTGGAGAGCACACAGGCTGCTGTCTGTTCGATCTACAAGGAGACTGAGGATGAGGAGGGCGAGGGTTAGAGGGGAGGTCGACCAGACGACTAAATGGTGACATCTAGTGGTGGTTCTGGAGAATGTTGCTGATGAAAATGTGGCCAGCCTGGACGGACACCAAAGTAGGTAGGCTACATGAACCCCTGCTGGCGCCGCCACCCCACCCACATGAATGCATGTAGAATTACTTACACAGTGCATGCACGTGCACATTCTTTAAATACAGTCGCCTTTTTGTTGAAAGCTTAAATTGCCACAGCCCAGTCGGATCATATGTCACACCTGACGTCTACAGATCCTATAAACTGCGGCACTAAACTGGACATATTCATGCTGTTACAGTTTAGTTTGCTGCAGTGTTAAAACGTTATTCAGGCGTACTTATTTATATTTTTTACTGGCTATTAGTTAATATAAATATGCTGTCTTAATTGTTTTGCTAATGGTATTTAGATTGAAACTCAAATGTGCTTATTCCTTTCATATTCTCAGACCGTATTCTTGTTTTTTTTTATTTGCATTGCATCTGTAACGTTGAGCAAGAAATTGATCAGATTTAAGCAAACAGTTCAAACGGTGACGCGTTTTGCGTCAGCCTGACCTTTTGAGAAACTGTGAGAAGTGTTGTCACAATCGATTATTTCTGACAGGTAATACATTATATTGTGCCTCCACTGACTTGATCAACTTTCTTCACCTCAGGCTACTGGATTCAACCCTTCAAATTCTCGATTATATAAATGTAATAAAGCAGTGGAGGGACTTCATGGAGTGCGGCCTAATTCAAACCTGCGAATAACTCGCAAGACAGTTTAGGATTCATATACTGCAGGAGCATTGTCGTATGTGTACATATATTGCAGTAATACAGCAAGTAAAACACACCGGTACATACCGTTACTCTAATGTCATGTAAACTACAATTGAGTAGCGTAAATCAAAGTATGATTTTTAAGAAAATTATTTCTCGGTTGCAGCCTGCAGTAGACTCACTGGCGTCATAATTTCGTTTTCTTCGATTTTGTGCACAGTTGTACTAAAAAAAAAAAAAAAAAAGGCACGTATTTGTGTTTGTAGTTACATTACATGTGACATTTAAGAAAGGAGAAAAAATATCCAAATAATGTTTCATCTGCTTCTTTGAGGCAGGGTTATAACACAACACTTTCAATTATTATTATGTTTTTTTATTTTCATGCATTTTTAAAATCTATAATATATATATACATAAGAAGCACATACATATAGTCAGATGGAAAATCTAACTCTCAAATTAAATATTGAATGGGAAGAGACGCAAACATAAAGCTGGAGCTGGATATTCTTTTTTACAATTACAATTAGAAACAGTGAAAGGGATTAAATTTACTTCATCGTAGGCCAGGTATACAGTCTACCTTCAGTAAACGTATGAAACCAGACTTTTCTATTGAAATTATTTGATGTAATTGATGGGACTAATTCATTTAAAGAGGACACAGGGCTGCCCGAGTTTATAAATGTGTGTCCGAACCTGGAATGATTTAAAAGATTAACTTATCGTAACTTCAAGATCGGTTTGTACTCCGAAGAGCCTGACAAGATAAAGATTTGATATACATCGGATCTTATAACAGCGTGAGTCTGGTCTTTCAAACAGAATAATCCAAGACGCTAACGAAAAACAAAACAATAACTCTATACAAATCATAGTTATTATATACTAGCTCTATACAAATAATTTGCAACAGGGATTAGGCTACTTTGGGAAAACAGAAAAAGTTCGAAAAGCTCACTAACGAATTTGATTGGACGTTTTAATATGAAAACATATATTTTTGTTTTGCTTGATTGTTTTTATCTTAACTCGCTATAAATTATAAAGAAAAATAAACACTTTATTTTGTAGGTAAATCAAAATATAAAAAATGCGAGCCATGCTGCAGGCAGAAAATAAAGAACTTAAAGACGCGTCAAACCCCCAGCTGCGATCAAATGTGTAATTTTTTATAATCAGTGTTTGCGTCTTGACACCGTCGTTTAATCACACCATCATCTCTTAATATATGCGTATCTGTTCTTACTGGATATTGTATTTCCAAAAGGAAAAAATGCGTCATCCACCGTCATTATTATTTAATGCGCAGTTCTTAACAGCTCCACTGCAGTTTATGTGCGTCAAACAGTCCCACACGATTGTCATAGAGTAACACGAAAAAAAGAAAAGGAAATTATGGATTTAACTGAACTTCTTTGTCTCCTTCTTCTCTTTCCCCTTCTTTTCCTTCTCCCTCTTCTTTTGTAATGTTAGATGGTCCTGAATAGGCCTAACGTTAGATCATTTGAATGTTAGGGGATTCTTCATATCTCTTTGATAAGCAGATCACTGTTTGCATTGTTTATGAACATGTTTTCCCCCGTGAATGTAAGGTCCATTTGTATTGTCTATAGCATAATGTATTACTTAGAGATGATGATGCAACTGTAATGTTAAGTGAGATAAACCTTGGCTTTAAATGTCAAATAAATGTCTTCAGTATAAATACTTATGTCAGAAAGCCATATTTTTAAAAATGGAAATGGAAAGAAGCAAATGTGAAAATGAGGCTGTTGTCATTATTTCAATGTCATACAATGTCTTGACTTAAAGGGAAGCTGCTACATGTCACCATGCCCTGATTTCCATTCATGGACTATTTTCATGTTGAGTTTCTTTTTCTTCTGCACAGTATGACAGTTTAACCACCGTTTGGAGATGCATGCAGAAAAAAAGTCAAACACAATGAAATCACACCAAGTCACATCAGGAAAACTAAGAAAGCCAGTAACTTTACTGAAATCTCTGCAAAATACAAATAGCCTTCCCCTCCAGCAGAGGAGACTTTTATTTCATCCCCATACCTTTTCACTACATAAAGCTGAATCAAGTGCCTTGAGTTACAGAGATGTGGATTTAATTTAATACCATCTTAGTCTCAAGTGGCGACAAAGGCCAGCTTATGCCGCTGAAAGCCGCTCTTGCGTTCCAGAAAACATTAGTTCCAAACCTCCACCATTTTCAGGTTTATACAAGCTACATTTGATACTACAGACTGACTTTTTAAGCATTTTAACATATTACTCTTTTGAAAAAATGTCCTTTCCAGCTTTTGAATACAACTTAAATAAACCACAAATACGGTGGAGCAACAAAGAATCCCATGTGAATGTAGGGACCTTAATTAAGCATTGGTATTACATGGTTATTACACATGGCTGTACAGGTGAATGGTCTCCTCTTTTCACTGCAAGTGACTTCTCAAAACATCAGCTGAGGTACTGCTTGGGTAAATTTTGAGGGACCAACATTTAGCCTATTATAATAATGACAAAGAACAACTGGTCAACAGGTGATGATAAAGAACGCCTTTCAAATTTAACAAACACAAAAAAAATATATAAAGACAAGTTTTCTTTGTTGTCTTTGGTTAGAATTGTTGTCAAAACTACAGCACTGCAATCAACCGTCAGGACATGTTGGCATTATTTCAATCAGTGAGCAAGTAGCATGATAATCGGTTTGTGGTAGGCTTTGATCAAGTGGACAGCAAGCATGCGTTTCACATGATCAGGCCTGAATGATTTTGCTGATTCAGAGCAAATAACAAATTGTAAATACAAAATACTTTTTTTGAATATAACCTTTTCAATGCACAGGGAGACAAATGAGCAACAAAATAGGTAAATTGCTGTGGTTGGTAGTGACATCTAAAGCTACATTTGACTGACTGAAATTGAAATGTGAAACCAATTGTACATTTGAGCATATTCTTTTATTGTCTTGTTTCAATGCTTGCAAAAACCATAAATGAATGTGAAAATAAAGTTGAGTTTACAACACAGAAATGCCACTGGCTTTGGTTTCTCCACACTTTTGCTGCCTGAAAACATCATGTTTATTTTTTTCTCAACCTTTTTGTATTGAATTAAAAAATAAAAGAGAAGAACACCATTATAGAGGCTCTGCCCCTGTTTGACTACACAGACTGTATACAGTAACAACATAGTGAACCTGCATGAAATATGCACATAGAAATATTATAACACTTAAGTGACAGCAGATACGGGAGTGGGAGTCAGAGAGATATGTGGCTAGTTTCATTGTTTAAAAAAGAGTAAATCAAAACAGCTATTTATTTAAAATAAACAATTGTGCTTCTTTCATACCAGCATGATCAATTTGTCCTCGTGTATCTGATGCTGAACTGTCATGTGTTAAATGATGTGGAACCTGTTCTGGAGAGTGGAACATGAGGAGTCACAGGAAGACACCGAATCAAATTAGGTTTGCAAATGATCGGGGATAATTAATCACAATGCACTCACAAAATTACATTATATAAATATGAGTCAAAAGAAAAATTCTATAGATTGGATCACGGCTTGTGCAACATTTGGAACACAAGCTTAGATTGTGGTTAAGATTTGAAAATTGAACTGAACATCGCTCCTGTCAATAGTTTTTTTACGATTGACATTATGAAATTAGATAATTCAGGCTAAGAATGAAATATCTGATGCATTCAAACACATCTAGACACGGATTGAGGGTCAGTCATATTTCCTCATCAGTATGACAATCATGTACATCATGTGTCAACTTTTATTTCTCTGTCATCCCCAGTTCCAGTCTCATGACATTTTCCACTAACAGGTTGTGTTTTAGCATTCAGGCCCGTCTTCCCTCCGCCACACAAACCCTGGCAATGCTTTCCAGCTGGTTTTGAAGGTTAGACTAAATACACGCCCGAACAGCACTGTTCAGGGCTCAAATGAAACAAACCAGACAACATGTGCAACTGCACATAGAAACTCCACTAAGAAACCAACAAAAGTCATTAGTATATATATTTATATATTAGAAAGCTATACACAAGCATGTTAATTTCACAGATTTTTTTAAAAGAATCTTAATATTACCATTATTATATATAATTAGAAATACACGTTTAAAAACAAACCTCTACAAAGATAAAACAGTTCAGCAAAGCATTGGATCTCAGTCTGTCTTTAATGGCTTAGGGCAGCAGAGCCCTGTCAATTCCCCTCTGGGTGAACTATCCATCTCTTATTAGCAAAGCTATCAAAAAACACATTCTGGCTTATAGAAACTACAAAAAGCCACAAAAATGCTTTGCATTGTATTCCTTTCATATGAAAATATAAGCAAGTGTATCGTACAATTGTTTTTTATTTTTCCTTTTTTTGTTTATTAATACTGAATATTAATACTGGATCCAGAGTTTTCTTGATTACACTAACGCAGCACTTAGATCAAAGGCTGGTCCTCGCTCAGCTCCGTTCTTTAAGGGGAGCGCTAAGATCATCAAAGGTTCCACACGTCTAGCATTGGGTCTGCCTGTTTACCTGTACAATTCTTCAAATGTTGCATAATAGCTTTTCCTTTAGTGAGTAAATAAATCTTGTAATGTCTGGCAACTTTTGACCCCTGCCCTTCCCCCCTCGACCCTCTATTTACATAAATACGTTGAACCTGCAACATGACATCATCTAATGTTAACACACATTTTTGCAAGGGAGAACTGCAGAGAAGGTATATAGCAATGAAACCGACACTGTACACATGTATTGTTTGTCCAACTCAAGTGCTAAGGTGTTTTCCATTGGACACACTCACTCTCATGTTAAAGTTTTTTTTTTCTTTTTTTTTCTCTACTCACTGATATATATCGCTGAGGCAAAGTGTAAGTACGTTTTATGAAACAGAGTACCTGACTATTTTTTTTGTTTATTTGTTGATATGCATATATGCATATATGTACACATACACACACGTGTAAAGATATATGCATACGTGATTCTTTTTATCCACACACAATACAATTTATGCATAGTTCCCCAACAGAAATACCCCCAGATGCCATCCCATCCCAACCCACACCCACCCTCCCAAACCCCCATGACAACACCCCACTGGTATATATAATGTCAATATGTATAGCACACACACTCAGCAAAAAATAAAATAAAAAAGGAAAAGAAATTACAAACATATTTTAGAAAAGGGCTGTCCCTTTTATTTCCTTCAGCGTTAACAAGATAAAAGGAGAGAGGCCGTGGGGCTGGGTGGTTGAGTGACTCGTGATATCAGGTGAGAGGAGGAAGAGGATCTGACTTGGGGGGCATCGTAACGCTGCGTTGTTGGGGGCTCAGGGTAACTCGGGGTACTGCCGGGGAGAGGACAGAGCTATCATGTCGCCCATCCTTCTGACAGGCGCACCCGTTTGATGGAGGGGCTCTCGCGCTCGTCCAGGGTGGGCCGGGCCAGTCCCAGAGGTGAGTGGAACTCATTCCTGTGCTCATCACGGTCGCTGCCCTCATGGGAGCTGCTACAACTGCTCAGGCTATCAACAGGGGAGCGTCCCGAGTCCTGGCGGGACGAGGGATTCTGGGGAGGTGGTACCCCACCGTAGCCCCCCGTGCTGCTGGTGCGATCTCTAGGAGGAGAAACAGGTTCGGACTTGATGTGCAGGCTTTGAGCAGAGGGCAGGGAGAGATTTGAACCCTGACATAAGTGAGAGCTAGAGCAATTTCTGTAGGAAGGAAAGGAAACGCAAAGGGGTTACAGAGTTACAGAGCAAGGAACAAAGTGATTTTGAAGGCAGTCTGTCACAACCAAACAGGCACGCACACACACACACACACACACACACACACACACACACACACACACACACACACACAAGAAAACAGGGGAGTTGTGATATTTATGTTGGACCTTGCGCGTGAAAGTTGAAAAACAGTGAAGGACTCTTGGCGTATCAAAAAATAATCTCTTGTGATTTATGTGTTACATCATGCATTTCACAACAGCACAACACCTCAAATTAAGTTCAATGCACTCACCCTAGCTGGCCGAGGGCTGAATGCTGCATGTTCTGAAGGTGTTGCTGTTGCCACCCGCTCATTGAGCCGAGGTGAAGGGAGCTGCCGCTGTTGAAGCCAGACAGGGAGGACAGGTCTGCACTATTCAGGGAGTACTCTGTGTGCAAACACACAGGAGGAAGGAAGAGCAGGAGGAGGATTATTGCTTGTTCAAAGAAGTCCAAGTACAGTTGCTAAGAGAGGGCAGCTCTGATAAATGCTGCTGTGATGTTACATGAATGAGTTCTGTTTTTGTTGGTGTGACAACAGCTCCCTCTGCAGTTGGACCGATGTATAATATTTACATTTGGGAAGTATGTGCAGGTTGATTTCAAAAGCAACACATATACCTGAAATAGGTCAAATCATTTTTACACATCTAAAACAAAACTTGATTAGTTGGGCTATTTGGGTATAGTACAGGGTAACTGAAACTATATTAGACTACATTCATTTAATGTATATAAAGATCACACAGTACATACCGGTACCATAAGAAGTAGAGATGGCAGATGGGTAACCGCCCATGCCCTGTCCTGGAAGAGTGGGAGTTGCTACTGATACCACTGGGGTGGCCAATGACTGAGCAGACTGAGAGTTGTTTATTCTCTGGTTCTGTGACAGAGGAAAGGAAGACACAGAGAGCAAGAGAGATGGCAGAGGCGTGAGAACATGAAACCGACTCCCAGACAAAACAAACAAAAAACTGCAATAAACCAAGAAACTTTTTTTCTTTGATTTTCTTTAATTTCTTTCTTTCACTCAACAGATGCTGAGAGAATGAATGTGATGCCAACTTCTGGGGAAATTAATCACTTGACATGCGGCACGGCTGAACCCTGCCAACCCTATCATTTACCACCCTTTCCGAGGGCCCACTGTCGCTATAGTAACACCATCGGTCTCCAAGGCAACGCAGGGTATAGCGACGGCAAGGGAGAGACACTTTACTGTAGAAGAGGGGCAGAAAATAATGGAGGTTTGATGCGAAATGAAAAGAGTACTCTTTTGTTGCCCTTTATTTCTGAATTCTGAATAATAAAAGCTGTGAGCTATACGTGTGCGACGCAATACTCTATATTCAGGTGAAAAGATAAAAGGAAGGAAGGGAGGAGTAGAGACAAAACGGCTGAGGCAGAAAAGAGGCCAGGCTGCTTCTACTCTGACGCACCACTGGATGGCACTATGTGCCCTCACAAAATGTCATAAGAGGTGACATTGGAGCCTTCAGCAGAGTCAGCAACAATAAAGGTTAAAGTTACTCTGGAGTCAAGACTCAAAGCAAAAACACTATTTTAATGTAATAATGTCAGTAGCGAAGGAAAAAAACTGAATGCAAATCAAGACGTCAGACTGAGGCGACTGTAGCGCTCTCACTTCCACGAGGCACATTATGCTCCCAAGAACTATCTTCACCAGTTTCTTATGAGAAAAGCTTTCAAGTTTCAGATTTCTAAATCTGAGTGGCAGTCTGACTTACCAATAGCAGATCGACATCCTCAGACTGACGGCATTAAAAGGGGAGGGTGATAAATAAAAATTAGTGAGTGCGACTGAGAATATGGAAGTGGTTGCTAAGTGCGGATCTAGGGATGGAGCAGCTGTAGGAGTGAGCCAACTGACACAGAACTAAAGTGAAAAAAGGATGCTAAGAACTATTGTAACTATACACACCTTATTAGAAAGAGAGAAGACATATTAGGGCCTAATGTATAAGCGTTCACTTATGTATACAGACACAGGAGAGGAAATATATCTGACAGTATATCAGACTTGGGCCAAAGTGCATTTCTTTAAGAAGCTGCCAAAGAACATGGCAAAACAAAAAATCCAAGCGTTTCTCAAACGTAATCTCATCAACCCAAGTCTGATATGAAGAGATGAAAGCAGCAGAGGGGACTTGAAAGGAAATCAACAATAGCAAACACACCCAGAAGACCCCCCCAATAGATAGAAAGATATACAGTGGGGAAATGGAAAGAGCGATGGAAAGATTACTCACAATGGAGGGCATGTTGATCTTGGCGCCAGGGGGGATGAGCACACGTAGGTCAGGTTTGCGGTTGTTCATGCCTAAATTCATGGGCGGAGGAGACTTAGCCTGCATGTTCTTGTTCATGCCACCTGGAGAAACCAGCAGACCTGGTGAGTTGCGATGGTTACCATATCCATTTCCTGAGAGAGCAAAGAAAGGTTGGGGAGAAACATTAAATATACTTGAATGGTATTTTAACCAAAGACACCGCTTGATGTTATCAAACCTGCTTATGAAGTTTAATGAATCTTGGAAATCCTGCTTTTAATGAGGAACTACAGAAATCCATTTTCACCTAGAGCTCCTTTTCACGGTTTCTGTCTCATCTCTACTTCCGGTGGTAGACATTTTATTAGCTCACCATTCTGAGTTGTAAATGGTGTTTTATGAAAGTGGTGCACACTGGCAAGGCTGATAGTCAAACAAGCGTACTGGTTTTTGCTTTGATGATCACCACTGTTTGCTTGGCAGTCATACAATGAAGGCACCCACTTGAGAGGACCTCACCCTCCACCTCTGTCACTGTCAATTAAGGCAACATGTGTCCTGCAACAGCCAGTGAATCGTGTAAAAACATCTAATTACGGGTAGCAAGACCACAGAGGGATGGGACCCATCATTTGGCCATCAGAGCTAAACACATGTGTGGTTCTTCCAGACAAAGACTCTGCCTTGGGGTTTCCACCAGATCAGTCCCCTAAATACGGAGGACCAAGTGCAGCACCCATTTCCTCTTCAAAAACCGGTGGGGCGAAATCCCAGCAGATCATAAAAAAAAAAACTGAGAGTGGAGCATTCTTGCAAGCAACATAGTCTTTGTTTCTAACCCAATCCCACAGGCTGTTTTTCCCCTTACTTTTCCTTCCTTCTTCCAAGGGGTAGAACACAGGGCACTGTGTGGACGTTCCCACTTGAAAGACGGGCAGGAATTATACGTTAGACATAAATGAATTTCCTAATCATATACTCCAGGGGAAAATGAGTCGCAGATGTCTTCCTGGGCAATTTCCCTCGCTGATCTTTGTTTAATTTGAGAGCGAGGTTTTTGTTGTTTGGAAATGAAAAGTCTCAAAAGCTCAATTTGAACAATCTGAAGAGTAAACGACCGCTAGCGGTGAGAGAAAATGAGAAAAACAGTGTGTGAGGCTGCTGGAGTGTGTATGTGTTTGTGCCTCTACAGGCATGTGTGATGTGTGAGCATGTACAAGTCGATGTTAACAACCTAGACCTTGTGTGTTATTGTATGTTTTGCTGCATACAACTTTACATGTGCAAGATTCTACATAAGCGACATTTGTCTGTCACACTGAGCGTACATAAGCACAGTATGACTTGAGACTTGACTTGAAATGCTGTATGACTCCTTATGCACGAGCCATGCATATGGATGCACGTGTGTTTTTTGTATTGGACCCTCTTAGTTCCAGTGTCAATTTCACATTAGCAAAGAGGCAGCTGCCTCTTCAGTTTTCCCGCTCTCTCATTCTCATGGCTGGCCCTTTGTGAGATTGAGTGGGTGCATGTGGAGATAGATGAATGAGACCTCACACACACATAAAACACACACACACACACACACACACACACACACACACACACACACACACACACACACACACACACACACACACACACACACACGCCACACATACACATACTTTAGTAAATAACCCAGCAGGAAGTACATCAGTGTTTCTGTACAGATGAATTAAAAAAAGAGACTGAGCTTTAGAGAGACATTAATACACACTTTGGTCAAGATGACACGGACTTCATCTTGGTGACAGTTAATCAGACATCTGTGTATTGCCACCCTGTAGAGATGGCTGCAGTCCAGTCAATTATCTGCGAGGTGGCTATGATCATGAGTGGCAGAGGCCAGTCCTTAAGCACTTCGAAAGTAAAATCATTGGCTAATTAAGCTAATGAAGCAAGAACTGTGACTCAAATCTTTCTATTCTGTAGCTCGATCATCCTGTTTTAAGGACAGTTGAATTCAATACGGAGATATTGGCTCAACTATAATATCAGCTGAAGATACAACATCCAGAGTTAATTTTCAACTCCCTTCTTCAAATGCTACTCTGCACGGTCGAGCTGCGGCAAAGGCTGGCGTAAACCGTTTACAGGAAGTACCAAAATGAAATGCAGCTCAGCCAGGAGTCTGTTGTGCTGCAGTATAAAAATTCACACATACAGAACAACATCTGATCTGAGATTACGATAAACAGCTTTTTGCTATTTCTGAGGTGAGGAGGGGACAGCTGAGGTCAAAGCTGAAGGATTGCAATCTGTCACTATAGGTGCCATGGTTACAGCTTTTCGCACTTCGAGATAGATGTGTTTGACAAGCCACTCCTAGAGTGTTTGTTCTCTCTCTTTCGCTCTCTCTCTCTTTCTCTCTTTCTCTCTCTCTCTCTCTCTCTCTCTCTCTCTCTCTCTCTCTCTCTGTCTCACACACACACACACACACACACACACACACACACACACACACACACACACACACACACACACACACACAAAGAAGAGGTGTGTGGTTAAACTCATATATTTTACTGTTACTGAACAAATTTCTGATGTCCTGTTGTGGTCTAACAGGCGCACTCCGTTCTATTCCCCAAACACACACACTCTTCCGTTGCGGTTTGGCCAAATGTGCATTCAACCCTGAATTCTCCAACTGAACTAAGGTGTCACACTCACGCTTACAACTTGTGCAGTTGGTGTGAGGTGCCGCCAAGATCGAGACAAGCAATGTCTCGATCTTCAACCCGACTTGTTGTCAGTTTTTGTATGTTTGCTGTTTAGCTTGTATTTCTGTGTGATTTTGACCAGAGATGTCTTCAAGATGTAGCTTGTATGCAGCTCATTTGCAGGAGTAATTGGTGCGTGATCAAGGTGAGAGGTGACTAGAGTTTCTCGTTAATTCCTCTCAGTGCTTTAGTGAGCAGAGTGCTGATCGGAGCATAGATGACAGCTACATAATTGCACAGATGGAGGTGGGAGATTTTTACAAGCTGGGGCCTTAGTCCGGAGCTCCCTTCATCAACTCTCTTTCTCTCCTTCCCTCGCGTTCTGTCTCTTTCCTCACCTCGCGCTCTCTCCTAGCCAGCGAAGGAGTTGACAGATTGAACACATACTGTATATAAATGAGCAAATGCACGTACACACTTCCCATAATATTTCCATTGAAGAGACATGACGACTCAGCCTTTCAGAAACATGCACTATTTGCATTTGCCTTTGCCTTGTTTCCTTTCAAATAAAAATTAGAGAAGGATTTTGTACTTACTGCAACTTTGAAATTATTATGAACAGTAAACAGAAAAATGTAAAGTAACCTTGATAACTATACTAACTAAGGCTATGCCATTTTTGAAAATGTCAGTTTGTGTCATGACTTGTGAAGCCTGTTCAAACGGACTCCTCTCACAAAGTTGGGAACCATTCGCCATGGCACCATACACAGCTTCATGAGCCGACTGAATTTTCACCGTAAATGCTATATAATCTATTATTTCCAATTTTACCTGCATCATTGTTAGCCTGGAAAAGGAAAATAAATGAAGGACTCTTTTGTGAAATGAGAAAATATATAAAAGACAATTTACTGAGATTAGTTTGGTGAAATGTATATCATCAGCAGTGGAATTATAATTTTACAGATTGAGGACATGGCCGATACTTACGGGATCAAGACAAACTTCCCTCCAAACTACAGGAGGACCCAAGGCAATGCTAATTCCATGTAAACATCTGTAATTTTCTCTATTTACAGACAGCGCAACCATGACATCTGAGGCACAAAAGAGGTGTTATGTTTATGTGCATGTCTGAACCACACACTCATCCACATGTCCGCAGACACACACACGCAAGGCACCTCCTATGTCACTTGGGCCAGGCCACTTAAGACACTCATACACTGGCCAGACAACTACTTGTACTATCAGCTTATCAAAACTTACTGTGAGGAGAAGAGGAACATTAAAACGGTCTTTGTGGTGCCACAGCGGCTGGGCCACCTCACACTGAGTCACTTAGAGGAACATCATTAAAACGGCTGACCAAGTTCACAGAACACTTCCATCTGTGTTCCCCCACTGTTTCTCCTTTGCACACATGCTTCCACCATCAGTGGATATTCATCACTGGGGTTTCCCCCCCCCCACCCCTCACACACTCCCCCACCACCACCCCCTACCCCTGGATGAGATTTAAGAGAGCTTTGAATGGAATCTTTTAGCTCCCACATGACTCTCTCTCCACGTCGTGTTTTTCACTGCTGCTGAGCGACGCGCAGCTCTCACAGAGCGCCTCTGTTCCTTCGGCACGGTGACACAAAGGCTACATTTGAAGCATGCTCTGCAGCACGCCGTTGCCGGAACACACGCCACAACAAATGGCCCTGTTGTCTGTCTGTGTGTGATGAGTGACCAGACAGAGAAGCCAGGCATTGACCCTTTGTGATGGAGCCCTAGGGGCCAGACAAGGCTGCCCAGCTGTACCCCTCTGACCCCCCCACTCCATTTTTACACTCTGCACTGTATGTCAAGGCTGTAAAATTTAACCCTTTAAAAGGGAGTCTCTTTGGCATAAACTTGGGCCTGACATGTCCTCGGGGACAAATCCATCGACACACAGAAGCTAACACATAAGATTCCTTACATATGTTCCTCAAACATGGGTTGCTTCACTCTCCACAGGATCATTATGGCATGGTGAGCCATTCCAAACATTGAATTAATTTGGTTGCAGACATATGATAGCGGTTACTGTGTAATGGGTTTGTGTGAGCTCCAAATGGGAGGTAGGGGTGTTGACATTTTGAATTATCATCCAAATCCAAGATGTGGTAGAGATGAAGAGATGGCTCATCATATAGAGAAACATTGGAAATTCAAGAGCACATTGAAAAATCCAGCACCTCTTCTGACTGCCCGTCAGTCAATTTGCTGCTTCAGTATTTCGTATGATTTTATTTCTTTTTCCCCACACTTGTTCTACCGTTTTATAGCTGAACACAGGCAGGATGTGTCACAGCCCCAGCACTGGGCAAACATTCCCAGATGAACTCCACGACCACTAACATCAACACATCATGGACAAATCTCCACTTGGGTTTGGGTTACTATTAGTCATGCAGTTTATGGCGCAGGGTGGGTGAGTGGGTGCCATGTGTATGTGTGTGTGTGTGGGTGTATGTGTGTTAGCAGACAACTGTAAGCGAGAAGAGGAGGCCATTCTTACCAGCACTGGAGCCTGCGCCAGTGGTGAGGTCAGCACCCATGAGGCCACCTGAAAGATGAAAGAGAGAGGAGAGCAAAAGAGAGAAAACCATTAGAGGATAGACGCCCACATAACATCCACGATGCCTCCTGTCTCTTACCTCGGTGGCCTTTCAGAGGCTAACTCAATTTAATCACAATCCACTTTGTGTGTGTGTGTGTGTGTGTGTGTGTGTCAGTACATCATATGTGCACTGATACCAGAAGTAATACTGCTTCCCACTCAAATCGTAACACTGTGAGCAACTGGACACTGCGAGTGGATACATCGAGCAGCCGTCCAAGAAAAATGACACATTATTATTTTTAAGCCATGCGAGGTGGAAGAGTGGGAGGGTCCAGAACGTGTGCGGTTTGGTGTGGATGCTGTGAGCGCCAAAACTCATATTTAGTTTGTGCTAGTGCTTCTAGCATCCAGTTGTAATGACAGGGTGAGGGTGTGGGCAGCAGCTTTCAGACCAGAGGGACAGAAAAAGGACTTTGGACAACAATAACAAACCAACAGGCCTGATTTGCTTATGTCACCACTCAAAGCCTGTACATAGACGTCCCATGTGAAGAACATCACTCTAAATCAACGAGACTGTGGGATGGGATTTAATAAGTTATTAAATCTTCAACTTACTTGAAAAAAATACTGAGCGAGCAATATGTGAATAGAGATTTAAATTAATTCACTGCTTTTAGATTTAGGACTATTGCAGGTAGCTGTCATAAAATAAATCACACATTAGATGTGTGTGTCTGTTAGCATCACAGAAGGGTACACACACAGTTGACGAGGTAAAGAGATTGGATAACAGTCTGTTCATGGGTGCATGAGGGCATGTGAGGCACTATCTGTGTTACCTGCACTGGGGGGTCTGTGTGTAACTCCGGGAGACATGCTGTTTCTCTGTAGGCCATGGTGTGCCAATGGCAACAGGTTGTGATTGCCTAGAGAACCTCCGGGATGGCTGTAAAGGAGATTGTTCTGGTTGCTAACGGGAATGGACACAGGCATGTCATAGTTCGATGGGGGCACGGCCTGCTGAGAGAGAGAGGGAAAAAGAGACACAGACACAAGTTTGATTAGACTAAAGACAGTAATGATTGCACTGAGTGAAGAAACTAAAACAAGGCCTTCGAGCAAAGGAATAGACAGAGAAAGAGAGAGACAGACTTGACAATTCTGAAACAGTCCAGGAAGACAATGGAATTCTGAAATGTTTGACTATCTGCAGTCAAAACAGTCAAACCAAAGAAAAAAGATGGAGACAGCCAAGTTTGAAAGGACAAATGGACAACTAATAATAGACAGCCATGCATAGATAAATGGTACAGAGAACTGCTTCCAAGACTTAGACAAAGACTAAAAATACAAGACAGTATGGATGGTGGAGGGGACCACTGAAATTAAAGGGTAAGTTTCTAGAAAACTCCTCCCAGAGTTACTCAAATTGCCCCCAAGATGATGGGTTGGAAATACTTAGTCACTCAAACTTCTTCCAGAATTGGTTACTATATCTTTCTGTAAAGGCCTACGCTTTTGCCATTGATACGTTGTGTGATTTGTCATTGGGAAGGCAAAAGGCTGACCTGGAAATATAATGTTGTAGACACTCATTTATTTTCCCTGAAATACATTCTTGGTTTATTATATTAGAGAAATAAAAATGATATGGTTTACTGGGAGGAAAGCCAATGGCATCCCACTGTTCTAAAAGAGCTAAAGATAATTCAGTCTGTCTTTACCTCACTAAAAAAGTCTGCAATATTTCTTGCAAAAGTAGTTTCAAGACTGGAGAACTGAATGCAATTAGGGATAATTTATTTGTCTGTCACATGGAGCTAATGCAAAGTGTTATTAAGGGGTGGACTTAGATCAGTCAGCAGTCTCATCAGGAACATGAGTAGAGGTAGCTTGTCGGCCCCAGGCGTCTAGTTTGTCATGTTTATTGTGTCACTTGGCAGAAGGGCTTAACCTAGGGAGTGCCCTGGAAGTGGTTCATCCTGCATGTTAGCTTTAGGAAGTAGAAAATAGGGCCTTAAATTACTGCCATGTGTCTCAGAGCCATGGAGGGAGCGCATCAGGGGGATCATCGGCCTGGCTTACGTGGAAGTGGAATATGTGCCCTAGCGCTGCTTTGTCTTGTTCTTTTTGCAGGCCAAATATTATTTCATTGCGGGCCTCTAAACGTTTCGTTTTTACTGCAACTTCACATAAGAGTCAGCTAGCCAAAAGCTGTGGAAGCTTCCTTTTATAAGTGAGGGGCTGCCTCTGGTTATGTTTTATTTTTTGAAAACTTTCAGTAATTTCTTCCATCTCGGATTCCTTGTTGGAGTTTTTATACCTCAAGACTTCCCTATGCGGTGTTTTCTTAGAGTGGGGAAGCTGTCTCAATGTGTGCACATTTGCGTGAACACACATCCCTTCGCTGGGTGTAAGGGCCCCGTCTGTAAGCTGTCCTGTAACTGGTGCCATCCTTCCTGTTTTCACTCATCTTCCTCCTCGCCTCTCCCCACAGTCCCCTCAACAGTCCCCTGCAATCCAGAGGCCCAGTGCTTGGCAGCCACCCTGACCACACACTGAACTGCCACTTGTTGTCTGCAGAGCCCCCCCAACCCCACCACCCTGCTGTTCCACCCCCATCCCCACCCAGCTCTGATCCCAAACCCACCCTACACCGCCACGCCATCCCAGCTCACCAACCCCTGCCTTGCTTCTAACCACATCTCCCCCTGCTCCACGTGGCTTAGACACTACTGTTCTTCTCTAAATGATCTACCATGGAATTATCTCTTTCTCTGTAAGGCTACAGCACTAACCATTCCAGTATGGTGCTTTCTGAATGAAGGGCAGGCTCAGTTTACATAGAGAGCAGCATGTATTTTGTGGTTTCTGGCAGCTGCCTATAGATTAGATTCTTTGTAAAATGAACACAATACAATACAAATTTAGCAGCTCACATGTTTTGACATCTATTAACAGAGATGTTGTTAGGCTACTGAAGACTTTGCCTTCAATTATTCCAGCAAGGAGTAGAGCTAATTGAGTTTTGTGAGGTACGGAGATACATTTAAGAGTTTCTGAATGTCTGCTGCTGTTTCATTGACACAATGCCTGTCCTTGTTGTTACGGGTGACTGAGCGCTGTGTTTTGGTGCAGGAAAAGCACATGCAGACCACACCTCCCCTGAGAGCCAGGCAAGGCATTATGGGTAACGGGTTCAAGGAGGGAACCCAGTAAGGTTAAAATTTGTCATGAGAGAAAGTCTGCAATTATATAGCAAAAATGCCTGCTAGTTATGGTTACAGTTCAAATTAGAGGACCGTTCCTCAACTGTAATCAAGCAAAATCAAAGAACTGTAATTCTTTTTACTGTAAGTATACAATATCAATTCACTCTTGTCTCACTCTCACTTTGTGTATTTAGTCTAGTGGCAAACAATGGTGGTTAGCTGGGTTAGCTCAAGAGTTACTGGCAAGTCAGCATTTTGTTAGCCTGCTGAGGATGTGGCATAGCGTCAACCCAGTACTTACAGGTATCTTATGAGTTTTAATCATGTGATCAAACTCCTCGTTAATCTGTTTGTATTTCTCCTCAGTGCGTGGCGTGAGGATGAGAGCAGACTCGAGCTCCGGGCTTTCGCCGCCTTTGTTCTCCTTCTTGCTTAATGCCTGCCAGGACCCACAACCACAGAGACGGACGGAGGGAGACATAAATGAAGGGACGGAGAGATGGATGGTAGGAACAGATGACAAAAACGAGGAGACGAGGACAAAGCGACAGAAAGCATAGGGGAAAAAAGGGAAAGAGAGGAAAGAAAGGTGAGAGGAAGGTTCGGGGTTTAACGAGAGGTACTTACACACAGTCTCTGTCTGCTGATCATCAGATCAATGTCCTCGTTTATTTTCCTGTACTTGTCCTCGGACTCGGGGCTGTGGCCGACCGAGTCGTCTGCGTCGGGGTCTGGGCTGTCACAGCCGTTTAGGCCCTTCTTTCTCAATGTCTGCAAACAGAGCAGTTGCACAACATAGTTGAAGGGCTTTGGGATTGGAAACATGACCCAGGTGAACAGCTTGGGAGGGAGAAATGGTGATGGCCTATGAAAAGGTACTCTTTAGACTCGATCCTGACAAAAGACCAATTATAAAACTGTTCTACCGCATTGATTTATTTCAAATTAATAGATTTCCAAAGTATGTTTTCTCTATGAAAAAAGTGTGTCTGTTTCTGGGAAATTGTTCGACAAAAGAAATTGATCATTTTGGCAGGCTCCTTTCAACATGGGGTGACACAAGGATAAACTGGCTGCTTTGTGAACAAGAAAACATGCAGCAAAATATTAAAATGGCACAAAGGATTTAATCACATCCAATAAAGAGACATAACAAGTGATCAAGTTCTTCACCCAATGACAAATCACGGGACCTTGAAACCTCATAATTACACAGGAAAAGGAAATGTCGTAAAAGTAAAACACATTTTATGACCATAATCATCAGTGTTTCATGAAATAGAATTAAAATGCAGTTGAGTGACTCGAGTTCATGACTGTGGTATATGTGCTATTAAAAGTGGCAGTTTCTGTTTTGGCCACCTGATGGCCACCTGCCCCCATTAGAGTGGCCAGAAAACAGCAGACAGGCAGAAAAGCACCCACTCCACTCGCTCACCACTCCCTCTGAGTGGAAGAGAGACACAGACAAAGAGAGCGTAAGAGGGAGAGAGCTGCCTCTGTCCTTTTTTAGATATTGTTGACAACCATAACAACAGGGATAAGTTTCAGAGGACATTACTGTGTGTGATAGCACGAGGGTATGTTTGTTTGAGCAAGTAGGCATGTACCGATAGGTGCTGTGTTCATTCGCCTCGTAAAAAGAGACAAAGACAGAGCGGAAGAGAAGAAAAGTACAGTAGCTGACAGTTAGAGATCTCATCAAAGGCACCCCCCCTCCTCTCCAGCCCGCTTTCACTCTCCTCCTACCCCCCTTCCCTCTCTCCTCCTGGCTTTAATAAAGGGAGATTAGTCTACAGGAGGAATATCACGGGCCTGCTCCTGTCTGTGCAGTCGTCGCTTCACACTGCGCTCTCCTACTTTCATCTGAAGCTCCATATCAGACAGACGTAATTAAATTTACTTTAGCACACCCTGTATTTGATGCTGATCAAGTGTGTGTGTCTCTCTGTATATGTTGTAGTGTGTGTATGTGTCTGCTGGTGTGAGTGTGTGTGTGTGTGTGGGAGGGGAAAGAGGGGAATGAGTCTGTGTATGTGTGTGCGTGTGTGGGTGTGTGCGAGTGGGTGTAAGCGTCAAGAAAAAAGACAGAGAGACTGAGCAGGAGCAAGGAGGAAGATAGACGCTAAGATAAGTTAATCTCAGTGAACTTCTTCCTCTCATTTGTTTGTCTCCGTCAGTACTCACTCACGGAAGAGATACGAGTGCTAGCTACTCCATCACAACCAGCAGCCAAAGTGACAGGGAGCGATCTGCCTGCTTGGAAAACAAATAACAATCCAGTCATCTCTCATGTCAGCACAACAAAGGCCTGTTTTGAGTGTGGTTTTAGTGAACTTAGAGGGCTTCTTTTGTGTGTGTGATAACTGTTTGATTCCTGAGGCGTCTCGTGGCGAGGCAGCTACTGTAAGCGTGTCAACATTTGCTGGCTCTCCTCTTCTCTCTCTGAATTCTCACTTGGCCCCCAGAGTGGAAATCTGGAATTCTGAATTTGAAAGCGTCTCTCACATCTTTGACAGTTTTCAGGAAATCACACCAAACAAATCAACCAAGGCGGTGCAGGAGATCTGACTTCTAACAGACCCACAGTGAATCAGGCACTCTTGCTCCATCAGAGGTGGATGAGTCAAAAGAACAAAGGGGTTGCAAAGGTTTAGCACGCTGTCTTTTTTGGCAAAGGCGTGAGATGTAAAACTTTTGCTATTTCTTTGGTGTAGTTTCATTCTGGCCTTGGCGATGCATCATATCGAACTGACAAGAGCTGAACCAGTGGCCTTTTTCTGTTCACATGAGAATGCATGCAAGGAAAAAAAAAACTTTTCTTACTACTTGCACAGATTTCCACCTCCTACCGCCGCCAGCACTGAGTGCATGAGAGATTCAATTCCATTCTTGGAAGAATAGCAGTGGGGCATTTCTGGGAGAGGAGGACGAGGGCTGGGGTAAAGGTGACACCCAAATGGGGCTACTGAGCTGGTGGTCCGACAGAGGGTTGGGCAGTGGTTGCGTTGGGTGTTGATTGGGTGCAGGGCAAGAGTGTTATATGACTTTGAAGCATGTGGCCCAGGCTAAGCTTACCATCAGGGCTCAGCACATTGAGGGTGCGGTACAAGGACGGTATGCCACTCATCCCAGTTATGCCCACCTGTTTAAAGACATCGCACCTGTTGCCAAAGGCTGACACACAACCCAACAACCAATCAGATCCGTTGGAGTGCTCATATAGCCATAGAAGGGCCTCTCACTCTTAGGCTCTCCACCTCACTGCCCTACTCTCGTCATCCTATATGTCCTTCTCTAATAGCCCATTGCTTAATCTGTGCCCTGAATTTGTTATGTGTTTCATGGCTCTGCGCCACAGAGTCATCGACTGCTGCTCCAAACAAGGCTTTGAGTCTCTTATTCAGTGACATCATCACTATATAAGACACATCAAAGACATACATTTGAAAATGACGGGGAGAATAATGATCATTGGAAAATGAGCTGCTACCCTTATATTGAAAGAAGTTAGTGTGGGTATGAAGAGCTGGCATGAAAATAGAGTCTTTGGGGAATATGCTAATAAGATGAGGATTAAGCAAAAACACTTTGGTGCAGTTCACTTGTGCCAAGAATTCTATGCACAAAATATTCCCCCAAATGATCATTCTCATATTCAAATTATTCAATTTCACAAGTAACTGGGATTTTCTGTTTCATAAAGAAATGCTCATTATTTTATTCTTACAAAATGACTACTGGCATAAAAGCCAGAGCATTTTCATAGAGCATTGTTCAAGTTTATGGCAATTCTATTTCTTCCGATTACAAAAGTACAAATTTTCACTGCTAATTAATTAATATATTTTTTAGTCAGTCAGTTCATTTTGAAAAAAAAAAGACTACGAATTGAACTACATTTCCTTTACAGTTCACCAAAACAGAAAAATGTGGATATGCAATGAAGTGAGAAACTACAAACTACGACGATGTGAACAGTCACCGGGCATGCTACAGAGAGTTAGTACAGTAAATGTGAGAAAATATATAAGAGGAAGGAGAAAAAGTATTACAGAGAGGAGAGACTGAAAAAAAAGAGAGGAGAGACTGAAAAAAAAGCTGTGTAGGCTTGCTTGGCTGTGTGTCTTTCTCTGTGGCCCCTTTGGAGGCTTGCTCCTAATTAAACTCCTTCTTCATGATGCTCCCTCATGGCTCGACTTGTCACAGGGCCTGTGTGAAGCAGGGACAGCATAGACACGGCGTCCTACATATTTAGACACCCGTCTCATCGGTACCCTTCAGCTCTGCACCCTCAGCTAGGCTGGCCTAGACTGGGCTGGGCTAAGATGGGCTAGAGGACTAAAGTGAGCAAGGCTAAGTTAGGCGGCCAGGTCCGGATTGAAATAATCAGAGGCAGGTGGGAGCTACAAGGGAACTGAATCATATTGTATATTGCTTGGTGTTAATACATCTGTCAAAGATTTGAGTTCTCTGATGTTTTAATTGCAGGAAAAAGTCCAGTCTTATACTCCTTTCATAGTTTAGGGTGTGGGTAATAACTTCATGTAGCTCTTGAGAAAAGCTGTGGAGGGTATTTGGGTGTGAATTCAGGGTGGCCCCAGGGGGTCTACGAGGGACAGCTGACGCCTGCCCAGAGCTCCTGCCATACCAGGATCCGTCTGCTCGGCATTCTGCCACCCTGCTCACCCTCTCTATCCCTCTATCCATCTTTCTGCCCCCATCTTTCTGTCTCAGTCTGCTGCGCAGTCTGTCTCTGTATCCCTACCTCTGTCCTCTTCCCCTCATGTTCTGCAGTACTACCCCGTCTCAACAGAAGCTGAGTCAAAACATTGTTGGCTTGATGGGTACATCTTTATTTTTGATAGACTTGGGCTAGTTGATGGGTTGTGTTTGGAAAGATCTTCATTGCTGACCATTCCCCTCTGCAGTTATCTTGGCAGTGGCTGAAGGGTACGACACATTCAATATTGTGTTTATGGCTATTGGCGACAGCCAGGCCAGTGAATGTTTCTCAATGTCTTCAACCCAATGGCTGACAGCTTCAGCGAAAAAAAAACTCTACAAAAACAGCCAGTTATAATAGGCCTTTTATATCTTTGCCAGCACTGTATGGTCTTCAGAATACACATACTATTGTAAGCAAAACCAAGACTTATAAAAGAAGATAGTATAGTAACACAAAGCACAAAGACTTTTTCCCAATAAATGCAGCAGTTTATGGTTTGCAGTATATTCCAGCAGGCGATGGAAAACAAGTTGCTGACAGATGAGCACAATATGAAAGCCTTATTAACTGTGCCACTTATGGATAATCATGTTTGATGTGCTGTTAAAATATAATAAAATTGTACTGGGAATAAACAGCTTTTCCTAGCAGGGTCTCAGCCTCTGTTTGTCACAATATAAAAAACTGGTTGACAACAGATTGAGTCACTCTGACTATCAGAGACACTCCTTGAAAACATGACTGTGTGCAACTTATACAGACCTGCCTTCAGAATATGTGAGCATTTGTGTAGGTTGAGTGTGACCACAGGGTGCACCTACAGCATGCACTACAGTTTTCTGCAACCGGTTTAGGACCCAAAAGTGAATTACAACGGAATTTAAAAGGGCTCCAAAATAATCATCAAGAAAATGTCATCTAAAGTTTAGGGCTACAATATTTAAATAGGCTTTTTAAAATCACACAATGTATAGATGTCTGAATGGGGAGGTGTAACCATGAAAAATCTTTTGACTGGTCTTTACACTAACTTACAAACCAACAATTTAGATTATGACTGTTTTACGGTAAAATTGTAGCAAAAAAAGTAAAAGTTTGGAAAACCACGTGATAACAGGGAGCAAACTCAATTTTGTCAGAGTAGATTGGTAAAGAGCAATGTGGCTCAGTGTCAGTAAGGGTGAGGCAGTGGGGAGAAACGTTGTCCCTTTCCATCACAAATAACAAGATGGAGGTGGTCATGAAGTGGACCTGCTGTGGATTAAGACCCCCCCCCCCCACCCCCCACCCCAGCACCACTGCACAATAAGCGCACTCAGGGTGGCTTCGCTTGCGGCACAGATCGGGTAATAGTATGTTTGAGATGTGCTCTCATTCTCTTTATTTCTATTTCTTTTTCTGTCTGTCTGGCTCATTCTGACATGCTCTCGTTTTTGTCTCTCGCCCTCACTCTCTCTGTCTCTCTCGCTCACTCTTTCTTTCTCTCTGCTTTTCATAGTGGAGGCAACATCAGAGGGATCAGGCTGGCTTAGCTTATTGGAAGCAGATGGCAGACCAAAGGCAAGAAGGCCACAGTTTCATGAAGCGTGGTTTGAACATGCCAGGACCATGTCGAGGGGCATGCCCATGGATGATGGCTACATGGTGTGTGTGAGTGTGTGTATGTGCGTGAGCGACCATTTGGGGGGGAGATGGTTGATTTTGTAGGTTACCAATCTGCGGAATGGGACCCCCAAATCACAGCCTGTCCCTGCCTGTTTTCTTTTTCAGTCATCATCTGTGCATCCCTATTCACTGGTTGAGGCGACGCTTGAAAAACTATGCATCAATGGCTTGGTGGCTTTGAAGCCCCTTACTCCTGGTGCCCTGCTACACTATAATCAGGAATCAAAGGCTGGCGCCTGGGATCCATCATCCCTGGCAAAGTGGTCGTGTGTTCAGTAATAACGCTGTTAACTGTATGTAATGACCAGCTGTCTAGGGATTACTAGGTTGACTAACCATTAAAGAGTGAGAAGTAGAGCACAAATTTGAGAGTGTTAAGAGTAAGTGAGAGAGTCAGAAAGGGTACTGTGCGCAACAAGGTTCCTTCACATTTCTCCAAACTGTGGCATTGTGATGGTGCATGTGCTAAAATCACCATTAAGAAGAGCCCACTGCAGACGAGAGCTCACTCACAGACAGACAGTCTTAGCTAGCCAGTACATAGCACAATACCAGATGGTGCAGTGTTTCCCATATGGAATAGACAAACACTAAGCACATGTCAGAATCCAACACTGTTTGCTACAGCAGCATCCCGGCCCTGGGAACAAAGTGGTCATTCACACTAGTCACTACACTGTATAATTACCCAGATAGACATTATGAGACACAATGCCAGCTCAGTGAAACTGGATAAAGAGGGCACTTATGTCTGCACCCTCAACCTACCCATCTTCCATCCTGTCTACGCTCCAGTTGCATAATTTGTCTCTATTCAAATGAGAGAAATGAGAATGTTTCTATATGTATTTCTGATTTAACACGAAAATCAATTCGCTAAGGCTAAATTGTATGTGGAAAATACTCTTCTACTTGCTTAATATACTGCAACACCATATGAGCAGTTAATTTCAGTTATTCACACGTCACTATGTGACTGCACTGTGACATTGTCAATAAAGCCTTCAATTACCTTCTTTAAATCACCATTAGATAGTTATAGTGTAAAAGCTTCAGCTAAATGACTGTTAGGGTGGCAATGGGTAAAACTCAAGAGACCCTCTATTCCTTACTTGTCCCCCCACCAAACGTCACTTATCGTCTTTTGTCTCACTGTCTCTTATCGTGTAGTACCACAGCAGGAAAAGGGAGCCTGAGGGAGGCCTTGAGTAACAATGACCAGCCGGTTGACCTCTATACTGTGACCTTGAGTTTCCACACCCTGTCTAAAGCAGTAATCATGGCAGGGGAGGGGCTGAGGCCAGGGGGGGAGCTCTAGGCAGGGCAGGGAATGCCATCTATAAAAATAGATCTTCATTATTCTGAATTTTCCACAAATAGTTTCAAAGAACAAGGCATCATTTCATCTTAATGGCTGGCGTGAATTGTTTTGGGCTGTGTAATGGAAAAGCCTTCCCTTTTGGCAGTGTGGCCTCAGAAGTGGCCTGCCTTTTTCACCGCTCCACACCACAGGGACCACATATTGGCACATTTCAAACAGTCTATTTTTAAAACCTCTTCTTGTTGTTGTGTGCGTACCTCAGACTTCCGCTTCAGTATATTGACCTTAAAAAACACCTCTGACAGAGATCCAAGTGCTACTTAGTTTCTTGTCTGAGGTTCTGCTTTTCTGTGCAGCAGGCTTCTGATGTGGAATAAAATGCTGAGCCTGTAGATCTTATGCATTATCTGTCATCTTGCTTTTAGCCACTCTTAAGAAGTGGAGGAGGCATATAGTCTATAAAATAGGAACTCAGTAAACTTGCTCGCTTTATGTCTGAGGCTGGCGCCGCAGACAGATGTGTTGTAGTGTGCCAGCCTAAAACTTATGACAGGCAATGTTCAGCTTTGTGAGGAGACAGGCTTGGTTGTGTGAGGTTGACCCTCTCTCAGGGTTTGTTACTGATATCACAGGCAGACCGGCTGATTAAAATGCACTTCATTCTATTGACACAGATAATATAACTTTCCAGGAATGTATTTTCTCTGTAATAAATGAAGTTTTCAAAAACAACCAGACAGGAAGCCTCTGTTTGGTAAAGTGTGGGGGTAGAAAAACAAGTGAATTGAATAATAGACTTCTTTATCCGAGGGATCAAATGTTTATAGGCACAGCAGGGTCTCAGATCTATGGCCTTATGCATGTGGTCGCCGAGGGCAGCTCTTCATGGTCGGTACTCAGAAAGAGAGACGGAGGCTGAATGAATACTCAGACACTTCGCTTACTCACTCCTCTGTTTCAAAAACAACCCCCACCCACCCTTTTTCAAACACGAGGGGGGAGTGAAAGAGAGAGAGAGTGATTCCATGCCTATTCTTCTACCCTCTCCCAGCAAGGACCGCCAGCTAGGCAACTATTTTTAGCTTCACCACACACTATTTTTAGACCAGTACCACTTTTTGAGGCATTTAAAAAGAATACATCAAATAAGGGAGTGATGGTTGTGGTTGTTTGGGGGTGGCGCTTTATTTTGACCATCTAACGAACTCGGTTTCAAGTGTGAAGGAAATAGAGTGACTTTTTTATACTTTCTACTTTTTGTCTTACCACCCTTTTCTATGCATTAGAACGAACAATTGTTTATCTGAAAGCTTCAAGTCCAAACCGAATAAGACATAGACGGGTTTAAAACGGGTAAAGGAGGAGGAGTGTTTTACATATATTCAAAATATGTGGTAGCTTGTATTCTATTTTTTTCCACCAAGCTTAGAACTTGTTTGTAACTCTGGGAAAGACTTCCAGAGCCAACGTTACCATGATTATTAACACTGTAAATATAAAGTATGATCTGACGGTAGAGGTGTGTGAAAAGTTATTAATAGTTAAAGATTTTATCTTGCCCTTTCTCAAACCTGTGATTCTCAACCCTGGCATATACTAACTAAGCATTTTTTTTTTTTTTACATTTCTTTAGATGTGCGGTGGCTTGTGCACAGACTTTGATCCGTCTTTGTTTTAACAAACTGTGATACTGTTAGCTTTCCAATGTCATAAGGTTAATTTACTTAGTCAGTCAAAGAAGCTTCAGACCTTAATCCTGAGCGCACAAGGAAAAACAAGCCATGTTGCCGATCTCTCCGTCACTACACTGAGGCACTCTGATCTCTGTGACAACCCCACCCCTTACCTCCACCCCATGTCGCACCACATGTACCCTATCCTTAAATCCTCAAAATTACTCCACACAAAATTACTGTGGACAACTGTAAGACAGGAGATATGATATGACTCCCTTATTTCTTTTGGATGCTGACACATGTAAAAGTCGTACAGGATAAATTAGTGAAGGCATTCAAGCCAGAGTAATTATACAGTGTTTGAGAGCCATGAGAAGAAGTCATTCAGTAGGCTGATCAACATGAAAACTCCTTAAGGCTAATGTTCTCCATGCTGTTTAGAAACCAAATAAGCACATAGAATAGCACACATGCTGGAAAATATTTTCACAAGAGCGAGGCATGAGAACATGAGCACACTGGCACTTGAGAGAGGGAGATCACATGTCATGTTGACTTGCGAGAATATTATGAGAAAGCATAGAAAAAGATGTTTGAATCAATAAAGACAGGAATTTTTAAGTAAATGACAGTGAAATCTGTCAAATTAATCTCTGTAGTGTTTAAAATGTGAGGAAAAATCATGTTGTATTGCTAGTTGAAACATTGCATGCAGTAAACTGGTGTGGATATGCTATATTACTCGTTTTCTTTTTGCCATCTTCCAGACATAACTGCTTGATTTACTTTCTCTTTATGTTTCTTCATTTCCACCCCAACCCCCACCCCCTCTTACTTTCCTCTTCCTCCCTCCCTCCCTTCAGTGGACTGTCACTGGGCTGAAATCACACCTGTGCTTCTCACACATCTCAGCACACGGGTGAAACATACGCAGGGTGAAACATGGTGAGGGAGCTTTGCTGAATCTCATTAGCCAAGCGGGTAGTCATTAACAGAATGACCTTTGGAAATAATTACCAGCCTTCCTCCCTCCATCCCTCTTTCCCTCCCTCTTTCCCTTCTCACACTCATCCATCCCTCTGTCCCTCCCCTTCCCCCTCTCATTCAATAGTTCCTCCTAGGTGAGGACAGAGGGAGAGAGCAGGAGAAAAGAAGGGAGAGAAATTAGTTGAGCATGGGTGGCAAGGCAGGTCCCCGCTGCTGCTGTTTAAGATTACAGGGTGAGCTGAACTTTTAGATTAGGTTAATCTGCTGGAAATGGGATTGGCCAACAGCCTTTCCTCTGGCAGGTAGGCAGGTCAGCTCAGTACCAAGAGGCATGTGCCATTCCATGTGATACTTGAGCCAATGGCATCAGAGTGTGCTGTGCTGGCTGAGGTCATCACAATGGCGTCAACTCTGCAGGGTTCGAGCCAATTGTCACTGTGTATGTACACATGCATACACCCATGCAGCGCAGTCATTGCGAGCACACGCATACACCGGCCAATCACACTTTTGTGCATGTGTAAATACAGTACACACAAATATAAAAGCATTATAGTCCTCAGGTATATCCAGGCATTCAGGGGGCATAGCTCCCTCACAGCTCACTCACTAACGCTTTAGTTGTTTCACAAACCTGTGTTCTTTGTTTCAACAGAGGGGTAAACAAACACATTGTGGAACAGGGATTTGGCACAGCCCAAGTGTGTAGTTGGATTTGGGGCCGTTCAATCACAGCAAGAGCCAGCCAGCGCTGCTTAGGTTTGGGCTTGATCTGCCTTCATTGGAGGGGGAAAGAAAGGACTCTTTCATTTGCTAACGCAATTAACAACCCCCGTACCGGCATAATAAATCACAAATAAGAGGTGAAAGTGATTGTTCTTAAGCAGGTTTAAAAAAAGAGAGGAAAAAGGAGGGATGGATCTTTTCGCTTGTCATTTCCCAACACGGCTTCCCATTTCTCCTTTAATGCCGTTCGCATGTCCAGGAAACCAGCTTGGCAGACAAAAAGTATGGGAAATCTATCTGCTTGTTTGACTGTTTTATCTGGAGCCAGACTCAGAGTGCACTGTAGACCTGCCAGGACGACACATTTGAATCCCACTCGGACATCCAATGATGGGAGGATCCGTCTCTGTGTTTGCTTTCATCATGCTACAAGAGCCTTGATGAGCTCACATGTCTCTTTGAACAATTAGCATTAATTAAGAGGACCTCCCCGCTTGTTTATGAAACAGCTGATAACAGCGTGTAGTGCATGTTTTATTACAGTCTCAAAGGGGGAGACTGCGAGTTTAGATACCAATGTATCCTGCATGACATGTGTGGCTTGGAATGAAATTAAGCATTTAAAAAAAACATGTCCTCAGTTGGTTTCAGATTTACACTCTTTTTAAGTAATTATTATAGGTTTCTATGGGTCATTGTAAATGTGACAATACGTGTAGCCATTTGGATTAGCAATGCTTCTTTTGTTTTACCACTTGTGCTTCAAAAAGGGTTAGCTTTGGTTTCTTGGTCTTTTGCTTTCACAGATATTTGTGGAAGTGTCATTCCCAGCTGAGACTGTTTTCAAGTGAGTCATCAAGACCTTCTTTACCACTCCTCTCTCTCTCTCTCTCTCTATCTCTCTATCTCTCTATCTTGCTTTCTTTCAACCCCCTATTTCAGTTTCTTACATACACCCATTGACCCATCCATAGATTCAACCTAATACAGAAGAAACCTCTTAGAGATTATGTATGTTCAATGAAAGAGAAGAAAAAGAGTGCAGGAGAGATAGAAAAAAAAGCCCTCCAGCCTCTTGTAAACATGCTGTAGCTAGAGAGGCTGTGCAACGCTCTCAGTGCCACTCTCTGAACAACGCTAATTATCAACCAAAGACATGCTAATTACATAGAGCTTTATTGCTAATGTAGCAGGCCTCTATGCCATCCGCCCACACTCTGAGCTCCGCTCCCCTACCTCTGCCTCTCCTCCCACTACACCTTCAGGCACAGCAGTAACAGAGGGAAAGAGATGCACACAGTTTGTATACTTCAAAAGAAAAGAGCTTTCTACAAATTTGAAATTAAATATGTCACATATCAAATGTCATATTTAAGGCCTTAGTGTTCCTTTATGGGGGGGAACCTAGATTTCATCTACACCTCTAAATCCAGACCCCCTCATGTTCTTGACCTCCTCCTCATCATCCTACCATCTCAACAGGAAGTCCGCTTCACTCCTGTCTCCCCCCCAAACTCAAAAGCCCACCCACGTTCCTGGACCTGTGACGTAGCCTAGCAGCGGCACACAAGGCTCGGCGGGAGAGATCCAACCCCCCTACCCCCCATTGTTCCCCTCGCTCACCCTCCCTCTGCACACACCCTCCTCCGACCCGTGCTAAACGTGCTAGTGTCAGCCCTGTGGCCAATCGCGTTTGCACGCCGCTGCTAAGGCTGAAGGCCTCTTCAGATCGATTTCTGCCGCTGTGAGTTGCTCAGAGTCCTCCAGGGATCACAGTGTAGGTAGTGGGCCACGGCACTCGCCCCCACTAGGCTCTTTAGCGTCTTCCCCTGACATGGCTGTTTACACGTTAGCCATCCTCTGCTCTCTAATGGAAACACTGTTAAAGAGAGAGCTTCAAAGCAGGGAGCTCTCGTCACAGGCACTTGCTGAAACATGTGACAACTCTCTTGATGGGTTCAGCTGGGGCAGGGTAATACACTGACTATACAGTGGCTGAAGGGCTTGCTGCATAAAATATATCAGTCCTTACAGGAAGAGTGGTAGCTAGATAGGTTAATGTAAATCATATAATGCACAGAGAATATTTTCTTTATCCCTACTGATATCCTTCGATACGATTCATTTTGCACAAACTGTGGCAATTCATATGGATTTCTAATAAGATGCAAAGCTTTGAGGACACAGCGTAGATATAAACAGCGTTACTGATTATTGCATGTTTTAATATTGCACATCATATTATAGAAAAAACGTATTTCATGTTTAAAAAAAGAATCTAAGCTTACGTAGTTATAGCCTCATCAACATTAACAATTCAAAAAAGGCTCAATAATATGAATTATAGGGAGGGAATAAGAGCATTGCAAAAAGAATAAGCTGTTATGCTGTCTCTAGTGGATTTATTTGTGTTCTAAGTACTGTCCATGATAATGCACCCAGTCCATTCTCTTTATTTGCGTCATTAAGGTTAGTCGTATGTTGAGTGCTGTATCCCTTGATGTATGAGTTACATTAACACACTACATATTTGACTGCACCAAATGGTGATGGAACAAAAGCAATACATTGATGCTGTTTTTTAACCTCCAAATATGATATGAAGGAAGAGGTAATTATATAAAGAATGGGAATAATGTAAAACAAAATATTTTCCAAAGAAAAATACATTTGATATGAATGTGTGAATTCAAAAGGTTTATAGTCAGGTGCAGAGTGCCATCTGGAATAGCAGGACTGTTCCCGGTGGGCCTGTCCACCCGTGGGCGGGCGACAAGCACAGCAACACCCTAATGAATGAAGATAAAAACATGTCCCATGCTGTTTGATCCTGTGTTAGACTGGACAGCCAGCTCCATAGGTGTGAGTGTGCTAAGAGTATACATTCATAATATCTCACTGGGTCCCCGCTTTTCTTTCGGTCTTTTTAAATCATGGGTTTAGAATGGCAGACTGACGTGCATGAATTGTGACCAAGACACCCTCACAAGCTAACATTGTGCTACCATCAGGGGCCTATTGCATTACAAACTGAGCATGCATACACAATAAAAACAAGGGGATACATTTGGACACAGTTGAGGTTTTCTTTGACCTCTGAGCTGCCAGAATCGTATATGCTTTATGTATTATAAGTTTTGTTATTTATTACCATATAATGCCTAAAGTAAAAAACTAAAAAACTAAACAAACTCCTATTTAATTTAATGTTTATCTGGAGTTGCATATTTAACACATTATAAGCATCACATTGCTTTAAAGAATTCATGTATCAAGCAGGCAAAGAATACTGAATGCACTGTATGTGATATTTTCAGATAGTTGAAAAATATAATTTATTCAACATTACTTTGTGGGACAGTTTAATCAGCAAGCATGGTGTGAGTTTAAATGTGTGTGCACAAGAGAAAGGGATAAACCCTGCATGAATGCATGCATGTCCGTGTGTGTGTGTGTGGACCGCCGGTTTCGTCAGCGCTACAGTGTGAATGTTGCATGAAAGGTTCACGTTGGGAGCTTAACGATCCTGGAGGGTGCCAGCGTCATTTCCTGCTTTATCTACCTGCCTACTGGCTGGCCTGACAGCGCTGTTCAACATCGCCTTGAGCCATACAAGCGACATGTGTCCAAAGCAAGTCAGATCAACATCCTCGTCTAAGAGGCACATCAATGGTGACAAGACACCGAGGGCTGGTGATTGCACATCACAGGGGACTGTCTGAAAGGTCCAGATCAATGATAGGCTAACGCTAATGTTTTTGTTACAAAGTCCACACAATACAAGAAGGCAATTTAAATAAACATCTTGAAATTAACAATATAATGTGAGTGTTAAAATAGCTTTTTTTTTTTTTTTCTTTTTATATTGGGCCTGAACCCTTGCGGAAGACCGACAAACTATGGGAGCAATTATTTCTTACACTTTGTAAGGTGTGAAGACAAAAAGAGAGAAGTAAGGGTTGCTGAATGAGTCACAAATGCTGTAACCATCTGTCTGCTTGTGCGTTTCTGTGTGTTTGCATGAGTGTGCGCGTGAGCGTGCGTGTGAGTGCATTAATGTGTGCCGTCTGCATCTTCTTACCTCCACAATGTCGGAGTTGGTCCTGCTCTCATGGGGCTCATTGTACTCGGTGTATTTAAGCAGGACCTTGTCCATGTCTGTGCTGGCGTACTGGAACAGCTTGTTGGTGCTATTGAAGATGATCAGGGCAATCTCACAGTCACACAGCACGCTCAGCTCATACGCCTTCTTCATCAGGCCAAACTTTCGCTTTGTAAATGTCACCTGGGAAAGAGAAGGAGATACAAAATATATATATTCACCGTAAGATTTATGTTCACACATCTAGTGTCAATGAACTGAATTTGATTCATCTATAATAAATTCAATCAATATGTCTGACATGCAGTCATGATTGAATTATAGAAAAAAATGCCCCCCATTCTCACACTATTCACTCTATAATGAGACAATAAATACAATACAATTAAAATAGAAATAAGACATAACGTTTCCTCTTTAAAATGAGTAATTCTCAGGAAAACTGAATTAAAGGAAAGTGGAGTCTGCTGATAGTTCAACTCTCCCTGACTGTAACAGTCCACCGACTATACCAGGAAAAAAGAAGAAAAGAAAGAAGCTGGGTTTGCATTTAAGGAACTGAAAATACTCAGTCTCAGACAAATAACGGTTATTGCTTGTACATCAAAGCGCACAGAGGTTCACCATGCACCATATGTCATGTTAAATAGTCTCTTTTTCATGGCCCGAATGTGCTCGCTCTCTCATTCCCGCTTTGAAACAAAGAAATATACATACCTCTAACTATTTTCATCTAAAGAAATTGCTGAGGCATACTATTTATTTTCTCACAGTGACATTAACACACATTGTTCAGTTGTTTTGTTGCCCAATTAACTGCCTCTCATAGTGAATAACAAGCCATTGATATAAATAACGGATGGGTTCCCTGACTGCGCTTGAAAGTATTTGTGAGAGCTCAAATGGTGACAATACACTCAACTTAAACTATAAAATTTGTCTTGTCTAATAGGGCCTTTTCTTTCTCTCTCTCTCTTTCTCTCTCTGGGTATGTGTAAGTGCATGCATGTGTAAGTGTATGTGTGCGGGGCCTAAGACTGGTAACTTTAATAACACACGCATACAAGTGCCCACATTGTCAAAATAGAACAGCCTCTATTCCTCTATTGTTTGGATCAAAACTAGAGCAGTGAAAGTGAGTTAATTCCAGTGAGCTGCACCTGGTTTCTTTTCCAAGCCATGTGTGCAAGCTCTTTGGCTGTATGGGAAAACGCGAAAATGTGCCACTGCCAGCTTCCTTGTCTCAGCAACACTGCGTTTTTGTATTGAACTTTCTTTCATTTCCTTCTGTGACTTTGTGTATTATTTACATTGGAAATCTGTATTGATAAAGCTTTTTCTTTTAAAGAGGAAATACTGCCAAAGCTGTGCCCAGCTGGTAGCTAATGATCTCAGTTGGTTGATTAACTGCATGTTTGTCTATTCTCTTCTGACACTCAAGTGGGCCAAAAAACACAGAATGAAAACCTCCCAACACTCAGTAAAACATGGTTATAAAGGCTATAACCGTAGACTATAAAAATCTTTACAAAGAAAGGCTTTAAAGAAGAGATCTCCGTGTGTGGTAAATCAGGGTAATACATGATTTGCGGTATAAATCTATCATGCGTTGCCCTTCACATTTTACTACTCTGAGGTCTGAAAGAAGAGACAGGGTTGAATGGATATTGATAGATAGTTTTAGATTTCCTGAAATGATATCTCCCAGGATGCACCAGGGAAACTGAATATCAAACTATCCCTCACCTCCACCCTGTCTTTCTCCCCCTCGACCGCGAGTGGATAAAACCTTGCATGAACTGCGGTATTCTGGACCGGTTAAAGTTTTCCAGTGATGTCATCATGTCACGCCGAGCTATGTGTCAGACAGCAGGGGCTGAAACCAGAGAAACGGACGGCATTCTAACTCCTTACAAAGCGGCGTGTGCAATGTCAGGTTCTGTACCTCAACACAAACACGCATCTGATTCACCGACGACATCAGCAGAGAGCGTTCCCCTGGGCTCTAAATACCATGCTGACATTTACGCAGTCATACTGAAATATGAAAAAAACAAGTCACATTCTTAACGCCGTAAGATCAAAAGGCATCTTGTGACAATACAATTAATTGTCATATCCAACCCACCCTGAGCTGTACAGTCCAAAATTGAAATATGCGCACCCTAAAGGGGTCTGCCAGCCTTACAACCGCAGAGCTACAGTACAAATCGTAGCCGAGCGAGTGAATAAGATGACAGGACTGGAGGACATAAGGTCAAAGCAGACTATTCGGGAAAAGGACATGTAGAGTGTTGTCTTCCCCTGGTGTTTTGATGCAAGGGGCACCGGGGCAAACGCAGGACACAGCTAGCTGCCGGCCCAGCTCCGTTATCACCCACTCACTCAGTCACACACTCTGCTGGGGCCATTAATGTTTCAAAAGGTGGCACGTGGCGCACACAGTGGACTGGGTGTGAGTCCCAGAGGTCCAGAGCTGCTGGTCTCAGAGGGGAGGTCCACAGGCCCGCTCGGATTGCTCACATATTACTGGACCACTTGCAAATAACTGCACAACCTCACTCACACACACACACACACACACACACACACACACACACACACACACACACACACACACACACACACATACAAACACAGCGTTGTTTGTTTTAAGTTTTACCTGGACGACACTCATTCGGTGCTTCTCATTTCAACATGTAAAAACTTTAAAGCAGAATCCAATCAAAGTTATGTTGAGCGTCACATTGTAAACGAGGAACTGTGCGCTCTCCACATATTTTACTTCTCACATTGACTGACTTTAACAACACCACAGGAAGAGAATGAGCGTGATTATGAAAAGCGTTGACTGACCAAACAATGACACCTTCATAAATATCACACCGCACCCCCACATCTCAATCTGACACGTACAACCTGCTACCTACAAATCACATTCTGTATATTACTAACGGTATGCACATACATCCATAAATACACAGGCATCCATAAACTGTACAGTGGAAGCTTGCTTGATCAACTACGCAGATTTTAAAATACTTTCTTGATGGTAAATACTGGTGCAAAACATATATGTAAGATGTACTTCTTTGTGCTGTACCTCAGCTATGTAACCTTTATGTTTAGTATTCAATTTCACTGCTTGAGGTAACTCTGTTGTAACTTCATGGCCTCACATGATGCCGTCATGTGACCCTTTCAGACAATCAACATTCAAGCTGGTGCTGTCACCACCGGCCTTTCCTGTACAAGGTCGAAACAGCTCTCTTTCCAAACAGCAGCTGTAAACTAGTGCGCTGGACCTTTATTCAGGGAGCGACTGCTGGGTTAAAAACACATGCTTTGAATGACACAGTTGATCTACAAACATGTACATACATCTGACAGTGAATAACCCTGAATGCCTTTCTCAGCAAAAACATGTTTATGACTTGAACTGAGAAAGTGAAAAATGTATAGTAAATTATTATGATAATTAACTTAGTTTGTAAGCAGCACACTAAATGGAAGACCATTAAAAGTTGTACCATGTGCCAGTATTTTCTAAAATTGTTTAAGTAAGGGAACATTTTTTTATTTATTTCTAATTCATACTTTGAATTTGTTCAAGCACCATAATTCTGATGCTTGCGGTTTTTAGCCTTTTGATTACGTTGGACTTTTTTTTTCTCTGAATGAGGCCTCTGTGCTTGTTGTTGAACCCAAAAAATTGTAAACCTCCCCTATGTCAGAGTGGGTGTAGTCTTTGTGTCTTGGTTGGTGAGTGCTGTTAGACACACCACTGTGTTAAAAACAGAGAGAATTACATTACAGCACATTTGGAACTGTTCATACTGGTAAAAGGGCCTAGTGTAAGTGTGTGAGTGTGAACCCAACTGTGTCTTTTCACAGCAAATTGGTAGGCAGGGTGTGAAACCTATCTTCACAAGCGCACACACACACACACACACAGAAACATTTTGAAGACAATTTTTTAAAATGTATTGTATGTGGTAAAGATTAAATAATGGCATAATGGGACACTTCACAACAACAGCTAAACCTTTTAAGAGATCACTCTGTTATGGAAAACCTTTTGGAAGCGATACTACCAAATTTTCCTTTTAAATGTTGGATCCTTTGTGAAGGAGATAAAAACAAACCTCTGCCCCATCATATCTACTTAGTATGGACACAAATACCTCTTCATACATGCTACATGAGTATCAATTACATTTGGCACATAATGAGCACTCTGTCAACCTGTAGGCATAAGCATCGTGAACATACACAGTCGACTCATAGTGACACGCAACCCTTATTCGTTCACCCCTATCCTCCTCCGCCAACCCATCCCAAGAGAGATTCAGACATTTTCGTTCCAACCATTCAAAATCATTGAGCTTTTCTTTCGCCTTTCTTTGTTTTTATTCTTTCTACATGTTAATTTAAATGTAAATAAAAGTATGGTAGTATCGGAAAATAACCAATAAATTAGAAATTATGAAAATAAATAATCGGTTCTGCCCTGCACAATTGACTTGTCACATTTTCTCTGGTATAAAAGGAGAAAAACGCCCAGGATAAACAGAGGGACGGAAAGAAAGGAGGGATAGTGGCTGATTCTATGCCACATGGGTGAGAGGGGAGAGAGAAAGAGGGGAGGGAGGAGGAGGGAGAAGAGAGGGGGCGGACGCACAGGAAGCACATTTGTATGCATTTCCTCTCATAACAGGAAGAGGCCAGTGGCTTCCCCTTCACAATGGCTTCGCTTCTGCTTCCCACCTCCTGCCTGCTTCCCTGGGGGAGGAGGAGGTGGAGGAAGAGGAGGAGTGGAGAGAAAGGCACCAAAAACTGCTGGTTAGCAAACCAAACATGGCTGTGCGGGGACACACACACGCAAGCACACACACACATAGATGTCAGTCAGCTATGGAGCAGCACGATTTGTCTTGAGACAAACACTTATCCCATTGTCAGGGGCCAAGCAGGAAGACACGGACTTACGCAAAAGGAATAAGAGGAGCACAAGACCTGGGCCTGAACTCTGCTTCACAGCCAAAGAAGCTGTTAAAAGGGGCATTACGACAAAAGAGGCTTTGTCCCACCTCTAATATATGCTATGCTCTTTTAAAACCCCACTTATCATCTTTTTTCAGTGCACCTTCATTATACAGTAGGAACAGGAGGCAGCAGACTCAAAACATTTCTTCTTTCAGAGTCTGAATCGAAAGTGTCCACGTTGAGTTCTTAAAAGTTGACCGGTGGAACTGATTGAGTGGTGTCTTAATTATGCCTATTTTAGTTATAGTTGTCTTAAAATACATGCCAGTTTAAATTGTTCTTCTTACCAAAACTTGTAATTATGTTTCAGGACAGTACTGTAATGGATGGCTATAGGCTCTTTCTCTGTATGCTCCTGTTTATGCTGAAAAACCACAACTGGAAAAGGATATGCCCACTGACAAAAAAAAGTGGATGTTACATTGCAAGGCCCAAGTTAGGGGCCGGAATGACAAAAAATAACTTTGTTGTCATTCATTTGAGGTGGATAAACTTTGGTCGTGGCACTAAGTCTGACACTGTATACTTAAGGAAAATCCTGTCTCTGCACATCTGATTGTTTCAGTGATTTCTGCTGCCGGTTTTCACTAAATGAAGTTTTCTTATGATAAGCACAGCTCAGAATTAGCTTCTAGTAGTAAAACATGAAAATGTAAATGAGCAAGTCATTTTTTTTAAAGCAGAAAAAAGCAATAAATGAATGGCCAGTCTACAGTCGCTATGTGCAACAAATATCTTTTTATAATCAGATTTGTACTCATAATTATGAATTATGAATTATGAATATTTCATAAAATGTCAATATTGTTTATAGCCAATATACAACTTGATAAATAAACTGACTTTTACTTTCAAAATGATAACATAACATAATGAGCACTGTATACTATACTAATAGCAGACAAAGGAAAGCTAGACCAACTATCAAGACAGAATGAAAATTGGAGAGGTGGGTTGAGAGAGCCATGTGAAGAACATGTGAGCGAGAACCAAAACAAGACATAAGTTGAGAAGGCAAAAGAATACAACAATGCAGCAGCGAGAAGGTGAGAGCTTAGTGAGCCCTTTTCAGGTGAGGTCTCGAAGCGCTGAACATATGACAGAGAGGAGTGCCACCCGCTGGGGTACAAGAAGGAGATGGTAGAAGGTGGGAAACAGGGAATTAGAGGAGGGGTGCAGGGGTGAGGAGCTACCCTGTGGGCCTCATTATTTTCCTGCTGTTAATTTCACTCGCACATTTTCTCACCCCAGTGCTGTTGATTGGACAAAAGAATGCTTTGTCGCGGAAATAAAAATACCCCTTATTTCAGCTGCAGTTAACATGGTGAGGGAAGAGAAGCGGCATATGCAGAAAGACATGTATTTTTTTTTACTATCTCTTCCAGCCAAGTATGTGTTAGTGTGACTGCTGTTTGTGGGAGCTGGGAGATCCTGCTGTTTTACTTCCTGTCACTGATGACCTGATCCATGTTTAACCTTTGGCCCTGGGTCCCTTCCCCCTTGAAAACCGCATGTCCCTCCACACACATGTACGCACACACGCACGCATGTACACACACAGACACACACACACACACACACACACACACACACACACACACACACACACACACACACACACACACACACACACACACAGATTTGTACAAACAAGTCATCCTAAATTAAGCCCACTGAGTGTACTGGCTGGAGAGGTAACACTAATTAGAGCCAATTGCAGCAAATTAGTCGATCCACAAGACCCACCCCAGAGAGATAGACACGTTTTAGATGTGTACATGTGTTTACAAGCATGCATTGGTCTAAGCTGCATACACCTGACACCAAATACACCATTGAAGTATGTGTTTGAGTGTGTAATCTGAATGTCTCAAATCTATCTAAGAAAAAATACCTGTGCATGCATCTTGAACTGCAGGTGTGTGTGCCTATCTTTATGTGTGTGTGTATGTGTGTGTGTGTGTGTGTCTGTGTGTGCTAGCTGTGGCAAGAGAGTCTGCTCTATGTGTGCAGCCCATGAGTTTATGGCACAGGGGGCTCTTTCATGTGCCCGAGGCTGGGAGAGGGTCTGAGTGGTCAGGGGGCTTGGAGCCAGGGCTCCACACTGCTGCCCACTGTCCAGAGCTCCGGGCAGCCAGTCAACGCCAGGGAGGCCTGGCCCTTCTGTCCCTGCTCTGGGGAAGTGTTTCTGGGCCTGAGGGTGGCAGCCCAAAGTGGCCGCCCAGAGAGAGAGCCAGGCTTTTTGCCTCCTATCATACTGCCGCTGCAGGGAGGGCAGGGGTTCGGGAGGAACTGTAGCCCTGTAGGTGGCAAGGTAGCGTTGACAGCCACACAGAGTGGTGCCACTCTAAAGAGGACTGCAGTATGAAGTGTGTATAGACATTTACGAATCGGGGGAAATGTTACAATGTTTTATTTATTGTTTATTTATGTTATAGGTTGTGTGCCATGTTCTATTTCATACAACTTTATCTGAACAATCAGATTATGTCAAATAACTATCACTGTATACTATATATTTTGTACAAATCATAAAAAACAACATCAATCTGTTAAATGCAGAAGACCGGAGAATAGTTTTTGTAAGTCTTAAGGCAAACCTTTTTAGACATAAAACAATAAATCCTCTGGTGTTTATTTGGCTTGAGCTCTGAGACGTTTCCTCAAAAAGGAAGTGAAAATATGCAAAGCTAAAGCTTCCGTTTTTTTTTTTTTTTTACAAAGAAAATTTAAGTTGTCTCTGTCTTGTGATGTCCGCTTCCACGAAATGTAGTGATGTCATTTATTTAGGCAGTAGGTGGAATGAAACTAAATGGCATACGCTCAGCATGCTTGCAGTGTTAACCACATGACTGGATGACATCATATCAGTATGACTTGCTATTCAACTAAAACAAACAACTAAATAAAGTAATCTATCATATCAGAGATCAAAACAACAAAATACAGTGACGTATTGATTTTCCTTTCCCTGAACCTTCTTTCCCTCCCCTCCTCCCTCCTCCTCTCTCTGTAAGTAAAGCCCGGATATCTCAGGCATCGATTCCCCTCAGGTGTCCTTCCTGTCTCCCTCTTTCCCTCCTTATCCGCAGGAGCCGGAGTGCCTGGTACAACTGGCGGTCCCAGTCTAAGGTGGGATGAGAGAGCAGGGCTGAGATAACATAAGGAGGAGGTGTGGGTGCTGCAGCAACACGATAGCTTTAGTCCTCATCTGAAACTCTGTGACCTCCTCCTTGCTCTTGTCTCTCCGTCTGCCTGTCTCTCAATAACATACATACATAAATCTGAATATAGAGAATATGGGTGCATACTGTCACACCTCCCTGCATATTTATTAAATCTTTATCACTCTTTCCTTTTTGTGCTGCAGCTGTGACTCTAAAGGCACCCTGTTTTCGAGATGAGCACGCTGTGTCTCAGACAGGTTCACTTCACATCCTCACTCTCCTCTCACTATCCTCTTGCTACTTACACATCACACTCAGACCAGTCATGAAAGGGGTTGCAATCTGCTTCAATTACTCCCCCAGTATTGCCCAATCGATTCCTTAAACCTTTTTATGTCACTTTACTCCTGCTGCAAATGGCCACGTTTGATAAAACACACTGTAAGAAACTTTTGAGGACTATTCTTGTGGATGTCACACGATAAAGAGGCAAAAGCAATGAAGTGGGTCTGTGTGTTCATACAAGTTATATGTGCCTGTTTGACCTGTGATCCAGGGGCCACGTTAGCAGCGTATGGATCCAATTGGGCTGCCAGGATGCTGACAGAGTGTCAGTGGTCAGTCGTGCCACAGGAAGTGATCAATTGTGGGCCTCGAGGGCAGTGAGAACTCTGTCTCTATCTATTTCCTGCCACAGAGGCAGTGTCTGCTTGAATCCCGCTGTCCACAATTTATTATGTCTCTCTCTCAAGTAATGCCAGCTGTCGTTAAAAAAGTGTCTCGCAAGAATTCCATTGTTGCTAGGTTTATTATAGGTTTGTCTGTAAAGTTTCACTGGTTTGAAAATGTGTCTCTTGTGCTATGCAGAGGAAAGCTACAGCAGTCTTACTGTTACTGATTTAGCTCAAGAAAAAATATTGTTTCAGTGTTTGCCTACCAGGCTGCTCTTCATCTCCACCCTGTTGGCCCACTCCAGTGTGTCACTACAGACCATCCCATCTCTGTTTGGTTGTTTGTTTATGTTTTCTCCACCCTCTTCCCGGTAATATTCCACTGCCAGTGAGCTAAACTGGGTGGCATGGTGTGAGAGGCTGGGTGTGTGAAGGGTGCTACAGTTGTGTGTAGGCCGCAGCCCTCAGAGCGGGCAGTGATATGCAGAATGTTTTTTGAGAATTACAAATGTTCTCATGCAAATCCCTTTTTGGAAAAATCTTCCTGGTGCCCTCACATTGGTTTGTTAAGGTTGTGGGGAAACAAACCTTCCACTATAACCCAATGGAACTCTTCCACCCAAAGCAATAACTGCTATCTCTGAATACACCACTCTGTCGCCCAGTTCACATATTGCCCAGACTCCCTGAAGACCTTCATTGTTGAGGGCTATGTGGGGTGTAGGGTGTTTCTCCTTCCTCCATCCTCCACCCCTCCCATTTTTCACCCTCATACTCATCCATCCTCCCCTCCCCCAGGGACTTACCTGTCTGTTGCGTTCATCCATAATCCGCGTGATCTGAATCTTTTTCCTCCCCATCGTCCCCGTCTCTTTCTTTCTCTCCTCTTTCTAAGGAACTTTATGCTTTCTTCTCTCTCCTCTTTCTTCTTCTTTCTCCTCACACTCCTGCTCTTCCTTTATCTGTCTTTTTTTCTGCTTTCTATTTGTTCCAATCAACTCAAAGATTCCAGCATCCGTACCTGCAAGAAAGAAAGGGGGAGGGGGAGGAGAGGAGAGGAGAGGATAAGCATTAAATGAAATGAAATATGGCAAAATACTGAGAGAAAAAAAATAATAAAAGTGGCATCATGGCAGCCACAAGGGAGGGTGAAGAAAGACAAAGAATCTGTCAACAATGTTGTGAGAACGGCTGTGTTTTTCACTGTCGATATCATGCAAATCAGTTTTTGCATTTTTTTCCCAGGCACCGACTATGAGAAGAGACAGCGCTGTCAGGATCTCGCTTCGTTCACAGAGAGTTTGACAGTGTTTTGGAAGTGCCGCTAACTTAAACGCTCTAATCACCAACACTGTAACATTACCTCCAGACTGAGAAATACATTTTGTTTCTTCCCACGAACTGCACTGTATTGACAGTGGAACTGCCAGACACAGCTTTTTCTCCTCTATCTGCAGCTCATCTCCAAAATGGCAGACATGAGTCGCAGGATAGAATACAGATGTAAAACCGAGATCACTCTTGCCATATTTTGGCAAAACAAAGGCAAATAAAAAAACAAGAAGACAAAAAGTGCCAAGAGATCTTTTGAAACACGATAGAAGGATGTTTCTTAGAGACAGAAATCAAACAAAATTCCAACATGAACTTAATCCAGCTGGAGACATTGCATTTCAGTGAGAGCATCTTAATAAATGCACTTGCGTGTTTGTTTGTGTGCACACGGCGAAGTGCGTGTGTGCCTGTGTTCAAGGAGTGGAGGCCAGCAGCTGATGAGCTGGACTGCATGTGCGAAGAAGAAAGCTGCGCTCCAAAAAGTTTGCGTGAGTGAGTGACTGTGTGTCCATGTGTGCGTGCATGTGTGTGAGTGTGCATGTGTGTGAGTGTGCACGATTGTGTGTGTGTGTGTGTGTGTGTGTGTGTGTGTGTGTGTGTGTGTTCTTGTCTGAGCTTGGCTAAGCCAGAGCTCCAGTGCATCTCTCCAGAGTGCTAAAGTAGGCCAACCCAATCTATCTCAGGGAGGAGCAGAAGAACTGTTGTTGTGTTTTCTTTTGACAGTAGAGGTGATAACGTCCCTCGTTATGCAAATGAGCATCCCATTATTTAAGCTCAGTGCAATGCAGGGGAGCTGTCAGCGCCGTCACATAAAAAAAAAAAAAAAGAATCCTCCATCTACCCTGCCTTTTTTTCTCTACTTTCCCCTTCTTCTCTCTTCTCTCCTTTCTGAACCAGATTTCCGGCACCTGGCAGCACAAGCATCAGACATTGATGTGGAAGACGACACTGCTTCACCAAAAGACATGTCAGTCTCAGTCTCTCTCTCCATCACTCTCTCTCTCTCTTCTCTCATACAACCTTGCTCTCTTCCTCAATCTCTCATATTCTCTCCTTTGCACACTCCCGCACACATACATGCACATTGTAATGCACTTCCTTTCCACTTCTTTCCTTTTTTTGTCTTCCCCTAACCTGAATCCATGTATTTATTGAGTAACATGCATGAGAAAGCACAGGAAAGCTCTAAACCCCTGAGGTGAGCGCAGCACATTGCTATGCACTTGACCTCTTTGTGCTGGAGAGTAGGACATTGATAATGAAAGAGCGTAATAGGGACATCCAGGGATGCTGTGTCTCCAAGTGACAGACTGAGCCCTATAGCAGTAGTACATGACTGTAGATATTTTCATTTGCAGCAGAAGACACTACCTGCTTGGTTCCTTCAAGACCTAGGGTGCTGTAGTGTTTAGTTTAGTTAGGGCTAACTATGATGATGTGGGCGATCTGGAGTCTATATGCATAACACAGATTTAGTAAATGTATTCAATCTTTAAGGAATGACATCACTTTGATTATTTTGTATATTATACGATTATTTGCCGAAAATTACCATCACACAAAAATGAACAAATGAGACAATACAATTTGAACAATGATGAAATACATGACAAAAAAACTCCTGGGTTGATGGTTTGGAATACGCCCACTTCATGGAAGAAATGAGATGCAAACATAAATGCATCATTTGGCAGTTAGGACAACAGCCGGACTGCACCATCATAATAATAACAAGATCTAAAATAACTCCGTGGCAGCTCTGAAGAGGCTATCCAAAACATTTTAGCATTGCTCTGCGCAAACACACCCATCCATAGACAGAAAAACAAAGAGCTGCCCTCTGGAAGAAAACAAAAAAGGAAGATTGTCAGACAAACTAGGATTACAAGCCAACACTAAGGCGCTTGGCAGCCAGACAAGGATATCAATCAAGTTGGCGTACTTCAATCACAGGCTGACAGCATCATCCCCTCCCAGTCATTGTGCTCAACACTACCCAGCCCGGGCATCGCTCCAAACAAGGAGGCGTTACCTCCGTGATCCCTGCCTCCTGGTCTCCACCTCCTCCTCGTTCCTCCCACAGCACACTGAGCAGAGCTGAACCTCTCAATGTCAACAACCACTGGGGCAACACCTTAGGCCTTACGTAACATTAAGGCTAAGACTAAGCCCGTGTCCTGAACATTTAATCCCTGCTTTTGGCTCCCAGCACCAGCTAACGCTCCCTGAGGTGAGGTTCTGCTGCCGCTTAGCCCCGTGTTGGCGCCTCCCCGCCTCAGCCACCCCCTCCTTCCCCATCCCGTCTCACTCTGGCCTCCTCTACCTCCTCCTACACAACGAACCACGTTCCCCTTTCCTCCGTCCCCATCTCCCTCCTCTCCCGCCAACACCCCTCACTTTTCCTCACACCCGCCTCCGTCCCATATGAGTGCCAGGCAGCTTCTGGATAAGAACTGAGAGCCCACCTCCTCATCGGGCTGCCTTCCCTCTCATTCCCTCATGGTGGATAAAGCATCAGTTAACTTAACAGATTATGACTGAATCACTCGATCGCAATTTAGCTTCATGACGCCAAGACAGCTGAATGGAGGGAAATGCAGGAAACAAGCATTGCTTAGTGAGGACGGTGGCACAGGGCAGTAATCCTCAGCAGGAATTTTTCACGGGGGACTGACACTGACACCTGACCTTGAGAGGGCAAATATGGTGAGAAAGAAACAAGAGGATAAATGAGAACCGATAGAATGAGACAGAAGAAAGAACTAACACGCTTGTACACATTAAGCCACTTTGCTAATCCCAATGTAAGGTGTAGGGAAAGCGGGAATGAGCCGTGAAAAATTACAAATACACTAAAGGGTGCCTTTATCTTCTCTGTGGAGTCTGACTAATGGTATGCCTGCATTCACACTAACTCGGGAGCTGGAAGGAGGCTGGAGCGAGCGACTGCTAGGGTTAGAGAGCACGCTCGCACCAAGCAGACAGAAGGACAACGGTTGCTCCTCTGCTTGTTTTATATACTGGGTCCCAACTCTCTGTGCTTTGAGTTGGAGAGGTGACAATGAAAGAGAAGGAGAGAGGAGAAACAGAGAAAAGGAGAGAAGAGAGGGAAATGGAGTGAAGCATAAAGAGGGATCTTTTGAACAGGCACCAGGCCTCTCCAGGGGGAGGGGAAGAGCTGTACCCACGACCCTCCCATCTGTTAAGCAGACGGACAGAGAGAGAGAGAGAGAGAGAACGAAAGAGAGAGAGAGAGAATGAAAAAGAGAGAGACAGAGAGAGAACGAAAGAGAGAGTGACAGAGAGAGAAAGAGAGAGAGAGAGAGAGAGAGAGATGAAGGTTGGGGGAGGATGGAAGAGATGGAGAGGGAGCAGCGATTCAGCACATAGATCTAATGAGCATTCTCTCTCTCTCTGAGTCTCAGAAGTGGAGCTGAGGACGATGAGAACACATACACTCAGTGCACCACAAGGCTTGATTCTAGGTCGCCTCTCTCCCAAGTGTTTAGTCACTAAAAACTAATATACAGCACATGGCGCTTTTTCACATTCTAATAGACGGTCTGTAGGGTGCTTGTTAATGTGGCTTTGTTATTGAGGACAGACTCCTTTGAATCAAGGGGAGGCGACAAAAAGAGGAACTTTACCTTGACTCATGCGCAGGACTAATGTGTCACTTTGAAAGACAGCTGTATAATTTTGTTTGTGAATGAGGAGAACTTATGAAAATGCACATGAACTCTCGTTCCAAGAACAAACATTTTGCCCAATTATCTGTCGGATTATTTCTTCAGAATTGAATGGTGAGGAAATGTTCAAGTGAAACTGGCACTCTTGTAAATGCAGCGTGTGTAAAATTCTGCTGATGCCGATGTTCTTGAATCCTAATTCTACACATGGTATAGCAAATTGGGGAAGGTGATTTATCATGACAGGATTGGCGATGTTTTTCCAAGAAACCCCACCTCGGCAGCACAGCCTCGGTTCATGGTACATCTGCAACACATTTGGTAATAGCATGTGTCCTGAAAAAAAAAAAAAATATATATATATATATATATATAAATATATGTATCGCCAGTATCCCCTATCCTCCTAGGAAATGTGGTTGTGAGGATTTGAAATAACATATTACACTGCAGTAAGTAAACCTTTTAGGAGGTGTATGGTACATTAAATAAACGCTCTCTCTTTTTAAATAAACTCCCATTTCCTTGAAGAGGAGGACGAAAAAAAGCACTTTAATATGGTTTTCCAAATACAATCTGAAAGTCAGTACACACTCACGGTGCTTCGTTTCTACTTGAACATTTCTGTCATATAGAAGGTTTTCTTTTCCTCGAGAACATTAAAGTTTTTTTTTCAGATGTGTAGATTTTTCGAGGTTTTTTCTTTGGGTTTTTGATGTAGTTATATACGCGCGTGCCGGTGTAAATGTGTTCGTGAGCTCATTTATGTATGTTTGTGCTTTATTTGGAAATAGTGGTACATAGCACTTTATCTTCTGTCAGGATGGATGGAGACATACCAGCAGAAATGAGAGGAGGGGAAGGATCAAGCAAAAGAGCGATTCGATGGCCAGGCAGGATGGGAACGAAAAAAAATAAAATGTGTATCAGGTCTCATTGTGCCTCTAATGTCATTACAGGCAGTGACTCCTCTATGTGGCACGCTGCACTCCCCATCTGTCAGAGCGAGATAGGCAGGGTGACGAATGGCTATCACTGCTACTTCCCTCAGCCCCCACCCCCCGCACACTCTAATGTCTGTATCTTTTTGGAGTGCTGAGGGAGAAGACTGACCTAAACCTGGGCGGTAGCCCACGCGTAGGTGGGCCTCTATGGCTCTGGATCTCGGCAGATATTAGGGCTAATTTAACATGTTAGCGGCTAAAGAGATTAGCAACATGTACATCTGGGGATTAGAGTGATAGTGGTGGATCATCTCATAATGTGTTCATTCCTTTTTTTATTTTCCAGTGAGCGTTCGAGCTAAACTTGAATGTGAGACGATGTAGTGTGTGTGTGTGTCGGAGGATATGTCTTCACCTGTCTCTCTCTATTAGCTCATGATTTAGTTGGATCATTAGTGAGACAGAGACGGTTTTACATGTATTCTATTTTCAATCTCTATGCGCCTTAGAACTGAGACACCTGTCTATTGATGAGGAGGAAAGTGAGCCAATAGCCTGTGGTTGGCACAAGTTTTATACACTCTGTCAAGCACTCATAAGTGTGATTGACATTATGGAACAAAGTATATTGTTATAAGTAGCAGCTCAAGTGCTACAACATGAGCTCTAAATTTCTGGCCAACCAGAGTTCAACCAGTTTCTCAACTGAAAACTTCATACTTTAACTTTAAACTTAATTGATTTTCATACTAATGAGACTCCGCAGTACTTTCCCCTCTTATTCTTCAATCCAACAGCTCTGCCCCAGGGTCTTGGAGGACAGAAAGACAGGAAACACACACACACACACACACAAACACAGTTCAGCGGAAGGACATGACATCAGCAGGCACAGACAATCAAAGGTGCTAAAGGTGCTTCCTTCCCAAATCACTCTGTTAAGAGAGCAGATATTGGGAATCAAAAACAGCAGATGATGTGCAAATAAACAGAAGCAAAATGCTCTTTGAATGTCAAATACGTTAGGCCTTACTTTGACTTCCCTAAAACGTGGCCATATACTTAGAGAAATCTTAATTAAATTAAACTTAACATGCAAACCATAACTTCTTCAATGAGGCAACAGAACATTTTGTGACAACACTGACTTGGAAATTGGGTTGAAAAAGGTAAAGTACAAAACATTACAAAATAGTGTACTTATATATACATTATATACACTTTTGAAGATACTAAACTTTGTATTTAGCATATTTTGGGTAAATACGTCCCTGTGATTGGAGTGGCATAATATGAGATAAAAATATCAGCATTAACAAAAGCATTTTCATTATATTTACGACCAATTAATTCAGCATCTTCGCTGCTCAAGCTTTCCATCGCAACAGCAGTCCAACTGAAATAGGATTAACATTTGTTGTCAGCTCTTCATGCAATGTAAAATGTATATATTTGAAGTAGTTTTCTTTATTGTGAATTTCTTAAATAGCTTTATTTAATGTAGTTGTTCAGCATTTGAGTATTTGTACATTACATAACTCGGCCTTTGTGGCATTTAAAATCTAGTGACTAAATGCAGCAAAACATATTGCCTATTTAATTTCCCGTTGTTGATGTAAAACACTTTCTGTTAAATATAATGATTAATTTATGTACATATTTTAGGATTTTATTGTTTATGAAGACTATTGCCAACTGTATTGAGATAGTGTAAGGTAGTAATGAGTAGAAAAGGAGGGAGAGGAGTACGGAGCCTGCCCTTCGTTTGGGCAGCTGCACGTCTCACTCAGCACCAGCAAACAGGGGCCTTGGGCCATCAGAGCCGCAATGGAGGCAGGTAGCCATCCGTCAGAGCCAGTATGGAGACAGGTGAGAGCCATCTTTCCATAGCCCATTGCTGACTTCCCCAAGGACAAAATGACTTGACACAATGCGTCAACTCCCCTTTTTGAAAGGAGGCCAAGGGCTGTAAAGCCGCAGCTGCTAGGCCAATGGCAGACGAGCAAGAGGGCACACATGAAGCCAGGCGAAGCTAGACAGACGGGGATAGGGAGGAAGAGTAGCTGTTGTGGTTAAAAAGACATTCCCAGTCGATTGTCAGCAGCTTTGTGTTGTGATAGTGGCTTATAGCCATGACTGATAAACAAATAAACTTAGAGGACAGCAATGACAAACTTGCCACACACATACCCTTGTGCCAAGCTGGAAAAATGGTATCAGAAAAAAGGAGAAGAGAAAAAAAAAGCAGAAGCACAGGCGAGCCACAATTTGGAGAGGCCCCGGAAAGGCTGGAATGAATCACCATTTAGTGCATTCAGTCTTTCCATGGCATGAGCATAAGGTGGGGCAATGAACGCATTCAAGTATAAAGTAGAGATAGAAAAGATGATAGAGAAAAACAAGAATCAACTTAATAAAGGTGACACAGTATCGAGTGGAAACAGAGTGAAGTTGAGCAGCAGTGTAAGAAAGAGAGTTATTGAAATGGTTTTAAATATGGAAGTGGTGCAGATTGTGAAGAGATGCACATCTGATGTTTAATCGCAAATAACTTCACGTAAGTTTCACTTGATCAACACTGCCACAATTTCTTTCACTTCTTCCCCTCTGTCCCTCTTCCATCTATTGTAAAGTAATTTAAAAAGCTCTTCCGCAGGTCACGTTTTCCGGTGAGAGTAAACAACGTTTATGTTGCCCCATGTGCCTCAGGACCCAGGTGTGACCAACTGCTGATACTGAAGGGATGGGAACGGAAAATGGACACACACGCACATGAATGATCACACACTCGCGCAAGAGCGCATCTAAGTGCACAGATAATTCCCTGCTTATCTATTATGTTCATGAAACAAGGGTAAAAAAACAACTCTGTAATGAACAGTATAAACCCTTCAATGCGTGTACCCAGCCCCCACAGGAACAGCCGGGAGTCATGTCACTAAGAACACAAAGCGCTGACATATTCACCCAATTATGTTCCCTGCCGAGTATGACAATGTCTCAGGATGTTAGCAATGTTCTTCAGTGGGGGAGAAGGGCAGAGAGTGCGTGTATGTGTGTGTGTGTGTGTGTGTTTGTGTCAGAGGTTTGAAACAGAGGCTAAGGGCTTGTTGCTGCATGGCCCACGCTTACTTATGTTCAAGCACAGCAAACTTCCCAGTAGCCGTGTGTCCGTGCTGCCGCCTCTGCCTCACCCCATACTGTATCAACACCAGACATCATGGTAAAGACGATCCGCTGATGATTTCATCACCCCCACCCCGTACTCTCTCTCTCCCTTTGCCACAGCATTCTAATCACCCTAATTAAAAGCTTTGTTCATTTAGGAATCTCTGATGACAATTTGTTTCACTCTACCCTACAGCAGTGGTGGCTGTGAAGAGAGGAGAATTAAATCTGATCTTCTGACAGCAATTATTAAATGCTCCCTCCTGGCCTCAATTAAGGCCCGCAGGCTATTGCTAACATGGCTAACCCTCATGCAACCACGAGGTGCCTGCACACTTCCCTTTTCTTCACCAGCTTTGTTTTGTCGCCCTTTGGAGCATGCATGCGTGTGTGTGCATGTGCATCTGTGCGTGTCTGTGAACTTGGTGGGTATGAAAATGCATGAATGCTTATGGTACATTATCTGTTTTGAATACTTGCCGATGGAAAGAGGCAAATTAAATGGTTTCCTTTTTTTGCAGGCTTTTTGTTGAAACTAAGTCAGCATGTGGGGGCAGGCAGCTCAATGGGGAAGTTGTGGAATTTACTATTTTTCCTTGTCTCGCTTGATCAGCACATTTGGATTCCACAATGAAACTATTACGTCTAGGGCTTATTTTTGAAGTTGTGACTGTAACAAGCAAATACTGAAGCTGCTGGCGATCTCCTCTAATTATCCACCGTTAAGTCTTGAGTTCAGTTTGCTTAGGGCTTCAACTTATGTATGTAAAATCAATAAAACAGGCACTTATCATAATTGGTAACACTCTATATTGCACTGGGCACATACATTGTCAGGCTTGGCTGCGTACGTGTCTTACAAATTAATCTTTAAAAAAACAAAAAAACAAAACTACAGTTAACAAGAAAGAACTCTGCCTCTCCTTGTAATTGTGACACTCCAACAGCAGTATGTGTCATGGTCGCAGCCTTGCTGAGCTGAAGTGAGAGCCACAGCACTGCTTTGAGTCTATGCACAGCATGTGGGTAATTTGCAGAGAAGTAGAAGGTTGCACACTTCAACAAGGATGTCCTTCATAGATTCGACCTTCTGTTTTTTTTTTTTCTTCCTCCGGTCCCTGTGCTCTGCTAGGAAACCGAGTAACCTAGATCGTAGAGTAGGGGGAGAGAGGGACTGTGACAGAGAAAGAGAGATACAGAAATGAGGAGAGACTGAGGTAGAGAGAGACTGAGAAAAAGAAGCAGTACGGTTGAAGAGAGACAGAGTCAGAATTTGACACCCAACCACCCCACCAACACTTAAAAAAAACTCTAGCAGGATGATGTCAGGTTCACTCCTCTTTTTTTCTGGTTACCGCAAGCTGATTGTGCTGATTATTGGTGAGCATTGTTTCCCTGTTGACGCTGCGCATCATTAAACAGAGATTGTTCCACCGTTAGTGTTTGTTTAAGCAAGGCTGGTATAATGTTTCCAGGCACTGTCCCTTCACCACAGACACACAAACTCAGCCACACACCCACACACACAATGTAAACTTGAGACACAAGTTGTATGCATTGCATCTATAATTTATGTTACTCCCATGCTTTGTTTCAAAGTCAAACATACAATTAAAGTAAATTAAATCAAAAAGCTAGATGAATTGAAAACTTTTCCAATCTCTATGATTAAGAAATGTACGTAGAAAGGGGTCTTAAAAATATTAATCTTTATCAGTATGTAGTCTGAACTACTCTCACAGAGCTTTACAGTTCCCAGAGGAGAGCTGGTGGTGGGGTGCATGAGGATAAAGGTTGTATGGAGTGTGGAGGGCATGTGGCGGCATACGGTACCTACAGATCAGCCTCTGTATAGGGGAGTGGCCCCACCAAGGCCAGAGCCGGGCCAGACCCAGTTCAAGCCTCTCATTAGTCATCGGCTGGGTGCCGCGCTCCTTTTTGGAGTGGTTAAGGGGAACCGGCGAGGGTCTGGCAGTTCCACTATACTCCACTCCCAGCACCATCACAACCCAACCTCATCAAAGCGAGCGCTCGTAATTTGTCACAGAAAGCAGCCAATTAACATATGTTAAGGGAGGAGGGACGTTGTGAAGAAGGGAGGGGGCGGGGGGAGTGAAAAAAGATAGCGTATGATTAAAGAGTCTGCACAGCTGCACAAAATCAAAATGGCAAAGAGAGGTTTGAAAGAGACCTCAGACCCAGTAATCTGATAAAGCTTACTGTTACTTAACCCCCATAAGCAATGGAGAGAGGCAGAAGGAGAGAGAGGGGGAATGAAATAATAGAGACAAACAAATATTAAATTACTGCTGTGAAGCTACATGCTCTGGCAGAGTGCCTCTGCTCTCAATATGCGGCTACAGTGAAGGCCACTGTATCACACGGAGATGACCCTCTTGCCAAAGCACTACTGCTGTTGGACCACGCTCTATTTTTAGCCCACTGCTCACCAGGAACTTCTTTTCTCTTTTTTTATTGTTTTTTTATTGTTTTATTCCAAAATGTGAATGCCTTGTGCACCACAGCAATTTAGCTCCCTTTCTCGTAAAACAAAAAGGTGTTTTCTTTTTCAATTTTCATTTATTTTTCTGTCACAAAGTCTCAGACAAGTTGCTTACATTCTGACTTGTTTGTTTTCCTTCAAATTCTTGTTCCTCATGGTTGGTTTTTAACATGCTGTGTGGTTATTTATGCATGTGTGCACGCCTGTGTGAGACTGTGTGTCTGCGCGTATGTGTGCATTTATGTGTCTGTTATTGTTGATGTTGTTGTTGTAGGAACATCTTGTGAAGTGAGTTGTGTGATATTTTGCCTTGTTGTTGGATATGGTGGCAGGCTGAATGCATTAGCAGTGCACGCCGATGCCATTCTGTGTTCTGTCGTCTCTCCGCCACCTCTGCCTTGTCTCTCTACCGCTACTGATCACACAGGCTGACAAGCAAGTTTGGGTCTTCGTCTGCCGCACCAGCCTTCGCTACGTGGGCTCCGACTCTTTCAGCGAGAAAAATAAGAGAGGCGGGGAGGAAGCTTTAAACAAATTTGAGTGATTTTGGAATTGTACGTCAAGTCGTGGGGAAATCCCCCCCAAACAAAAAGGCAGCACATTTCAACAACAATTCTCCATTACTAATACAGGTATTTGAAAATAATAATAACAATAATAATACAACTTATTATTATTATTATATGAAATAATATAATTTTGACTGAAATCAGAGATGAAAATTGACAGTAAAACCACAAATGGCCGACAGAAAAGCATACTCTTCACTATATATAAATCATGACTGTTTCTTCTTTCCTCCTCTTCCTCTTTCTTGCACTCTTATCCTTGCCATCAAGCATCAATCGTTATTTATTTATTTTTCCTATTTGGGAAGTAAAGGGCTAAAGTGGAGGAGCGGAGGAGTGAAGGAGTGGGGGATGGAGGGATGGCGGACAGAGGGGGCGGCGGAGAGTTGTGTTTGGTTCACAAGGCCCGCTGCTCGGTTGCATTTTTCTCTTCTCTTCTCCTCTGTGTTTGCGAGCTGGTGGTTCAGTGAAGGACCTGGCTGCCTGGAGTTCCCCCCCTCCACTCAAATCCCTCTGCTGCGAGCACAGCTGCACCGTTCACATAACCTCGCTTGCCCCCTCCTACTCCCTCCCCCCAGGCTAATGATAGCAGAGCACGTCCCCTCCACAAGCCAACAGCTTTTTCCACTTCATGTACATACACACATACGCACAAACGTTGCGCACATGCACACAAGATCATCGGACACGCGCGCAGACTAGCGGGCACAACGTATCCCTTTTCCTTCTCTTGGTTCCTTCCCTTCATTTTTTCTCATATCATTCAATTTCTTCACCCTGAGAAAAGTCCCCTGGCCTTATGACCTAATGAAGGCCTGAGAACGTTACCCTCCCTCCCCCCACCCCCACAGACCCCCCCCTACACACACACACAAATACACACACTAAACCCCTTCAACTCAAAACTCCCATTTTTTCTCCCTCCGTACAACCCTGCACAGAAAGTGACCTGCATCACAGCTGTGTGTGGGAATTTGTATGAGTGGGTGTGTTCTTGAGAAGGTTGAGTGTGTGAATGTATGTATTTGCACATACCTGCGCATGTCAACGTTCACACCGCGTATGCTGCTGTGTTACTGTATGTGTTATAAATTTACTTGATGTGCGGATTTCTGTGCGTGTGTGTGTGTGTGTGTGTATGTGTGTGTGTCTCTATGTAAGCAGAGGAGGAAGGAGGTGAGAGCAGCTCTGGGCTTCTGCTGCACCTACTGTGCATTATCCCAAATAAACAACTCATTACACGTGTACTTAACCAAGGGGAGCTGGCGAGCAGTGGAAGCTAATCCCCGTTATCGTTCCGAGCGTTTCTCCACCGATTAGGCTACAGGGGAGAGGAGCGCAGGAAGGTAGGCTGCTCAGTGCAGAAGAAGAGTGAGGAGGCGGCAAGAGGGAGAGAGAAGAAAGAAAAGCATTTGAGTTAACTTCCCACAAGTGCCTTTCTTACTTATAGTATCCCTTCTCACTCTATCTTTCTCTCTCCCGCTACCCTCTTGCCTTCTCTCCTTTCTTTTCCCTGTGGATTTTGCACTGCTCTTCCTTGTTTTCGACCATCTCTCAGAACTGGGTCATCGACAGACTGTGCGGCAGCATTTTGAAGAACATGGGAGGGAAAAAAAAGCGTGTTCTTTCTATGAGAACAATCCAAGGCTTCTTTAACAAGTAGCCCGCTTATCAAATTAAGCTGTCAAAAGCACATTAATAACAGGCAGCACAATTCCCTTCACAGAGAAAGAGGGAAAAAAGCACATTCGAAGAAAAAAAAAAAAAGGGAATGATTTCTCTTTCACCGTGTGAAGAGACAGTCCACCAAGGGCAGTAAAGCTTTTCAAAGATTTCTTCTTCTCTCTATTTCTCTCTTTCTGTTCCATTCTTAATGTGATTATGGGGCCCCTGTTATGAGGGGGCAAGATGTAGAGTGCCACTCATTTAGAGGGTGACAATATCTCGGGCTAGGATGCAGCAGGGATGGTGCTCATGTTTAACAGAATTACAGGCTTAACATGCGCTGAATTTATACTTTCTACAAGACAGAATCCACTTGTGCTGGATGACAGTTAAACAGATAAAAGAGCCTCCCAGGGTTATAATGTGGATTCAAGACCAAATGATTAGATGGTTTCGATGGAGGAATATGATGCCCAGTAAAGGATAACAGAAATAAGCAACAAGACTGTTATCCGCCCACATAATTGTGATGTTCACTATGAGTTTGACCCAGGATGGTCTGAACCTTTTCATAATAGAAAGGCCTATGATAAGTCAATTCTACCCTCAAACATCATTGGCAGTAAAGGATAAGTTTGTTCACACATTCTATCTTTATTGTGCGCTCTATCGTACCAAAACACTGATTATACCCATAATAATGTGGAGCAGGATCATCCCGTAAGAAAGTGAGAGCACAATGTGAGGAAAACAGTGTACATCGACGCAAAGAGAGAAAGTTAACACTCTTTGTGCTGTTCACATGGCATATGCCTGAGACGCTGAAATTAAATTAGCAAGACACCTCGGCATACAGATGGCAGAGTGGAGAGAAAACCACCCTATGACCTTACACTCGTAGACTAAGTGTCAAAAAAACACGCTTCTCATTTTAAAGACTATCTATTGTGTTGCCATCTTGACACTCCTCTTATATGCTGCTCAGTGTTGGTGATAAGAAATAAACTTTTTGGAAATCCGTACTTTGCTAAATCTGACAGTGGCAGCGAGGCTGCTCACGCTGAACTGCAAGCCCTTTTGTGTTTTACTACAGAGACTGATTTTCTCACACCCTCAATTTGAGTCCCATCCTGTTTGCTCGGCCCTGAGGGGGCTGCTGTGCTGTAGCCCAGAGTGGGCCGGCGGTGGATGGATGTGACGTGGAGGATCCGGGAGTCTGCTAGAGGGAGGCTGGAGCCACGACAGGTATCCCCCCGCACTTCCTCAGCTATTTATAAAACCATGAGTCCAGCACAGGGCCAAAAATAAGACGGAGGCCATTTTTATCCCAAATAATAAAAGGTGGCCCACTCCTTTTCTTCACACACAAACACCAGAAGCGTAAAAAAAATGCCCACCAACACTGTACAAGAATTAACAACAGATACCAACAAAATGAAAAACGCCTCACTAGACAACGGAACCATCTCTGTTCTCCTATCGAGCATGCTCACACATGAATATACACACACACACACACACACACACACACACACACACACACACACACACACACACACACACACACACACACACACACACACACACACACACTCCAGACAAAAGTCAATATCAAGGCTGAGCTATTTCTGTAGAGAGCACTATTTAGGAAGTGTGGGCTGGGTGCCAGTATTCTCCTCAGTATCGTCTGGGCGTCATTGCACTGCCACTGTTATACAAACTCACCTCTTTCCTCTCTCACCCGCTCCTCACCCTTTCCACCCAACCCCGTGCTCCATTGTCAGTGCTCTCTCTCTCTGTGTTTCTCTTATACACACACAAGGTTATTTGTTTTTCCACTGGGTCGAACGACAGTGCCAGGTGAAAGCATCTATTGGCAGGATAAAGAGAGTGGCTGGTGTGAGATCACAAGGCCCCACTCTGCCCAGCAAACCTTGAAGTGAAGCGCCGGGCTGGAGTTTCAAACAAAGTGCCCCCTCATTCATTATACATGCAACTGCACTGAAAATCTCCTTCCGCAACTCCATCTCTTCTTCTCTTCTTCTCTCTCTCTCTCTCTCTCTCTCTCTCTCTCACTCTGCCTCTATAGGCGGCTCTCTTTCTCTCTATCTTCTCCTTTTTCTCTCTTTTTTTTTTTTCCAGACAGAGCATCCATAAAGTATGAATAAAATTAATGACATCACGAGCTGCACTTTGGAAGAGCCACTGTAGGAAAAAGCCATACATCACATGGCAGAAGGAGCCGGGACAAAAAAGAAAGTACAAAAAAAAAATTTGAGAGAGAAAAAAAAAAGGTGTAAGGAGGGGCGTTGCTTCACCATTCTCCACCCCAGGGGCACTTCATATTGCTGTATGTTATTGTGTGTTATTACAGATACACTTTAGCTGAAAAGTTTGAGCACAATTAATTTCTCTCTTTTTCAAATTTCTCATGTAGCAGGCAACAACACCCCTTTTCTTTTCTTTGTCCTGTTTTCTCCTGACTTTTTTTTCTAGTCATCTGAGTAATATAACTGTTCAAAACAGTCCGGTGCTGCGCATTCTTTTACAGGCTGGCCTTTGGTATGGGAATGGCACAGATGACAGTGGAAAGGAACACTGGTGTGGACTTTGGCAGGACACCGCCTGGTTAGGCTGTGTGCTGTACAGAAGAGGGAGAGCACTGAGCGTGGATTCTTATATAGCTGTTTCTCGAGTGAGACGGTGTTAACAGCATTTTCAACAGTACGGTCCCCTCGGAGTTGTTCAGCGAACCTCCTGATGTTACAGACTTTGCCCAGAAAACTGAGACTCTAAAATGAAAAATAAGCATTGCATTTAAGACTTTAATATTCTTCCTTAGAGCAGAAAAAAGAGATAGACTTATCAATCGCGCTGCCTATTAGTGGCAATTTAGTGTGACACTGTTTTATTACAAGAGAAACATCACACAGAAGCCTGACTTGGTAAAATTCAAGTCCTTATTCCTCTGAATCTAGCGTGAACACAAGATCTGCTAAAAATACGCAATAGCAATGTGGAGCTCTGCAGCAGCTCGGATGGGGAGCAGTGGCGGCAGCGGCGCAGATTGTGGCGGGGGTTTCAGATGGATGTGAGCTTGTGTGGGGCCACGGCACAGAGCTACCTCTGTGCGTCTCACTGGACTATGTTGCAGAATGACTCGGCTATGTTGCAGCCGTGACAAAGATAAATTACCGCCACTGGAAAACATTTTTTAAAAAAATTCTCACTCTCTCCCTTTCTCCACACCTCTTTTCTTTTTTTTGGCATTGGGTGTAGTCCAAATGCGTGCCACACTAAAGGGAGATGGTGAAGAGGGGGGGGGATTCTTGCCCCTCAACGTTCACAGGTCAGGTACTGTGTAATATGATGGAACATGCCTTCTGTCGCCAGATTTATTCACATGGACAGCAAATACGTCTCCCTCAAACTAACCCCTCAAACTCACTAAAAAAGGATTCCCAGTTAATTCCACACATGTTTAGAGCAGCTATTACAGATATACAATGTATGTATGTGTTATCACAGACTATGCTGCCTGGATTATGTCTGTAACGCTGCTACTGAATAAAGATTACAAATCTCACAGGAAGGCAACTGAAGTAGGTGTCTGGTGGGGAAGTCAATGAACAAATTTATAAACGTGTTCGTTTAACTCTCATCTTCCGATTTATGTCTTGATGCATTCATCCTGATCTGAACCATCCAATGTTTAGACAATGAAATCCAACCTCTGTTCTACTCTAAATGTTTCTCTTTGTCTTATCATTCGAAGTCCTGCGCTCACTGTACTCCTCCTGCCTTCTCTCCTCCCAGGACTCTCTCCCTGTCCAAATATTTCAGGGAGCAGGCCTCAAATATGGTGAGGTGTTTCGGGTGTCTCTTTAGGTGGGCCGCAGCTGACGATATGATTGTGTGGTCAGCACTACTGAGCAAAGACCACCCAGCAGGCAGCTGCCGCCATAAAGACCAACAGGCCGGGCAGGAAACAGGAAACAGGAAGAAGAAGGCAGGACATCCTGTTCATCAAGGTGTTAAGCATGACATCACGAAAGCATCACTCTTTAATGAAGAATACCTGATCAGAGGCCAAATATTCTGTCGCTCTGCTCTAAAGTCACCTAAGCTCAAATACATTTCTATGTTTTATCTCTGTGTGTTTCTTTCTCTGTCTTTCTGCGTATCTGTCTTCTCAGTTTGCCTTTTCAGCCCTCACACTGACACTGTTTTCCAGACTGCTCCATCATCCCAGACATCAAATCATACCCTCTTCAGTGTGAGAATAAAGGAGAAAAAAAATACACGCATTTTCATTTGAATATACACCAGCGACAACCTCACAAAACTCAAGACAAAAAAAAAAAAAAAACACAAAAGCACAAACATTCCAACGCGCAAACAGACGGAGACGAGACACAAACTTGAACGCACACACACACCTCCCAGACACACAGCACATACTGACAGACAAACACACAAAGAAACAGCAAACACAAAGCACAGCACAGCCAGAAGAGTACTTTATGCAGAAATATTCTAAAGTGTGTTTTACAATACAATTAAACATCAAAGGCTGATATATTCCTCTGTGATCTTTAACACCCCAGTGAACAAACCCCATACACCCCCATCCACTTACAGCGTACAGAGAAAGTTGCTGAACGTCATCGTTAATTACTAGATAGAGACAGAAGAAGACTTTGCATCATTATGCAAGAAACAGGACATTTTCAAATATATGCATTCAATCCACCATAAACCATTCAAGGACTGTGTTATTTACTTTAGATTATTACTTTAAAAGTTTCACGAGTAATTGCAGCTCTTATGAAGTCGTACAGACAGTGCTCCAAAGGCACAGAAAACATTTGGGTAAACATTTCTAATATGCACAACAGTTAGGACAAATAAAGGAGGTCTGTTCAAAATGAGTAAATAAACACGTTGAGGTTGAGCCCTACACGTTTCATTTGTACTATTAAAATGTATGAAAAAGACTTTTCCTTCCATGTAGCAAAAGAGGGAACACCTGCCTTATGCAATAAACAAGAATACAACAAGCCCTTGACTTATTATAAAACTGAGGTATTTTCATCTGCTTATAAACAGGCGTTAAACAGGAGTTCTTCTAATCAAATGGCTTAAAATGTCTACAGTATTTGTATCAGATACATTTACTATAAGGCAAGGTTAACTTTATTCTTTGACATCTAGATTGTTGGTGTTCTCTGTTACATTTTATCTTATACATTTAGTATGGTGCATTATTTATAGGATATACAGGGATGTCTCTTGACAGTTTAAGATATTATATGCTCCTTATATATGAGGTAAATATGATTTTCCACAATTGACTCTTATATTACCTTCTTATTTGAGCCAAAGGGCATGAAGTCCAATTACAGTACTTCAATATCAACCTGCAGATCTTGCCAACCTGCAATCTGCAAATGAGTGTTTTACTGATGTTTAACTGAGCAAACTCTGCAAACCCTTTCCAAAATATTTGAAACCATTAGCGAAAAGAAAACTTTAAAGCATAGCAAAAGGGGCCATTAAATTATTTGCTTAAACATAAATGCTTCTGATGTTTCCATTAAGAATAATGTTTTCATAGAAGGAGGGAATCTTGAAATGTGCCTGCTGTACAGTATTACATGTCTGAGGCAGCACAGTGGTATACTTTACTACTTTTTTTTATAAAGGAATTATATTAGACATTTATGATTAACGATATAAGCAGCAGCCCATCCTATCTATACTGATTTTGCCTGAGCATTTTTTAAACACATGGCAAAACCCTGACCATGGCACACAATGTGTCCGTTCCCTTCACTTAACTAAAGCTCTACTGAGCCCCTGGTGTACAGCAAAGTGCCCTGACAATCGGCTCAATGCCCTGGCCAATCACAGGGACACGTGACCTTCTAATCCCTCTCTGTGTGAAGGGGTAAGAGTTTGTTGTCAATGTTGGTTTTGTGAATCAGCGGCCAAAATCCCAAATGATTTGTCATGAAGGAGAGGTCTTAAGAGAATAGGAGAAACAAAAGCAGCACGGGCCAGTTAGTGTGGGTGTCGGTGTGTGCATGTGTGTGATGGTGTGTGTGTGTGTGTGTGTGTGTGTGTGTGTGCGCGCGTGTGCGTGTGTGTATCAGAAAGACAGAGAGGGAAAGGAGGCAGACCATGCTTTTGCCTGGGCATTTGTGTGAATTTGTGTGCGACTGCATACGTGCGTGCATGTGTGTGTGTTTGTATAGGGTCTCTGAGATTACAGAGCTTGGCTGACAGAGTCCTCTGTGTGTAATCGTGGGTCCACATGCGAGCGCTCACCTTCCACTGAGCGGATTAACCTAACGCTAAATCCCAAGAGAGCAACAGGCCAGACAGGCCACACAGAACAACTTCATTGACGATGGGCAAAAGGGAAGGCCATGCGTAAAATGTTTTTATAGACTAATACACTTTTGATATATTTTTCGTGAGTAAACAACTCATATAAAACAACATAAATGATTATTAAAAGTAATGGGACAATGCAGAGAAAAGTACCTTTTTTATGTAAAAAATGTACCTCACATGTTGCACATACTTTATATAAGGCTGTATCATTTTTTGTGAAACGTAAGTTACTGAGTTTATGCAGCACGCTTTTCACAGAGTCACAAATTAGGTTGATACGCTCTAGTAGACAGAAACACTTTATCACTTTAAAATGTTCTTTACCTTTTAAAATATTACACTAATAGGCCATTTCACATTTAATAGTTTAAATTTAAAATGTGCTGTGAATATCATATCAGATTTATTAATTTTGAGAAACTGAATATATCTCTACAATAATACAATTCTTTTTTAACTTTAAAAAAGGTGACTGTATGTATGTCGGAACTATAATTGCTGTTTAACTTTTTCACAGATTCACGAGCATATCTGTATAGACATTAACGTGTATGCTTATATTAATGAACGTGAATTAAATGTACAAAGCCCAGTCAGTTCCAAAATCTGTCTAAATTAAAATGAAATGTGTCATTTATTATTTCATAACCATCATTAGTTATTCTGCACATTTCGTCAGTGGGCTTCATATCTATACTTTAAGTACATCACAAATACATCCGATTGGTTTTCTAAAGCTGCAACCTGTGAAAGTTGCCACAGGTTAATTATGGTGTCATTATTAAGCCTCTCATTGCAACAGGTTCAATTGAGCCACGAGACTGAACTAAACTCACTGAATAATTATAACATTCTCAATATAGTGAAATAAATCTAAACAAGCGACAGAGAAAAAAATTATAATTCAGCCTGAACACACCAAACCTTTTTTTAAACCCTGATTCACAGTTCTAATGTGCATGAATTAATGCTCAAACAAGTCTAGCAAACTGTGTTCTCTTGTATTGTAGTTCGGAAATGTTTACACCATTCAGTCTTTTCTAATATATTTATGAAAGTTGCCCATGTATGGGTTATCCTTTTTTAATGTGATTATTGTGATCATTAGTGCACCACAGTTTAGTCCGTGTAAACCACTGGTAAATGATAACATATTCACTAAGTAAATATGGCCATCTTATGTGCAGTGAGTTTTCTTGCATTATGTTGCTTTAAGCTAATTATCTGTAGTAAAAGAAGTAAAAACTTCAATTGTCTTTGAAAGAAAGTTTCTTATCATATTATTTAGTTAAATTGTATACATCAGGCAGATTAAACCCTACATTTTAAACTAAGAGTGTAACTTTTCACGTGCCCCCCCACAGCGCAGAGAGAGAAGAGCACACTGTGTTATGTTATATTAATAAGGAGGGCAGCGCATTCAGGAGATGTGGCTTTGGGGCTGCGCGCCTTGCATGTGGACATGAGAAAGCTCCACAAGGTCGAGACAACAGTAACACTACCTAAAGCACGAGACAGACCGTGACTAGCCCCTAATAGACCATAAACAGCTATTTGATGTCAGCCGGTAATTATGTGACATAGCTGTCACCGGCATGAGTCGATCAGGGTCCCAACAAATCAATAGACGCAGTAACTGTACTTTGTTGAGGAGGAAGCGCGCATCAAAATAGACCCTCAAGTTTCTCTCTGAAAGATGAAAAATGCGGATCATACGATGCAACGACGTGTCTTGTAGAGATCTGCGTGTGAGCGCGGTACTTACTTTATTTCGCATGGAATCTTGTCCGGGCGAAGTGAAAGCTACAACAAGCGGTCCGCCGGTTGTTTGGTCCGGCCGACTGACAGGACGGTAGAAGCTGCTGCTGGATGGGGACGGACTTAGCCAAGACGCACTTAAAATCCAGGAGCGCAACTTAGCTGAGGACGTCGCCGGGAGGAAAAAAAAGTAATCTACAGTACGTGGTAGGAGTCTCTATAATGTCAGAGACAACTACTCTCTCTCTCTCTCTCTCTCTCTCTCGCTCTCTCTCTCTCTCTCTCTCGCTCTCTCTCTCTCTCTCCCTCCCTCTTCCTCTCCCTCCCTCCCTCCCTCCCTCTCTCCTTGATCGGACAGTGTCTGCTCAGCAGGCGGCGAGGACGCTTCGCCTGGTCTCTCTGCGAGGTGCCGGTGAGCGGAGAGGGACCCGGTGGAGCGGTGATGGTGGAGGTGGCGCCGGTACACCGTGCTGCTGGAGGTCTGGAGCTTGATGGTGATGTTGAGAGGCTTTTTCTGTTCATTCCCACAATCCTGACCGAGTCTTTCCCCAAACCCTCTCCTCTCCCAGTGCGACGAGAAATAATCGATTTTTTTTTTTCCTCTTTTCTTTTTTTTCTTTTTTACTCCTGAAAGGGGGCGGGCTCACATTTCCCAACTCTACTTTAATGAAAGAGGCACGGCTCTTAATGCTTTATTATCGCGCCAGCCCCGATAGACTGGACGGACAATTAACTGCTCAGAGGACCACTAGAGGAAGATGAGGGGGGATGTGAGCTTAACTAATGAACCAACAGAGAGCACGTTAAGCATCTTTAGCCGATTTACAGCTAAATCAAGACGCCAAAGTTGATATTTTAGTTATGGCCTGTTGTTTCATGCAGAAAAAAGATAGAAAAGACAAATCTCTATCCTCGGGAAAATGGTAGAAAGAACGAATCTCATTCTCTTCTTTAAAGGAAAACTTCATTTTCTATGCTTCTTGCAATTAAAGTAGATTCAACTCGTATGTCTTGTTCAGTAAACCCCAAATAATACAATCATTCACTTCTCAACAGATTTATTCCATGTCTGTGCAACATGCATGCTGCCTCCTGTCTGAGTCTCTGCAAACTTTCCACCTCCAGCACGCTGCCAATCATTCTCCAGGACCCAGCTATCTCCTCCAGATAAGCCCTGACACAGACAGTAAGCATGGGGGAATTACCAAGCCTTTATCCATCCAACCAAATTATTTCAAAACATCCACTCTATTAGTGTGAAGATAACAATTAGAACAGCAAGTTTGCCACTTCAGATAAGGCACAGACAGGCAGTCTGTACAGAGATGTATCCCAGATAGGCCTTGTTATACTGTGGTTCTATTATACTCACATTATATGGGCGCGGTATCAGTTTAATAGAGTGGTTGTCTTGAATAGAGCCTGTTATACTCCCATACACCATCAGTTCTCACTCATGAGTTTTCAACAATCCATCCTCAGAAAAAGAAAATACTCCTGAGTTCTTATTGACACACTGAAGTCTGTCTGAAGTAATCTTTTTGGATAGTTGAAGTTTTACATGCAGTTGATAATTGTTTACCATTTTTATACTCAAATCATTCAAGGACGGTGTTGCCCCTTAAATTCTCCTCGTCAGGATGAAAACAGCTTTTTCTGAGTTTAATCTTTTCCTCATTGTCATTGTATTGGCAGTTGAGCACCTTCCACTTTTTACTGAAAATGTTAGTCTCGCTACACTTTTTTTTTGTCTAAATACAGAGACACAGCAAAGCATTTTCCCTATGAGCTTACAGCTCTGCAGCACATGCCTGTCACTATACAGACTGCATGAAGTGTAAGTGGACACCAAGCAGCATCCTAATCTTTCCCTTCCTTAGAAGTTCACCTGTGAAGCATAAGCCATGTATGCAGCCAGTCACCCAGTCAGTCAGTCAGGGAACGAAATGGCGGGACATGAAATCAGTTAATAAATAAATCAAGCTGGCTAATCTGCTTGACGGGCGGACATTACAGCCTGTAACCGAAGCCGCTGGTGTCTGATGACTCGGGATACCACCTTCACATCACCTGACCCTTTAATCTTTAATAGTATTTCCTCTGGCCCCCCAGACCTCCATAATAATCAATAAGGTGTAGTCTGTTAGACACAGTGGGTTCATAAATGTAACATGGCAGACATCAATAGCCTCACATATCAGCCTGTATGAAGCATACAGATTTGACACCCTGAGTAGACAAGTTCCTCCGTTCAGATAGTACGTGCTGCTGGCAATTGCATTAACATGTCACTGACATATGGAAACCTATGGGTGCCTGGATGATCGTACATACCACGTTCAATATTCCTTCGTCAGCCGTCTTGCGTGCCCTCAGTCTCGTTGATTTCTGTGCTGCCTGTCAGCAATTCATCGGAGAGGTTCTTGCAGTGTTCACAGTGCTTGCGGTTGTCTTTGGTTGGCACCTGGGAGGAGAAGTAACACAGGGTAGCGTGAGGAAGAGAAGAGAGTGAACCTGCCAGTAAAATGGTAATTGTTTGCATGCACTTTGCACATAGTGAGCAGGAGCCATGTTAACATATATGTTTATGTGTGTGTGTGTGTGTGTGTGTGTGTGTGTGTGTGTGTGTGTTTAATGTCCGTATGAAGTACAGAGAAATAAATGGGGGGAGGTGGATTGAATATATTTGAATGGTGAAAAATCATTAAACGAGGCAAACACTGGCTCATGCATATTCATAAATGACTGTCTAACTTGTCTACAGGGATAAACTTATAGTGAAGGCATACTTGCAGCCTCTTTCTCTGCTCACACATTTAATGCAAAGTAGGAAAGACCGACTGTATATTTTGCTCTTGAGACTACAAAGTGGGGGTCTACGGCTAAATCTGAATATGATAGAAAGTCAGAGCATTAGAGCCAGTTTATTGTTATATTATAATATGTCATTCACAGGGTGCCACATTATGCCATTTACAACTAATATATTTAGAGTTAGCAACAGAATAAGTGTGATCAAACAAGCAGAGCGTGCTCTAGGTTAAATATTATAGGTTGTGGTATTTGTGTTATCTTGAGCCAAATTATGTTTATCCTCAATTAAAACAAACTAGATTATTAGTTTCTTGCTGTCTGAAACTTTCCCTGCTCAACTCATCAGCCAGTGTCCCTCCCTCCTACACTTGGAACATGCAATCCTGAACTTGTGTTCTGATGTGTGTGTGTGTGTGTGTGTGTGTGTGTGTGTCTTTCTAGTGTGGGTTGACAGTCTCATCAAAGCCTGATGGAGAAATATCAACAGTTTGCCAATACAATTATGTAATTTCAAATATGTCATAGTGTGTATACACACACACTTTAGGCTTTTGGGTAAATGCAATTTTGCAAGTTTTGGCATTGACTGCGCATAAAAAGAGAAGAGGGGAAACTGCGACTGCATGTTAAGTCAAACACATAAGTGCGGTTTGCTGATATTGATCTTGCTTGGATTGTTTCTTAAGCCTCTGCTGGCAGTCACTTCACAGAGTGTGTCACACACATGCAAAACAGCTCGCCTGAAAACGTGTGTGTTTTTTTTGTAACGGAGGGAGAAAGAAAGGAATGCCTCTCTCAAGCAAAAGATAAACACTAACACATTTCCAGGGCAAACAGGAACAGCCCGGGCTCAGTGCAATCTGTTGTCGATCACGCTCACGTGAAAACACAATCTGCCTGTCACAGTAGATGATGCTGTCAAGCACTCTGCCTGACTGCTCCTGAGAATTAGCTCAGTGCTTATTACAGAAGCACTACAAGACACATGGAGTACTTGTTGTATATCAGATATGTCTGAGGATGCTTCAAGCTTTATTTGGTATTTACTGCTTTCAGTCGTTCTTCCTGCATTCGTTCCCTAATGAATTAGAGAGACGTTTTGGTGTTTTGACAGTAGATTGATGCGACATGATGTGACGACCAGGCTTCACAGGGGTAACAGAAAGACCTGCAGGCCAATTTAACTCTCAGGCTCAGCTGGGGATCTATAGATCTCACTTCAGCACGCCTGTGTGTGTTTGTGTGTGCGTGTGCATGACTTTAGGGTAGACCTTTATGGTTGTTTGAGGGACAGTCTCAATAACAATATTTTGAGACTGAAGTCTTTATAAATATTGCTAATATTTGATTGAGACTTTATTAATAAATATATTAATTATCATTATTATTAACAGGATGGAAAATCTTTCATTAAATGATGTGTTCTTAGTTGTAGGAAATATGACAGAAGCCTGAAGAAATAAGTAAAATGAAGACAAAAATGTACAAAAGGTTATAATAAATAGTGCATTTATAAAATGTTATATCAGCACTTAATGCCACCCACTGATCAATATCCATATTATTAAAGGCCAGTATCAGCCTGATAAATCATGTGATAAAGTATGTGTAATATTCTTCAAGTGTATGTGTTATGTGTGTTTGACAGAATAATGTGTGTCATCATGAATATTTGAGTGTTAATGACATTCATATGGTGCAGGACTTGATCAGCCTGAGAATCTGGGTTCTGTTCTCAGGAAAAACATACCTTCTTTGGAAGTAATCTCACACTTAGTAGGAGAGATGTGAGACATTTCCCTGCCGATATGCACTTGGTCTTTGTGTAAGTCAGCGTTATATTACACATGATTCGCAGATCCTTATTAATAAGGTTTATAATGAAACTCAGAGGGCAATATCATCAGTAATTATAGTTGCATGAATTGTACCACTGTACAATATAATTAGGGGAGCAAAGGTGAGAAAATCAGTTTTAATTAACTGAAATCATATGTCCTCATATTACAAAATATATAAAACAAAGAAATTCAGAGAAGTATTTATTTGTACACGCAAATTAACTTTTGTAATGTGATCTTCGCCTTCCTAATTTTGGATTGCAAGCAATATTACCTTGATAATTGTACCACTGAAATAATGCAGTTTTTAAGTCAAGACCATACATACTGTATTAGCACCTTGTGGTAATTACCTTTCCAATTTTTTTAATGTTAATATAATATATTTGAATATGTTATGTAAATAAGTTACCTTGGGAATTAAAGTCATTGCGAAGTCTTAAATGACAGCTTATTAAATACATTCATTTCATTCAGTCATTTATTTCATTTTCATCAGGTTCAGATTATTGACTTGAACATTAAATGATCCCACATCTCATAAACTTAAATCCACCTCAGTAATTTTAACTGTTACAGCTTTGGTCAGCTGCAATTCTTGTAGTTTTCTAAATCAGAAAAAAAGCAAAGGACAAAAAAAAAAGTTATGTCTACTTTTCATTAGCTGCTGGTTCTATAATGGCATGACTCATTCTTCAGTGAAACCATACAGAGCCTTATTTTCAATAACATGGTTTGTCTGTGTGGTTTGGCCATTAACTGTCTGGCCAGCAGTAAATTCACTGTACCATTTCATATATTTCCTTGTCCTTACAGTTCAGTTTTAGAACAGCACCCTGTTGAATCAAACCATACAGAACAGACTTGAATGCAATAATAACAAAGTCAGAAGGCCTCTGAAACGGTAATAGACATGTAACGACCCCTTACCGAGCAGTGTTAAAGGAGAGACGGCGCTGGTGATTTGCATGTGTCGTGTTTAACCAACAGTATTCTGTCTGTACACCTTTTATGCATTATGGATGAGGCACAAGCTGAACAACAAGCTCTCCCTTTGTTCTGCCTGATGCTCCAGTTACATCATAGGAAAAGCCCCATGGTCCTGTGACTGCGCTGACTTGCTGAGACACAGTGCCGCTGGCCGAGCTGTTGATCAGACCTGTTGCTTCTTCACTTTGTATACTACCTTGTATATGTGAATATATAGATATACGGACACACACACACACGCACACACACACACACGCACACACACACGCACACGCACACGCACACGCACACGCACACGCACACGCACACGCACACGCACACGTACACACACACTCACGCATGCAGTGGCACCTGCTGAGATGACTCACACTGATGCTGGATGTATGAAACTTAAAAATTTAACAACCAGACTATGTCGTCTCTTGAATGTAATGTTTGATAATAGATTGTTTGCACAAGACAAACATCCAAATAATATTTTGAGAGTTAGAAGTAAAAGCAGATGTTGACATACATTATTTGATTATTCTGACTTTATATCTGCAGATGAAATATCTTGATTAAACTGTCAAAACTGCTTACGGATTTTACAATCAAAATGCTTTAATATCCTGTACGTCATATACGTGACAGGTGCCATCAGTTCGCCACCTGCTACATATGAAAAGCACAATTTGCCTGCAGAGGTGCATTCAGGCCCTGCTGTGTAATAAAATGTGCTGCCTGCAGGGGAGCTCTGCATCTTTCAGAATAAACTAGTTTACTGTATGGGTTAATTGGAGGTCTCCATGCAAAGTTTAACCACAATTCTTTTTTCAGCCCTACATTATTCTTATTCACTGGGTAGCATAATATCATTTAAATTCAGAGAAATCATCTAAACATTTAAGCAAAGTGATTTTACTATAACAGAAATTAAATATCCGTACCAATTATCCCATGTAAACCATTTCAAATATTCTTATTTCAATTTCCTTCTTTTTTTAATTCTATTCCTAGATACTGTAACTCGTCTCTCCCCTCCTCCTCTTACTGTGTCTTCTCTTGCAACTGTAATTGCTGGACCTTCTGTCTGTATATCAGGGGCTCAAAGTTGTCTTTGTCTGCACTAGATTGCTTCATGCGAGGGGAAAAAAGAAACTCACTTTCTGCTAATGATTTTTCCTCCTTTGTGGTGGAATGGTTGGAAAGTAATTCCCTATGAACTGCTCCAACACAGGCACAGATATTTCATTGTTCTTCCTGCCCTTTCTCTTATTGTGCGCATAAAGGGGAGATGCCAATGATAGATTTTTTTTTCTTTCGTCTGTGTACAAGGGATGCCCCGGTGTTTCCTGAAGTGGTGCAAAAGCTGTGTCTGAATCAGTGTTAGTGTTAAATATGCAGAAATGGAACAGATCCCAATTTCCATGAACAACATGAAAATGTGTAAATTATATGAATCAAAAACTGTGAACTTAAATGATAATTTCCATTTCCATTTCTATTTCCTGGTTTGGTTAACATATTGCTCAGCAGAAACGTGACAGGACTGGTAGTTTGTTAAATGTTTCCGTTTACCTGACCTGTTGGTTTAGATGGACTTTGACATGGGAGACCGCTGTTTGTTTCCCATTTCCTATAACTGTCAACATTGGTTTTCTTGAACCATGACCACGATAGTTCCCCAAACTTAAGCAATGAAACAGCATTCTTTTTCAAATTCAAACCACCCTATTTCCCTAACCTTAACCAAGTATGTTCTGTGACTAAACCTAACCAAAATCCTAACCATAGTGGTGGCTGTTCACGAAACAGTAATATGAAGTTATTTTATAATGTGCGTTTAGAAAGACAAATTGATACCAGATCAGAATACAGGTTGTTTTGGAAAGCAATTACAATATATTTGGTCGTTTGGTTGAGAGGACGTATATTTTTTTTTAACTGCCACTCCAGGAGGCTCCATTCTCTGTGAACGTATGGGGATTTTAGACTACTTGACTCTGTGATTTCATATCAGGATTTAGCATAAGATCTGCGCAGGTCATCATTTGATCTCTATTTTACTGATAACGTGTTAGAGTGACAGGGGCATAACCTGTATATGCTATAGTACATTCAACTATAGCACAAAAGCCTACAGTCATAACTGTTTCCAATTCCCATAGTAACCATGACACAGCAGAAGTCCCTTCTGCAGCTGTTGACCTCAGCCAATTCTCCTGACAATTAAAGATCACTCAGCATGGCTATGCAACTTCTCCCACACTCTCAACAAGCAGCTGATAGCATCTCACTGTGAAGAAAAGCAAGTGGAGTGGAATATAATGTGTGTCTAAATGAGGGTTTCCCAGCTCTGATGCATGAGCGAGGCCTAGCGACCATCAACGCAGGCCCGCGTTACACGGTGGAGCTCGGCAGACGAGCGGCAGCGTCTTAAGCTCTTTGTGCCTCCAGGATCACCCCCGACTCATTCTTATTCAGACATGATCAGAGGGGAGGCAGGCAACTGAGATTAGCTGTAGATCAAAGAAGCTGCCTCGCGCCAGCACTCGTGTTTTGTAGATTTAGGCGGCCCCGGCACACAGGCGTTGTATAGTGACGGCAGAGCGTCATACTGTTTTCTGGCCTCAACAGTGCTCAGGGGGGTAGATGCAAAGAGAGTTTTCATACAAGAGGCTGGACCGCTGCTGGAAATGTTCCAAAATTAAATAATAAAGACAAAAGAAGAGAATGAATAATAAGAGAAAAATGACTATGCCATTACTGTTAGCCATGACAGTGGAACAAATCTCAATTGAAACTGCTTCCATATGTGTAATAGGTCTTGGTTTAATAATAATTTGTTTTTCAAATGAAATGCACTTTCTACAGTAACATACTTAGGTAACTCAAGACCATCTGGATCAGTGGTGCCCACCAAATAACCATGGAAACTAACTTCTACCCTATCTACTGCTATGCTTTCTGTCAGAGGCTGTTACAGAGTAATCAAACAGCAAATTACTTCTATGCTGAATCGTATAGGTCTCCCATTCATTTGATTTAATCTATACTCACATATCAGACATTACCAGTGGAGATGAACAAACATGCCCCTATACATTATAAAGAACAGCAACAATGAAACTAATAGCAGAGTGTGAAGGTGAAGTGACAGGATGAGGAGAGTTTCAAAGGCAGAGAGGCAACTGCGTAAGAGTGCTCGCCACCCTACAGAGAAAGATAACAACGCGTTTCCTCAACTCCGCTGACCATCAAAGCCGTGGAATTCAGGGGCAGAAAGGCTAATAAGTGAGGACTGAGCGGTTCCTGTAAACTGGGTCAAAGTTTCTCAGGTCCTGTTTTTTTTGGGTTAACAGCAAGAGGTCGGATATGAAATAAGGGACATGAGTGTATGTCAACTTATATCTTTATAAATATATATTTTTTTTATCTGTTCATTTCCTCTATTTTAGCTTGTTACAGTATTGTTTGCTCGTAGAGGGTGGATCATTATTAGTGTTTATTGTAGTTGTAGCAGCAGATTGCACAATAAAGCTATGGGATGCAAAACCAAAACAAAAAAATTTGATTCACTCAAAGTACGAGCATATCAAATTTAGGAACAATATTACCTCTCCTTTCATTCTATCCAAAAGCTACAGCGAAATCAAATGTTGAAGGAAAATGTCCAACGGAGTCATTCACCACTCATTAAAATCAAACAAAGCCTTTGCTTTAGTATGAAATTCCATTTGGTTGTTTTGGGACAAGTGCCCTAAAGTAGAGACCGTTTCCAATTCCGTTTGGTTGGGAATAAACCCAACTCTGTTCATTTAATATGACAAAAGTTTTCTCCTTTGTTTCTAAAGTTTGCCCAACATGTCTTACTTAAACACAGAACTGTGTGACACATATTGCTACTGAAGTGTGTAGTTGCCACTTAGGTAGCTACCTTGAGGGAGTGAGTCATTTCTAAAGCAAACAGCATGTTAAGGTCATGCTCTTTTCTCTCGCTGATAATTCCAGATTGTGCAATGAGATGTTCTAAGCAATTACCCTTGAAAGTACCAGTAACATAAACTGACTGTGAAGAATTAGAAGCAGAGAAACACAATATAAAGTTCCACTTTAGCGACTGAAACCATTTGTCTTGCCTGAGAGAAATAAAAGTGTAAACTTTTAAAACTTAAACACACACACTTTCAGGAGCTTCAATAAGTGATTCGCCAAGTGCTCCACAAAGGTGATTGGCAACAGCTGGGACCTGACTCCTCCCTCCGCTTCTCTGGTGTCTTTTGACTTTGTCAAGAGCAGGAAAAACTCAAAGTTAACACCAATTAAGTGTATCTTTTGGCTTTGTTCATACTGGTACAGTCTTTTCTGTATTGGGCAACATGACAAAGGCATCATTCACTGAATCCAGCAAGGCTATAATGAAACAATTAGGCAACAGCACTTTAAAATAAATTTCAGTTCAAATTGAGCAGCTCAAATATCAAAATTATGGCTTAATCTGTTAAACATGTCATGACCCACTGTGCGGAGCATGGTTTTAAATCCTGACAGAGACAGGTTTTCCACCGACAGAATGATATCCAGAGAAGAGGGGAAAAGGAAGGGAATAGGTGTACTGTGAAAACTCACCCGTGCTGTTTCTCTGCTTCCCCAGGAAGTTAAACCCGCAGCACCAGCTAAGGCCCAGCTCAATCAAGCAGTTCAAAAGTAAAAAAACAACCATAGACGAGTAAAAGAGATAGTTGACTAAAAAAAATAAAAAATAACAGCAAATTGCCTGAAATCAATGTCCTGCATGTGATAAAGCCAGACCAGCTGGCTTTGAATAGAAACCCCCGATTTGGGTTGTGTGTTTGCCCCCGTTCTCTGTCTGAACTGAAACCGGGTCTGGTTTTTTCCAACCACCCCCCCAAAACCACCCCCCTACCTCACTGTCCCAGCTGAATCCACCTGCCCCCATCAGTCCTCGATAAATTTAGCCTTCTGAGGGATCAGTGATACCCAATTCCCCCTCCAACCCCATTCCCCTTCCAAGCACACACACACACACACACACACACACACACACACACACACACACACACACACACACACACCCCAGACCTTTGTCAGCACAGGCATATATGCCCTGGATTATTGCCCCCTTAAGAATGTTGCCATCTTCACAGTGGCAAAAAAAGACCCCCCTCCCCCTTTCTCCCCCTTCACACATCCACAACTCGCAACTGTACAGACGACATTCTTCTTTTGAAACAGAGCTGCTACAGAAGGAGCTAAATAAGTATGCATACTTTGGACACACTTTCATTGTGTTTCTTTAACCTTTCTGTCAACATTTGACAGAAAACTCACCGTACTATATTAAATGGGCCAGATCTCTAAGACCTGTAATATGGGCAATCGCAGATTAGGACCTCATTTAAAAGGTTATTATTCTTTAATTTGATGACCTAGGATATCTCAGCTGCAAAACATACTAAATAAACTCTGCTGTACAAATACCATTGCCCCTCTCATAACCATCATCAGTGTAATCTATTTGAATCATAAATAAATTACCCAACGGAAGAGATTAACTGGCATTGATAGCATCTTGTCAAATGTCAAAATACCAGGTGCAATGGTATAATTTGGTAATTATAAGCTATTTAACTAAGTACATCTATGACTAAAATCCGCCTACAGTTTTTCAAAGAACCACAATACCCAGGGAATGTCAGTTTTTCATTAATACCTGATAAAAATCACATATCTCCATTCGAAGAGAAAAGTTTTGAGTTTCCCTAAGCTGCTGGCATCCTTAACTGACTATAAGCCATTTCTCAATCTAATTGATACATTCAGTAGAATGTACATATCAACATGCTTAAATCGCAATATCCTCTGTGACTGAAAGATGAGTAGAATATAGATTGGTATTTTCCCAGAATGAATCCAAAAGAAGAAAAACACAGTTAGAGGAGATAAAACAGTGGTGTTCCCTTGATAATCGCTATTCACACTCTTCTGACAGTGAAATATATTTTGTATCGATCGGGTTGTATTGTTTACATGTTTCTGGGCACAGGTAATCAACTAATCGGTTTATTTTGGGAAATTTCTGTCGCCATGACTACCTGCACCCCTATATGTTGAGGGATCAGTGTCTGCCCAGTCTGGTATTTGAGATGACCTCATGGCCAGGAATTCAGTGATCTTTTTGGGTCTGGGAATGGTTGATGGATGTTGGTAAGAGTTCATTTAATTATGACATCCCTAGATGAGGGAGGGATTCAGTGTCTTGATCAAAGCTTTAATATGGTGACGTGATCTGTGCTGCACACACAAAGCAAAATTATTGCTTTTGATACAAAAGAGTTTGAATAATAATACACAATAATTTGCATGTACACACACATCAACATTATGCTGCGTTCATTTTTATTGGCTTGTGTATTTTGACTAAATACTTCCTCTGCTGCCTTGCCAGTAGCGGGCCTGGTGAGAGGGCATTTTTAGCTCTGTCTCCCTTTTAATGGGGCTTGTGGAGGGACTATGTAAAGAGACAGAGGACTAAAGCCTGGCTGTCTTTTTATGAGAGTGGCAGGTTCAAGGAGGGAAAAAACAGCGAGCAGCAAGGCAGTCTGTGGCACACTGTCGACCACAAGAACCAGCAAGGCTATAGTACAGTCAGTAAACTTTAAGAGTACGTCCTGTCCTAATCAAACGGGGACTAGCCAGTCCACCGACACTCTGTTTGGTCAGGTGTAAGGATTTTGTGTAGTTTATGTTCAAGTATGGAATTCACTCATTAGTGTACGTATGTGTGTTTTTGCCCATGTTAGTGTGTGCCCCCGAGGGGTGAGGCCGCGTGTCCGTGCTGTGGCTCACAACACTGTGGGCTTCGCCAATGGTGAAACACAAAGTGTTCTGTCAGCTGAGGGGTGACAGGCGCTCAACAGGAAACGTGGCATGGCCTCTCCTCTGAAAACTCCTTTCACTCTGTTTTATTTTCTCCCTTTTTTTCTGTTGCTTTATCATTAAATCATCAGCAGAAAATTAAAGTAATTATTGTAATGAACCCACTGACAGGTTTATGTAACTCTGGGTGGATTTATGAGTGCTTCTATAACAACTCTACAGTAGTCCGGGGCAGCCCTACAGTCTGGCTTGGAGCTGATGATTATGAGAATCACTTGTAAGAATACATGCGTGCATGTGTATGTTAGTTTTCTAAATTTATTTAGAAATGATAATAATTAGAAGAAGTAATGATTTATTGGTGAATATTTGTCTGTGTGTAATCCAGAGGGATCGTTTCTTTTTTTGCAGACAAAGCAGTGAATGGCGTGAGCTGACTTCAGCGTGTCTGCCCAGCCCTCTGCTCCACACAAGGTCGCTCTGTGTGTGTTCGGCCTCCGAGAATGAGGGGAGGCCACGGCGCACAATCACCACTAAGCACATACCTTTCTGCCCCACAGCCCCACCAGCCCAGACACAAACCCAGGGGCTGTATGTTTATCAAGCGTCTCAGGGTAAAACTGCTGATTTAGGACCACTGCTCAGGGTCCCTGAGCGTTTTTCATCGCGAATCACTCTTCATGAAGCAGATTCGAAGCGTTGACTTTGAATCAGCACTCAAAATTTGATATGCCTGGTAAATACCAGCTGAGGCCTGAACTCAACTCGGAACACAGTGGATTAACAAGGGTTGACCAAACTGGTCCTCTGGAGCTCTATCCTGATGAGCTCTGTTGGTTTTATAAGAAGCCCCCTGTGACAGGATCTGATAAAACACAGCAGGAGGAGGGTTTGAAAGGGAGCTGGAGAGTACAAGAGAGAAAGATTGAGAGAGACAAGGACATAGAGAGACTGAGAGAACGCGAGAGTGAGAGAGCGAGTGCACACCACAATCCAAAAACAATATTTTGAGTGAAACTTTACCCTCTCCATCTGGCTCTTTTGAAGGGTGGATTATGACTGGTGCCATGGCTAACTCTTTATCCCACACTGTTCCTTCTGTAAGTCCACTCTGACATTTTTCCTAAAGGACAGTTACACAGGAAATAAATGTGAGTTCTGTGATTACTATCGAGCATTCAGAATATAAATCACATACACTATGCATAGCCTTAATTGAATGTGAAATAAATACAGGCCATATACTACATACTTGCTGTATATAAATCTAGTAAAAGTAATAAAAGGTATATAATATGGTGCATTCTGAACTCAGAAGAAGAACGTGAGTGGCAGCAGAAGCTTTCCTCTCCTCTTTTCTTCCCATACTGTGATTTGAACAATGGCCTAAGGCACCATATTTTAAGTGACGGGCGGTCCAATTGAAATGTCGGAAACGTCAAAGATATTAACAAAAGGGGAAGAAAGGGCAAAAATAGGATGACTTCTTGATTAGCCATATCTAATATGCTTTCACAAGTGGATTGGACCAAACCTCACAATATCAAAAATGAACACTTGATTAATATTCACGCTTTAAGTTTTAATCACTGACGTTGGACACAGTGCAACTACATCATTCAATTAAATCTCAATGCTTTATCTCTCAATTGTTCCTCATATTGCTCTTTGAGTGTTTTCACCCTTGAGTAAACCTCCATGGCAGATGTTTTGACTTGAAAGCCAATATGAACAGAGACAGTGATGAACTTGTGATGCCATTTGAACCTAACTAAACAAACTGTGCCATGTTCAATAATGCCATATTAACTCAGTATATGATCCTGACTTCCTTTGAACGCATGCCAAGCAAGAAATTGCCTATTAGTGTATTTTTCAAAGTAATGCTATATTTAGAATCAACGCATAAGGAGTTTATCCTTTGCTTGTTGAATCAGAGTATTTACTATTACCAGATATGTTTGTAATGTCAATGCATTTCAAATGTTTTTATAGTAACTCATTCAATTTGAATGTAAACACCCGCTGTAGGAAAGTGAAATGAAAAAATATATAACACATAATTGTCTGAGAAATCATTTAGCAGTATATTTATTTAATGGACTGTGCATTAGTTCTTACTTCTACAAGTAGAACCCTATATATACATATACAGACATACAGTACATACACATATTAGGGTTCTTCGTGTAAAATTGTAAATAATAAAATACTACTCTAATACTAAAAATAGTCAAATACACAAGAATTCAGGCTAAAAAGTTTTAGCAAAATAGGTTAAACACATTTTAAATAAGTGAAAAATTAGTGATTTACAGATATCAAAATAATATATATATATATATATATATATATATATATATATATATTTTTACCAGTTATTGTAAAAGGAACTTTACTCTCTCATTACACAAGACTTCCCATCCTGCTTTAAATCCAAAACTATGGATTAATTTCTTAAATTAGATTGGAGTCTTGGGCAATGAGACAGAACAAATATGTTTTATATCTGTAAATCACACATTTTTCACATATTTCAAATCTCTTTTGCAAAACCCTTTTTTCTTTGTTAAAAGATGAGCAAAGAACGGAACTGAACTATCTGGCAGGTTAAGTTGAGGAACCTTGGAGGTAATTACATTTTGGGATTTAATGTGAAAATCAATCTGTACCTCAGTCTGAATAGAATTTCTGAAATGTTGACCGTGTAAATATCTATTTGTTGGGTTGACATACAGAAATTACAGGAAATGTCCTGGGTAAGTTTGGTGTCATGGGTACAGCATGGCTCTAGGGTCCACTGGGTTAAGGGTCTAAAGTAAGAAATGCCCATTTGATATAATTTACAAGTACAACTCTATTCTTTTGTGAATAGAGTGAAATGACTACCAAATACAAATTTGGTAGTCATTTCCAGTTGTAATTTTTAAGTGTCCCATTGAAACATTTGAATGTTATTAAGTCAGGATGAGGTATGATAAAATGTCTCTTCTTGTCTTGCACACACCTTAAAATGTGTCCAGTAATGCCAATTTCAAGACGCTACACTGTCAGTATTTGTAGTGTGAGCAGCGATATCTGGTGAAAGTGTATGACGACTGAGGTACATCCATACTTGGCTACACCCTTTGAGATTATGATGACAAAGGAGTGTAACGCTGGAAAACATACCAAGCAGCGGCAAAGTGCGCCTCGCCACAATAATTATATTTTGTCGTGGGCAGGAGGCGTGTCCATGGGTTTCGTGTTGTAAGAAACTTGTAACATAAGTCAACATGTCACAGGAGTCACAGGACATTGTTTATTGATCGGCTGCAGGTTAAACTATCACCAACTTTTAGTTCGGGCACGCTTCGAATGGCAGAATCAACAGTCGCAGCTCGCTGACCGCTTATGTTAAATGTATGACATGAGAGAGTGCAGTGAAACAGCCACAGCCTGCAGCTCACAGCAGACCAAAGCCTAAGGGAGTACAGTGCTCTGGTGCCCAGGGAAAACAAAGTCTCAGGCCAGAGGTTTAGGGTGTTGCCTGGCTCCTCTGTCAACTGCATTTAACATGACAGAACACAACTCTGACTCAGACCACATAGATAGAAAACTTCTGACTATGTCAGGGGAAAAAGTGATATGTCAGTCGTTTCATTGTGGCATATTGTATGACTGCCACGCATGCAATGGAATGGAAGTCATAACTTGGTTAAGAAAAACAGAAAGGAATTCAAAAAAGCAATTGTTGATATTTCATGTGCAGTATACACCCATATACACTAGAATGGGGTGAGTAAAAAAAAAAAAGCCTGGGGTCAGCTGAAAAGTGGAAACTGTAATTTTGTGTATCTGAAAATGAGAGAAATGTAGGACCTTTGTCTGCACACACACATCCCGACATATACAAAACATGAACAAAATCTTTTGATGAATGTATCTTTATTGTTAAGAATACAAAATGAAATTGCCTATATGCTGCTCGAGATACACTTAAATTAATTATGACTATAGATTTGTTACATTTGTTTGAAATAAAAGTAATAATTTTAAAGAAAAAACTTTACTTGAAGGGCATTATTAGACATAAATCTAGTACTGAATACAACTAAATAAGGTGGGACCTCCCTGTGTCAGCTCATGTCTTCATTCCACTTTTGCATCTTCGTCTGATTCATCTTCATATTTCATATTTATATTTCAGAGCAGAGTGTGATATTTCTTAAATAAGCATCTTCATTAAAAGGTGTCTTGTTTCTTCCATTAGATGCTGTCATGGTGGCAGTGCTCTAATAATCTGTCTGATGTAAATCCTCTCTGCCTTGTGGTGGCTCTGAGTAAGGAACACTGCGGGGCTTATACACATGCCCGCCAGACAAACCACACGCACATTCACACAACATGCAAAGAGACACATATAGGTTTACATAGAGCACACAAATCCATACACAGTGAGTACAAACACACACATACTGTACATGCATACAGTGAAACTTTTTGCATAGGTTCACAGAAAGAAAGTGAGCGCGAGACTTGTCATCCACCTGTCAGAAGCAGTAATCATTTCAAAGTGTTTCTCTCTGCGTCCTGTGCTACATGTACACGCCCTCCATGTTGAACACTGGAGAATAATCATTTAAATGTCTCCCAATCAGCCCTTTTGCCATCTTCAATTACACCTTTCCACCCTTTTTGTATAATTTTCTAATCTAGCCGAAGCGTGGGGCTGTCAAATGTGCCAGAGAAAGCAGCAAAGCACCGCCAAAGACTGACAGATGGATCCACCAAGATGGAGAGGCATGTCTCTCGATCTTCCATATGTCCTGGCACTGCTGGTGGATTATGGTCACATCCGGCTGGATTTTCGCTATCAACATTGGAAGTACTAGTGGTTGTTTTCTGTCTGTTGTAAACCATGTACTTCTTTATACAATAAAGGCAAAGCAGAAATACAAACTTGCCTGCTGCAAGGCTCAGGATGAAAAATAGTGACAGAATGTAAAATGGGAATTTCTTATTGGGTTTAACGGTGATTTAGCGTTACATAAGTTGACTAGTTTTTCAGACCTTCGTACTACAGTGATTACTTGTGCTTGCAGTAGCTCTGATTCTTCTCAGTATTGATTTTCCGCCATTTCACAAGTCCAGAACTTACTCGCTTTGTGTAGAGCTACTGAGTGGTAAAAGCATTTTGAAAGGGCAGCTCTGGGTTGAGCTCAGTTTATGTTAGTGCTGTTCTGAGTAGATGGATGTGGAATACCACCTCGTCACCCACTAGGGTTTTAGGTTAAAGTGCCCAACTGCCCACCACTCTCCTAACTGAAAGAAATAATACCTAAAAAGATAGTAAATGGTGCAGGGCACCGCCTGCTTACTTTCTTTTTCTTCTTTTATTTCCGGAACTGAAATGTTTTTTCCACTGCGTGACTAGATACTTTATAGACACATTCGCTCCCTTTCTAAATTGAAGTATATAAATTTACAAAATCTTCTATGGGTAATTATTATATATTCACAGCAAATAGGTAAACAAAAGTCTCTTATGACTACTAGTTACCTGCAAAAAGCTAAACTTTCAGAAGCATCATTAAGAGGAATTAAAATGTAATCAGTGTGATTGCCTGGCAGTGACAATGTAAATAACATTCTAAATGCTTCACTAAGGACAGAAATAAGAGATCGGTGGCAAAGTTCCAAAGACTGGTCAAAATACACACACACACGCACGCACGCACGCACGCACGCACGCACGCACACACACACACACACACACACACACACACACACACACACACACACACACAGACTCATTAGTTAATGCAGCTTTATTAAGAACAAATTTGATGCTTCAGTCCTGCTGGCAAATTAAACAGCTTTGGCTTCTGGTTTCTGACTCATTAGAAGAGATCTAAAAGATCTGTTAAAATGGAACATGTGTCCTTGGTTTTGACTCAAATACCTGATCCAATCCATCAGCTCTCAGACTGAGCAAGAGCCAAGGCCGACACATTCATCTGCTCTAAAAGTGTGAATGGAGAAATACACAAAAGGTTCAATTCTAATTGAAAATGATTTCTATGTAATACATCTGTAATATAACTTATATATATATATATATATATATATATATATATATATATATATCTGCATTGGGCAAAGGCGATACGACACGATTCATTGTTCAACACAATATTAGTTGGCCACAGTAGTGGTCCACATGTGTCCAAGATAACAGAACGATATTTAATTAAGCAACGGCTGTCATGAATTGTGAGCTACATTTAGTCTTTCTCTCTCTTTTGCTCTAGCTTCCTTTATGCTTCACCGCATTGCTGTAGTGTATAAAAAAAAACAAATAATACTAGTATAAGTTTGATTTTGTGTTATTGTTATTGTGTTGCTAGACTGCCGCGTGGGTGTGTGCAGTAGAGTAAACAGTGTTTGACCGCTGTGAAAATGTAGTTTATTGAAGTCTAAACGCCAACAAATATTGTTCAAAACATGTTGTGAATTTTGGAAATGATTACATCAATCTTTTTTCCAACATTTTTTGACATTTTGACTGAAAACTGAGATAATTACAAATACTAGGACACAGCGCTGCGTCGCTCCCTTTGTGTTTTGAGAGAGTGAGAGGGGAGAAGAGAAGTTGGAAGCCGGTGGACTATTGCACGCAATGTTTCAGTAAGTTCTTAATAACAGTAATTTCAATGTCAACCATGCCCCCAGAGAATAAATTGTTGACAGACCGATGGGTTCTGAGATTTATTGCATTATAGTGCATGGGTAACACATTGGAAGAGATGTAATATGCCTCAATATCACTTTTTGAAAGCTATGAGACACTGTGACTATATTCTATAGACCCGTTTCCCACTGAATGAGGAACATAGCTCAATACAATTGTGTTTAATTTTTTCATCAAAGCAGACACAGATCCACTTTAATTATCTTCTGTGGTCTCAAAGTTTTGACACCAGGCTTTTATATTTGGATTAACAAATGGTATGATGGCCATGACCGATCATAGTCTTATGACTGAATTAATTAATTCAGTAGTACTCACCATTTACTTTTCATACACAGTCAAGAGAAAGAGGGATGCAAACATATGCTTATCCATATCTGTCAAAACGTATACCAAATATAAAACCTGACAAATGAATCAAACAGCACTCTTGTGCCGCAATCATACACGTTTTGTAAAAACTGAGCTAAGTTACACAACTTATATTTAAACATGTACAACTGCCATCTACATTCATCTGTCATGTCAAACATGTCAACATATATTTTTTTGTTCACAAAGGCATTTGTACAACTTGCAATTGTATAATTCCATTCCATTTTGTTTTTAAGGATACTCTCCATTTGGCTGAATTGCCAAACATCAAACAGCTCCTATAACTACTGACATTTTCAACTTAAACTTAATGTATGCCTCGTTTAAACTTGTTTATTTTCTCTCTTGTATTCAGTGGGGTCTGTGTACCTTTCTGAACGTGGAGGACATCCACTGATGGTCTTTCATTTTCTCCCTCTGAACTCAGTTTCATTAAGAGTTTGATTATATTCCAGGGAGCAGGTTTGGCTGCAGCTTTACAACACAGATGTGACAATTTAATAAGGCAAACGCATGGTCTCCCCATCAGGAAACAGTCCCTTTGTATCCATCTGTTTGGAGTAGTTGAAACCAATGTTCCATGTTATATTTAGTGTTATTCCTCATTTCTCATTGACAGTTTCATATTGCTGAGCGACGAGTAGAATGTCTGATTGTTGGTCGAAAAGTAAACAAAACAACGGCGGATATACTTACCTATGACTAAAAATAAAATGCAGACTTGGAATAAATTAATGGGAAAAAAAACTAAATTTTCAACAGCTTTATAAAATGCATCTATGGCCAACAAAAGAGAGACAGCGAGAGACAAACCCTGCGAGGGGCATTTTGCACAAGCGTATGTTTTTTTCCTCACAGTGCTGCTGTCCTCAGATCCCGAACACATGCAGGCTTGGGTTATCTGATAAATAATGCCTCCTGTCATTAGTCTTCCGTGTTGAACAGCTTTCTGTTTGAGGACAAGTGTAGCTGTTCAGATTTTCCCAACTGGACTTCTGACAGACACTTACACAAACAGAAATGCAACACCTCTGCATCAGATTCCTCACCGCGGCTGAAGGAAGGAGTGAGAAAGAGAGGGGGAGGGAAAAACAGACATAGTGTGGGCACTAATACATATCCTGTGTATATACTTTATATATAAACTAATATAAGGTTGCGTTGTTTCCTGTCTATTCAGAAAACACACTGGATCAGTGCAGTGATGAACATTTTGTTCTCACAATGTGCAAAACACCCTCTGACTAGTTATGAATAAGAGTCATCAGTCAACATTATTTTCAGACTCACTCTGATGCGAGTATCAAAACTAAACTGGGCTTTCCTCTATGAAACCAAGAGAGAAAGTAGACACAAATCACATATATAATCTTTATGTTTAAAGACAGCTGTTCTAAATCCTTAATTGAAAGTAGGAATCAAATGAACCATGAACATGCGCACACAAAAATGTGAAGTAATCCAATGGAGCTGTTTTATGTGTTAAGGCGTAGCGAGGCACTTTTATGCTTTTCCAATAATGTAAAATGACACTAAAACTGCAAAACTAATGTTTAACACTGACATGTGGAGGCAGAATATTGTTCTGTACATGCATTTTACATTGCAGGGTAGTCATAGTGACTCATAGAGCAACTCAGTCTCCTGCTGTTTAGCACAAAACCTGTCAAGTGGTGAGTTTGTTTTTATCCTTTAGCTTTACTTACAATTCAACTCAATAGCAAGATAAGTAAAATTTCACATCCAATCAAAAAGTTTAATGTTTCAGTAAAGTGTCGAGAATTTGTACTAATTTTTGACTTGTAGCAGTTGCTCTGTCCGCTTCCCTTTCTCCCCTTCCTAAAACACGTTTTTGAGTAGTTTGTTCATCGAGGTCATCCATAATAAACTCACCAGAAATAAATAATTATGTCACTATTAGAAAAAAATTATAGTTTAGTATTTGCAAAGAGTTAAAATCGTAGGTTTGAAATCATATGGAATTACCGCATTTGGCTAGTTAACCGTATTTTAGAATGTTTGGTTCCGGTTCACCATCACCAAACATCAATGCCAAGTAACTGTATGGTGATGGATTTTCTCTTTGCTTTTTTATAGAGTTTGGGGATAAGTCATTGATATTTTTTAATCATCATTGGAATGCATTGCATCAATTACATGAATTGTAGTTTATAAAAAGGCTAAATTAAACTATTTGGGTGAAAAAATAAAATGCTTCTGTTTCAGCATATACAGTAGCTCTTCCACAGACTTAACTTTATGATATACATTTTTTTGTGGGTGTTCAAGTGGTGTTATTAAAAGTAATATTTACTTCATGAATCACAGTATAACTATGTATATGCTTTTTTTAGAAATGAAAAGGTTACTAAGTTTGAATTTTATGAAACAGTCTGACACATTTTTCACGCAATGATTACATAGTTGCATTACAACATGCACAATATTATCATATACGGAAAGGGAAGAAGGGAGGTGCTGTTGTAGCCTGCACCCACTGCTGTTGATCTACTGGTACTTGGCTCATACATGAAGGGAGAGAAGAGATCTATGGTGTGCTACTGTGTACACATTGTCTCCATATGATGGAACAGATACACATCAGTGATTCTTGACTGCACTCTGTGCTTACTATAAAAACTAAGCATCTCATAAGAAATGCCTGTACATAGCCTGCACTGAACACCGTGGGGTTATTAGCGCACAGTGTGATTATTATTATTATTATTATATTTTTTTTATCTTGGAACTTTTGGTAATTTTTGGATGATGACCCACATCTAAAAATACATATGGCGATACATTTCTTTGTAAAGTTAAGAGTATGAACGTGAAAGCTCTAGTTTTAAAGTATATTGATACCAAATGTGTGCACAAAAAAATGTAGCATAGAGTAAATACAAAGAGCTCTGCATGTACCGACTTCATACTGCTTGTATAAAAGCAATATCACAAAACAAAACATGCGGCAAAAACAAGCTAAACAAATTAATATTCTGCACAGATTGAGAGAGCTGAAAGAGCAAAAGACGGAGGGGAAATCATCTGCTGGTAATTGTCTCAACAAAACTTCCTTCTTGAGCTGAAAAGCAAGAGCTTGGACCTTGGACGCTGCAGCTGATAAGGCTTTGTTTGGAGTTAGTTATTTTTTGGTGGAGTAGAGCAACCCGACTAAGAGACTTTATTGATTCAAATTAATTAATCCACTTATAGAGGAAGGGGATTCTGTAGCGCTGGAGCGACTTAAATAGTCCACACCAATTAAACTGCAAATTTGTTGCCTTTAATGATATTCCCAAGTAATTGAATTGCAGGAATGCTTCAAAATATGTGGCATTAGCATGCAAAAAAGATGTGTTTTAGCAATGGATAACCCAAATAAATTTGATATTAATTATTTTTTGATACGGTTCAAGCCTATTTAGCGTGATTGTAATTACCATCTCTGCGGTGAAGTAAAAGCATGCGGGTTTAGTGAGGAAGAGCAGATAAAGCTAATATATATTCATTTTTCAGATGTTCGCAAATAATATACAGAAAATGTATGTGCAAAAGATGGTTATTTGTGCATTTATCACTGAAGTACATGATTTAAGTTTATATAAGAATTATAAATGAATGTGTTTAGTATAATAATTCCACGGCTGTGAGCTGAAACTGCAACTCAGTATTTGAGGTTGTGTTACATTTCTTCAGAACTTTTTATGTATATTTGGTGAATTTGGTCTGGCAGTAAAGTTGTAGATGTCCCATATTGCTCCAGTTCCTCTTTTTTTCCTCCTTAATACTTTGTGACAGCCGTACCACAGCATCCTTGGCTAATCCCAACAGGAAAAGCATAGATTAGACATTTGTACCTGTGCAGATGATTTTACATGCACTTCATGACAACTGCCACTACCGATGCCAAAAAAAAGAAAAAGTGAAAAGATACACACGCTAGAAAAATAGGAAAGACATACTTATCCCTTTCTAATTTACTGAGTGAACTTGGTGGGATAATTGATGCAGCGTTGTTCCTTGCACATCTGTTTCCGTGACACATGACATAAAGTGAATATGCAACTGTGTATACATGTGTGAGGGTTTGCAGGTTTGGTATGCTTCTGGCTTGAGACAGGTGAGAGTGCCTTCGCACCTTTGCTGTGGATGTTTTTGTCACACACAGAAACACACTCAAAGAGCGGTAACATATATGCTTTAATTAAAGAAACATCATCCCCCATTGTGTTTATGACTACAGAGTGCATTGCATATATTGTAGAAGTTACACTAATGTAACTTACACTAAAGTTTGACCTCTGCAATCAGAATACAGACAGTATTTGTAACAATATTTAACCGTTAATTTTCTTTTTTAAAACATTCCTACACACATTGGGTCCAAAGTGACACGTTAATTTTCATAACACAGATTATGCCATATATCAAAATCATATAGCTTCTAAATGTGTATGTATAATTAACAATATCAATTCATGATTTATAAAACTTTACAACCATCTATAAATGGAAGATTTTTTTCATTAATATTTCTTAGCGTAGGCCACAACAGCTGAAGGCCAAGGTTTTCCAATAAAGTGTGATGCTTGTGAGAACCTATGGATTGGTTGTAGAGAATGTGTTTAAATCAGCAAGGTAGAGGTAGCTGAGGTAACTCTTTAAGGTTCCCTCATCAGTACTAACTTCTCTCGGGTGGTATCTGAGCTAGTTTTGCCATTCTTACCTTCCAAAATAAAAAAAACTGCAGACCTGCTCTAAACCTGACACCCGTGGTCTGTACCATCATGGTACTGTGACATAGGCTAATATAAACAAACTTCAGGTTCTATCGCTTGCATCCAGCATACTGTCAATAAAAAATACATATATCTGGGGTCTCCAGCGAGTATAGAGGTTTTAAAGAAAGAACTACAAGGACACTCAGTAAGCGGTAGATCTTTGCCAAGGCCAGATGCTCTATCTGGCAATGTTAAGGTATCATATACAACATTCTGAGAATTAATATAGCAGCAAACAGCTATCTGCCATTTAAAGACGTAGTGTAGTAATGTCTACAGTAGCCTGAGTAGAGAATGAAGTCAATCTGATGCAACACATCTGCATCAGATTCCTAACCACGACTGAAAGAAAGAGTGAGAAAGAGAGAGAAGCCCCCATGGGACGGGACGGTGTAAGTGCAGAAGCGTAACGCCCACCTTTGGTTCGCCCAGGTTAACACTGTTAGCTCTGTCAATACTGTTAGAATTGTAAATTGGCATGCCATTTCATATAGTCCAACTGATGACAACTCTGCCTTCATGAAATTAGTGTGAATATAGAGTGTTGCAGTGATGATGTATTTTGTAGACCAACTTGGAAATCAGCATCGCCCTGGTATAAAAAAATAATGGGATTTTTCCACAGAATTTTTTATTATTGTAGTACATTAGCTCTGTGGCAAACAAATATTAATTGTACTCTAATGTTTTGTTCAGCAAGATAATCTTCGCAAATGAAAACAACTTTCTAATTTTTAAATGTAAATACAATCGGCAGAAGTAAAAAGCTAACGATTTATACAAGGAGTATGATATATTTAAGTTGCGCGCAAAAAATGTCATAGGATTTTGACAAAGTGTGGAATTTCCACATTATCTTGTCAACAAACATCAAACCATTTCATGGCTGCAACAAGAAGCAGTCCTATAAAAGATGGATCCATTCCAGATCTACTTATTGACACTATGTCACAAGCCATTTACTGACCCTGCTCTGAACATTCATTTCAAAAGAGCATCATTAGCATGCCATGAAATCTTTAATATTCTCATTTAAATTACATCACTGCACCAAATGGAAATCTTAACTATGAGAATAAATTCATCAAAGTCCCACAAATATCGTTCCAGTGTTACTTCCATGCCACCAAAATACATTCACATAGTTTTATTTCAATAACCGGGCAGCCATTCATTTCTGGGCAGGCAGGAAAGTTAACACTTTAATGCAGCTTTCACTCTCTCAAACAGCATTTTAATGTTCTCAGCACTCAGGTATGAATTGTAAGATTTGAGTGTATTTGTGCAGTAAAAGTCGTTTTACATATCAATTATGAGTATTGGAAAGATTCATTTATTTATTTATTACAAACCTTATTGAGATGTTGCAGTTTTCCCTGGAGATGCTGTGTCTAACCTATTTTTGCCAACAATGCTGAATCACAGTTGATGGTATGCCATTACGGCAGATGTAACAGGATGACCTCCCCCAGTCAAAGCTTAATCCCCCCCTTCTTTAAAAGGACCCTATGGTGAGGGCTAATGAAATGCAACTCCTCTTCAGCTCCCCAGCGATTTTAAGAGGATTTTTCTGATTGAAAACTTCCTGGAGGTGTCTTGCTTGGTTTGTGAAACGTTGTAATTACTGCTGGGGGTCTCCTCCCGCTCTGTTTGCAGGGGGGCTGAGCAGCGTTTGCTCGCGCTCCGGGGTTCTCCCTGAGTTCAGCACACTTAGGCCCGTCTAATTAGAGTCTCTGCCACGTCTCCGTACTGCTGTCTCCATGTGCAGCTGGGGACAACCCCCAAATCAAGCTGTGGCACACAAACGCTCGCCGACCCATGTTCTGCGAGCAACAACAGGCGACACTCCCAATGCGATGGGAACATTATCTCCTTCCCTCTCTCTCGCTCTCATTCATCTCCTCCCTTCTCCTTTTCATCCACCACAACCTCAGTCCTCTTTTTTCCATCCCCCACTTTTCCCTCGCTTTGTTCTCCCTGTTTTCCTCACCAAGCTCAGGCACAGCAGCTACAAAGAGCCCCACATAGGAAGATGAGAGGGAGCAGAGAGTGAAGATGGTTCGGATGCTGCACAGCGCTTGTGTGCTCGTACGTGTGTATGTGTCTCCGTGTGTGTGAAAGTCGGAGAGTGTGAGGCAGCAGGAGATCGCCAGGGTAGTGAGAGTCGGTAGTACACCCAGAGGCACTGAGAAAGAACAGAGAGAACACTTGCCCCCCCTTCAAGAGCAGTTGTTCAACCCCCCGAGGCGAGGTGATGCAGGGATGGGGGGGGGCAACAAAGGGCGGAGATGTGGCAGGCAAAGCTAGCTTTTCTCTTTCACCTGTTCACCTTTACAGTCTCTTCAAACTCTCCCCCACTCGTTCCTTATACCCAGTGGGTTCATGGATACTGGTGGTGTAGATTATTTTTTTTTCACGTCTCCTTGTCTCAGATAAAGTTAAGAAAACACAAGCTGCCTGTATACTTGCAAATCTATAAAATACAAGCAGATACAGTGGTAATCGCTTGTACAGGTGAAATTCCCATGTATGTGTGAACGTGTGTGAGCATCAGTGTGTACCTACGTGCATTGATCATTAATATTCCCATAAGCTATTGCAAGACAAATACATTCTCGAATTGTCCATTTACATTTCCACGATAGCAGTATCTAATTAAACTCAGTGGCTTTTAATTCTAACTGGAAATTTTTTTGGGGAAAAAACCTCGCCTTCTAAACCCAGAGAGAAGGAGGATGTTGTCCTACTCTAAGTCTCCGTGTTCATTATGTATACTGCTTGTATGTTTCCATGTATGCATGCGTGTGTTTTTGCGCGTGAGTGTGTTTTACGTCTAATGAGGCTGTGTTTGCTTCGATCAAGAGGGAGGGATGCATAAACACGGACGGGAACAGCAGTGTTTGAGTCACATACAATGAGGGATGAAACAGTGTGCAACATAGAGCATGATGTACCCTTTGGGACTCGTACACACACAGTACACAGACAAAAACACATATAGACTGTGCATCCTGGCATCCTAATCAATTGGGAAAAAGAACACAAACCAAAGAGCGTCCACGTTTTGAAGAGGCCCTTGTTCTGATCATTTTGAGAATATATGTATGCATACATATGCATTTCATTTCGCTCTTTTATATATATATATATATATATATATATATATATATATATATATATATATATATATGTCATATATATAATACGTTGAAATTGGCTGTGGGGCAGTTGTTTTCTCCCAACAATACGATTCAGCACCTGGAGAGTTGAGGGAAGTCACCATATCTACCACATAGACTCTCAGTTCTTCTCTGGCTTTTTTTCCATTTCTCTCTCCCTCCGTCTCGTGTTTGAGAACACACACCTGCAGCCAGCCTCTAACCACGCGCCATGCTTCAGTAATCTGCTGACTTCCTCTGATTTACAGCTTTATGTCTGGTGAGTAGCCAAAGAACTCTGGCTGCCTGGTAACTTGACACTGCAAGCAATATATATTAGACCCACTGGCCTTCACCATATATACCATACAAAAAGGAGGGCAACATACAACTTGTGTGTCATGGCTGGGTTTTCTGACTGAAAGACTATCTCTGTTAGTGTTGGATTTACCACATTTTCATACTGGTATCGTATATCCATAGGCAAACTTGGGAAAGTCAGTAGAGAAATGAGAGACAGGAGGGTTGATGTACAAAAAAGGTTTCTGACTGGACAGGACTCCCTCGAAACTGCTTTCAACATTACATCAAAATCATATGCTGACTCATTATCAATAATTTAAATGTAATTTGAAAGAAATATAAAATATAGATATGTGGTTTTAGTGATGATGTTCAACCTTTTGCAACAAAGATCTTGTGACAAATTGTTTAATTTAAAGTGATCATATTTGATGACAGCAAGGGATACTAAAACAACAAGAATAAATAGAAGCAAATGATGTCTGAAATTTGTTTTTGCCCAAACACAACTCCCACTCCCGAGAGCAAAACATGCTGCTTGGACTCTTCTCCTTCATGATTTCACCAGTAGGCTAACACTGTCATTAACACTGTCAAGAGAGCAGCTCTTAAAACTAAGCCTGTATTGCTTTTCCTCTCCACGGTGTAGATCGTGTGGATGGAGTTGTCATCAGTTTAGTCCTCGCCCTTGTTTTAACACATCTCCAGGGATCACTGCTTCTTGAGCAGACATTTACATTTACTCTTTTTAAACAGACTTTTTTTTTTTCCTCTTTAAACTTGTTTCTTGGCAGGTTGACCTGTCGAGAGGAAGCCCACGGTGCCTCACAGCCAGTTGAGCTACGTTCAAAAGCTGTTAGAACGGTGTTCAAAACTGCCTCCTCTGGTTTCAGCCTCTGGGGAGCTCAGAATACTCCAGAGAGCGGCTTTACTATCAACGCCAAACTGCAAAATATAATAATAAAGAAAATAGATAAAGTTTTAAAAAAATGCAAAAGAATCCATTTTAGAATGTTGTGTATTAAAGCACGAACAAATGATATGTCAGTAAAATCTTAACTCTTTATGAAATCTCAAATTAGCTAATTTGATGATCATATCAGCGTCCCTGCCATCTTGGTTTGAATGAGGTTGTGTGTTTTGGCTACAACTGAACTGTATGCTTTCTATGAACAATACATGAGAGGGCTAACATGAAGCACATAGGAAGTCCTTGATGAAAAATATAAGGCAAAAACTGTCTTTTGCAACAAGTCTGATTATGTTAAACTGGCCTTAATCAGATACTGATGTAAGTGCTGTGTTTCTCAAGGCTAGAGAAATAAAAATCAGTCATGGTTTGTGAAAGAGGGTGTATCTCTATTGCCTTGTCCTCAAAAGCAAAGATAATTGCATGCAGGCGATCATGTGAGCGTAATCTTAAACACACACACACACACACACACACACACACACACACACACACACACACACACACACACACACACACACACCCACATAAGCACACATGAAATACATGTACAAACACATGTTAAATTGACAGCCAGGTTAACTAAGCAATGACATGTACAGTGTGTGTGTGTGTGTGTGTGTGTGTGTGTGTGAGGTGAGACAGAAAGTGAGAGAGAAAGAGAAGCAGACAAAGAGAGCTCCATCTCAAGGAGTGAGAGTGATACAACTGAGAAAGCAAGATGACGTGGGAGGCGAGCGGGTGGGTGAGGGGTGAAGGGAAGCCCATCTAAACTCATTTCGAAAATCAGAACTTCTTTTCTAAAGTCAGCATTTCAAATCAGAGCGTGTCCCCTCTCATTTAATGCATCATTTTGCGAAGTGATAAATTTGGGAATTAGACATACATTCTTTTTGCTTTTAAGATACTGGGTCTCATAAGGGAGGGAGCAGTGTGGAGGATTTAAGAGCGTTTCGCCGTGTCAAACATTAAAACCCACAGGGAGAGCATCGGCACAATTAGACTGGGGTGAAGGGAAGAGAGAGAAAAAAATCCACAGACAAAATCAGGATCTTAAGAGCAGCGGCGTTATTCGTCTGTACAGTAACGTGGTTATCTGTCGCGGGTGATCCTTTTAAACGCTTCGTTTGCAGGGATAAAAGCAGAGCGGAGGAAATAAACTTAGTTCTGCCTCCAATCTGCAAATCCTTGGTGGTCATGGAAGATGATCCCAATTTGCTTCTGAGCAGCCCTGTCAGATCTCACAATAATAAATAATTTAAGACTTTAAGCAGCAATTATGCTCGATAAATGTGTAAAGCATGTAGACCACTGCTTGCCATAGACGAAGCTAAGGCTTCTACCAAAATACTCTTGTCGCTACTTATGTCATAGCCAATAAATCACACAGAAAGGTTAAATGAGAAATATTTGATTTAATATCAGGTACAGTCCCAGAACCTACTGCAGGTCTTAAACTATATTTATTCATAGATTATTTGTTTGGCCTAGAGACCCCAGGCCATCTTTAACGGTTCAAAAAAATGCATAACATTGTTTTATCAGCTCACAGGAAGTTTGACCTCGCCGGGGTCTAACTGACCCCAATCATGTCACTATGTAAGATAACACACTGAACTTTTCTCTGTCTGTGAATAACTTTTTGGCAAAACAAAAAGAATATGTGTTTATTTTTACTCAATAAAACCTATAAAACATGGGATTTATCATTGTTTGGTATAAGAACAATGTTTTATGTCACTATCAATATATTTGACTGAATCACAATCGCACTTAAATAACTGACAAGTTAAGTCTGACACTTAAGTGCTGATATGAAAACCATGTACCTCACAGTTGATAAAACAATCTGGAGTGTTATGTAAATAAAGGTGTTCGCGGGCTACTACTGTAAATGTATTAACTATGCAACAATGATTAATAAAAAAATGCCAGAGGGGCATTAAAACTAACTTTTGAGTACTCCCTAAAACCATTAAACATGTAACTTCATATCATTACACTTCCACTTTGGATTGAAACCAATAAACCAATCACTCAAACAGCCAAGTAAACAATAAGTAGAAACAATCTGAGCCAAAGCGTGCAGGGAGATAGGGCTGTCTGGTTTCAGAGGGCTGTTCTTAGGTTTGATTTCTCTCTCTGTGGTGTGGTTTGTTCTCTCGTGAGCTGTCTGCCTCTTCTGTAGCCTCGTTTGTTCGCCTTTTGTTTTTGCAAAAAATCTGCCAAATCATCAAGTCTCCTCCAGCTTCCACAGCTGCTTAGGTGAGACACTAAATGTAGAACAATAATTGCACAATTTAACAATAAAGGATGAGAAATTACTCTCTGTTGCTTCACATGTTTGTTCTTTTTCACAATGTAATGTCATTCGATTAATCTTTTTAGAAACGTAGATTTGAAGTAAACCTTCCCCCAAATCATCATTAGTTCCTTTTCATGGAAGTAAATAGCACCAACGCAGCATTTACATTTATTACTGACTGGGAGCATTTAATTCCAGGATGTGAGTTGTGAGGTCTGTTTCACAGCATGCTCATTTTCATTTTTAGGCTGGCGAAGGTTGCAGAGGGAAACAAAGCTAGAGTTCTAAAATAAGACCTAGATACTGGGAGAGAAAGAGAGGCTATACGGTTTAGATTTTGGCTCGGGCCACTATTTACCTAGAAGAGTCACTGTGTCCATTTGGGCTAGATATTTTGGTGGCCACTGGAATCCAGTTTGTGAATACCTGCATTGAGCCACTGGGTCAGAGGCAATGCTGTGAGGCCACGGGCAGACAGGAGCCACTGGTCACCACAGTTTGAACACGGTGCCCTCATGCTGTTTGCTCCTCTGCCGCCTCCTCTCCTGTATGGCCAGCTCTGTGTTTGCTCTTGCGTGGATATGAAATAGCAGCAAATATGATGTGATGTGTGGAAATGAGTGCCTCCTTGCAGGAACGGAGATGCATGTTTATTTTACTTTATTAAGTTTTTCTTATGTGTCTATGTTTGTCTAACTTCTGACAATCCTTGTAGCAATATGAATAAAGACGTGTGTCCATAAATTATTAAGTATAAAAGGTTGAGTGGTAATATGTAGTTTAATTTGATTTTGATGAATTTTCAAATCATATCCTGCTAATGTAGTGTGTAAACATTCTGGATGCATGGCTTGAGCCAAGTGGTGGAACATGTAATCTTTACGATGATTATCTTATTTTTTTAGATTCAAAACATAATTTTAAATTTCACATTTAATCAAATCAAACTAACTGACCCAAGTGCAGAAAAATACAAGTACTGTAATGGTAAATGGTAAATGGACCTGTACTTGTATAGCGCTTTTCTAGTCTTCCGACCACTCGAAGCGCTAATGTGAATAAATAACATCTATACTATACATCTATCTATCTATCATGCAGCATGTATATTTATTTCTCACAGACATAAACATTTCTTGTTATGTAATTGTCAAAAAAAATAATCCAGTAGTTTAATTTGACACAACTCTGTTGTTTTTCCATGCACAGAACGCGTCAAATACAGTAATTGTTGCCTGACAATGACTACATCAGCTGTAGAAGATGCACCAATATTTTGCACTAAAGGCAGACACAAACGCGCACCGAGCCTGAGTATTCCTGGAATACCATGGACGTGGCCACAGGGGTATGAAGAGAGCGGAGACAAGGGGAGAGGAATAGAGTGTTGGGGTTTAAAAGAGAGATGAGGGAAAAAGAGAAAATTCCCTCAAAGACTTAATTCTCCTTCGTTCTCTTTTCCAGGCCAACAAGGTTTCTGCTTTCCCTATTGTTAGTAAAGCTGGAATTCTACAGTGAAAAGTAGAAAAATGAAATGGCATTATATGAAATGGCATTCTGACACTACGTGCTGTCGACAGAATCTTTTAAAAGTTAACAGGCCATATAATTCATCCACTAAAATATTAGTCCCTTTCCCACAGGCTGGGGTTAGTCATGGAGAGCTGGAAGGGCCGTTTGCTGTGTTGTGTTGTGTTGTGGTGGGGGCTGAAATAAGCTTATTATCAAATTTCACTCTGAAACTGCCTCATTTCTTGGATGCATGAAATGCCCTGTCTCTTCTGTGAGGGTGGCTGGTAATGCTGAGTGGCAGGTACTCCAGAACAGCGCCAGAGTCCAGTCTGTCGCCAAGGTGATGACGTTATGGCAACCAGCTGTCAAACGGCTGGATAACCGCCGTCGTCGACAAAGACGCTCACCAGAACCAGCTGCTGCTAGCATTACCACCAATTAGGAGTCAGGAGCTGGGTGCCTGTCGGAGGAGAAGGAGGCCAACAGAGAACGGGGGAACAACACCATCACTGTCAGAGTCAGACACAGGGCCACGACCATTGAGGGACAACAGAGCTGCGGTAGGATAAAAAAAACATAAAAAAAAACAGAGGAAAGACGGCGAGAAACAGTGTTTGTAAAATGAGAAAATGAATTCCAGTGAATTCCAGTAAATTAATTAAGGAACTTAGTCAACTTGTTCCATGAAGGAAAAGTGAGAAAGGGAAATAAATGTAATAGAAAAAGCAGAATATGCCACATAGGCTCACTGACGTTTGCAATTTCGATTTTTGTGGCGGTCCACTATCTCCCTTCTTTTCATTTGACGCTAGGATTGAGAAATAGACGGACAGACAGACAGATAGAAAAATAAGCCTAGTACCTGAGTCATCATTGCCTTCAACAGCAGCGAACACTGAAGTAATGAGAGGGAACAACAGGAAGAGACTTGCAGTCTGGCTTTTGCACAGCATCGTTACAGCAGCATAAAGGTCCTCTGAACATGAAGAGCTCTGTTGTCTAGTCAAGCATGTTCTGAATGGAGAGTAATTTCATGTCCTTGTGTAAAAGTATACCCTATTGTTTGAGAATTAAGCACAGAATATAGGCCTGTAATTATACCTCCACAATAGCGGGTTTTCAGAAAAGAGCTGGAAATAGCATTGGAGGGTTCCGGTTTGAGCTTCGAACTACAGAGCTACTAACGGGCTGACAGACTGTAAAATGGCAGAGAGCAGAGAATAGAACCCGAAACGTTTTACTGCCTGTGGATTGGAGGGGGCTGCAGCCATTGTCCAGTAACTTCCTGATTTGCACTGTGGTGCCTGGTTTATACATGTGGGTACAGTGCTATGAAGGCCATTGTTAAAGGCGAGACTATTGTTAAGAACATTCAGAGGCGAGGATATCAGGAAGAGAAAGAGAGAAAAATAAATAAGATAAAAGAGGACTGAAGAGGAGACGATTTAACGAGGAACAGAGACATAATGTAGAGAGTCCAAATAAGATCATTTATACTCCATAGCTATTTCTTATCCTGAAATAACATCGTGCTATTACCCTAAATTCATAAGTGAGCCGCTTGGCATGGTGCCTAACTACCCAGCAAATAGAGGGAATAATATCATTATATCATATACAATACAGGGAAATCCCAGTGGTGAGCAGACTGCATGAGCAGCTGTCTGATAGAGACAGTAGGCATGCGCATGTCAGTGTGTCTTTGTGTGTGTGTGCATGTGCTGTAAAAAAGCGTTGGGAGAGGTGTACAGTAGTCCTGTGTGTGTGCGCGCGTGTGTGTGTGTGTGTGTGTGCGCGCGTGTGTGTGTGTGTGTGTGTGTGTGTGTGTGTGTGTGTGTGTGTGTGTGCGCATGTGTGCCTGTGCGTGTTGCCGTCGTCATTGACTTTGGCTTTGTAGCAGGCTCCCGGCCAGTGCTTTACCTGGGACCTAATCAGTCAGTGAGCCTCACTACCTCCCGGGACCTCCCAGCTGGAGGGGGGATGTGTGTGTGTGTGTGTGTGTGTGTGGGGGGATGTGAGAGAGAGGGAGAGAGGGTGAGGGAGAGAGAGAGAGAGAGAGAGAGAGAGAGGGAGTCTAAAGGGGAGCTACAGACGGCTGTGCTGAACAGAACGGCCTTCTGGGAGCTAGTTCGACCCTGCCTTCTCAGTTTCTGTGCCCACGGCTCTCTCTGACTGGCCACAGTCAAGGTGATCTTCTGTTCCACAACACACATCTTCACAGGAACACACACAGACACACACATGGACAGACAACGCAAAACAGACAGATTGAAATGTCACTGTCGTACTGATGCACAGGAGGTAAATCCAACTGTCGTCTCCTGCTCATTCACACCCACACATGTCGCACACACCCAGACACAGACGGCAGAAAATTGCTGAATGGTGGCAAATAAGGTCATATAATTTCTTTCCATAGGCAAATCTGGTTTGCACCCAAACTTTGAAGGAAATGACCACCACAAATTAATCAGCCATCAGTGTAACTCCTAACTGCTTCTGACAGTATTTACAGGACATGGCAGCCTTTGTCTGGAGCTGGGAGCGTTAAGTGTGGCCAGGCGGCGGTCTTACTCGATGAGGAGATGCTGGACGTCAGCCACACTGAGCTTCAAGAGCCCCCTGGGCTTCAGTCCCTGGGGTGAGCACGGGTTTAAGGAGAAACCGCGTACCAGTCAACTGCCAGTCCACAAACTTCCAAATGGCCAACCTCCACCTGGAGAATTACTTTACGTGGAGAATTAGAGGCGACGAGGTGGAGGAAAGGAGAAGAAGGATGGTGAGGAGGAGAGGAAACATAGCAGGTTGCCATGACAAGGAAGCAGGGGAATAAAACACAAACAGAAGCGGGTGGCACCGGGGTTGTCAGTAGTGAGAGCAGTGACAGCTTCCGTGGCATGCCTGGCACCCTCTGTTCGCAGAAGTCTGGTGGACAGGGCAACTCAGACTCCTCTCCTTTTCTACAATACAGTCCCACATCTAACCACCTTTCTCTCTTGTTTTCATTGAAACTAAATATTCTGTCTCCTGTCTAGTATAAACTGTGTTTTGGTGTATGGTACCTTTCCAAAGTAATCCTTCATAGTCATGGTCCATTGGTTGTGACAGGAAGACCACCTGTGGCCAGGCAGACTGTGACCTAAATGTAGCTTATGGCAGGGTAGCTATAGCATGTGTGTGTCTGTGTGTGTGTGTGTGTGTGTGTGTGTGTGTGTGTGTGTGTGTGTGTGTGTCTAGGTTCAGGGGGAGGGGTGTGATGTGTTTATTTGTGCATTTGTATACAGTCTTGTATTGTTTCAAAGCATGCTGTACAGTATGTTTGCATGTGAAATGTGTGTATGTAAATTTGATTTTCTTTGTATATCACACGCTTTTATCAAATCTGTTCTCCCGGCTCACAGATGGGCCTGCCGGATAATGTTGGAAAGACAATAACTGCTGAGGACGAGCCGACATACTGTGGAGGACCTGGCAAAGGAGAGACGTCTATTTGTAATGGGGGAAAACAAAGATGATATAAGATTTATTGAACCAACACAGCGGAGCAAATGAACAACAAATGAACAGAGCTCAGTGAAGGATAAAATAACACAGTGGAGAGGAGGCGTCCACAAACAGCAGTAAAATCAGTCCTGTATCGATCTGGAGCAGTGAGCCTGCCAGCTACTGCTACCTTCCTCTTTCCAGGAAGACTCTGCACATACAGGATAGACCTTAAGGCATCTTAGTGTACCATGTTTGTGTGTGTGTGTGTGTGTGTGTGTGTGTGTGTGTGTGTGTGTACACAAGTTAAAGAATGTGTGCATATTTGCACTCAGTCTGTGATCTCAGAAGTCATTGAGAGTCGGTGGGTCTTTTATTTTACAGATATGAACAGTACATAACTCAAAGCACCAGTCTATACCGTGAATGTAATAGAAAAACCCTGATTGTATATGAATTAAGTGGAAGTGGGTTGAAATGTCACAATGCACACAGTGACTCAGATCCACCTGGAATATATGACACCACGTCTCCTCTGGTGAAGACAGGACATCCCTAGCATGGGGGAACTGGGTCAAGGCTGAAATATTTATGGTGAGGACTCCATCACATACACACACCCCTTCACACACACACACACACACACACACACACACACACACATGTACACGCAATCAAACATATTCTCACACACACACACACACACACACACACACACACACACACACACACACACGTACACGCAATCAAACATATTCACACTGGGACAGACTTCAGAACTGGGAGCTGCCAGACTGTTGCTGGGTTGCAGAACTGAGAGCTGGGGCAGCTACACTTCCTGGTTTGTGTGTGTGTGTGTGTGTGTGTGTGTGTGTGTGTGTGTGTGTGTGTGTGTGTGTGTGTGTGTGTGTGTGTGTGTGTGTGTGTAATGTAATCTGCTGTCAGAAGATAAGGTGACAGCAACATATCCATTTTAAGTCTGCTCGCTAATATGTGGTTGACTGAGGTTATTTACATGCCCCTTCCTGTTAATGCCCATTTTTGGGTGTATAGTGAGGATTTGGGTCAGGTTTGAGCCTTAAATATTATTATTAAACGTCACATGTTACTTTTAAACTCCATACTGTGGTTTTACTATTTTGAAATATTATAGGGGAGGTTAATAAATGTCAAAATATTAATAACATTGTGGAGGGTCTAGCTTAAAAAAAGCATTACCCTCACTACTGACTTCCCCTTACAATAATCTCCATGCCCTTCAGCAGTACTGATTCCTTTTCTTTCTGGATCTCGTTTTTCTCTCAACTTACAACAATACTTTCTTGAACAGTTGCTGTCTTAACCAAGAGCAAACATGGCTCTTTAGAAGGTGAACTCTGTAGCATGCACGTATGCTGCTGCTGGTCCAGTGTCTCCGCCTGTTTGAATGACGGCATGCCACAGAAATACTTCCCATCGTCATTGTGTGGTATTTTGTTAAAGACAGACAGTATACCGTGCAATTTAAAAGCAATTCCCAGGATGGAGTGAAATGGACAAATGGTTAAATATGACAGCGTTAAAAAGTTTTTTGCTACATTAGATAATGAAATGAATAGTATGTTTCAAAACTTTGCAGTATGTTATGGTGAGTGGTAACTTTTGTGAGAAATATAACACTACACATGCACTGTAACTGTGACACATTTTAATAAGACTACAGTTGTTTCTCCCATGCACTTCATGGCCTTTCTATGAATCCCTAACAGTATGTCAATCAGAAGCCTTTTAAAATGCATTTATGTAAAAAGATACCAACTGTTAAAAAATCTTCTTCATATACAGAAAATGTATGCATCATTTACTGACAGTAGCTGAAATATACCATTCTGAGCCCATAGTTTGCAAAATACCATTCAGAAAGATGGAGATTTAAACTTTCCTCCCAACTTGATTTCAGGAGATCCACAAGGGCCAGGTCCATTTAAGACACTTTTTTACAGGTCAGGGTTTTATTTGCAAATTTGAAGTTAAATGTCTGAATAAAACATTTGACTATTGTCATTTTTTGTTTTTTAAATTATATTTAGGTCACCTTTCATTGTTCAATGTCAAAAACAACATATTATGAGTACATGTTTGTATATGCTATCCCTATTTCCTACAACTATAATAAGAAAGTGGGTTTGCAAAGTTTGAATCAACACCATCTACTGTACCATCACATCCTTACATTATGCAGTAAGATTTTAAAACATCTTGTTGTTTCACCTCGCCTGGTGTTCGGTATGTTCAACACTGTAAACAGATGTTATTGCTATACAGGAATAAAGTTTGTGCTTCCCAAATGCCTAGGTGGAACAGAAAGAATCACACTCAGCACTGTTCTTACCTCTACTTTACACCCAACACGCACACATGCCACACACACACACACACGCAGACGGTGAACCGAGAACACAGCCCCGGCACAGCGGCACAAACAAACACACTAAAAATACAAACTACGCATATCCAAACACTCCCACTCCTTAATGAGCTAGCACTTTTAAGAAAAGACTGCGCCACAACTCTATACCACACACTGATACCTTGAGGAGAACTCGCGATCGGAAGAGACGAACAGAAGAAAAGAAGCACTCTGGGATATGAAAGAGGAAGAGAAAAAGAGGAGGTGAGAGGAGAAATCAAAAAGCGCCTGGAGAGAGGGAGGAGAGCAGGAAGAGTAAAGTGTTGCACCTCGCTCCTCATATCTCTAAGGAAGATGATAGAGGGGATAGGAAGAGGGGGGAAAGGAGCTGGAGCGGAGGGTGTCTGGGTGGAGGGGGGGAAAGGGAGGGAGGTATGCTGTCGCTCTTGGCAAACAAGCGGGTGAGTAAATAGACTCATGGGCGTAAGGGGTGGTGAAGGTAGGTGAGGCAAAGGGGTGGGTGGGAGATGCACAGCTGCTGTTGTGCTGGGGGAAACTCAGCTGTTAGGGCTCCATCTAGAGACCCAGGCCCTATATGTTGATGAGACTGCCGTATCCGTCTCGTTTACACACACAGACATCGCCCACCCCCCGTATCCCTTCCCCCC